>CM040244.1:29355096-29842229 GCA_022545495.1 Chrysanthemum lavandulifolium | reverse complement strand
CACAAATTCATAAGAACAATTAAACCAAACCAACTGGTGAAATTCAACTGTTCCTCATTTGTTAATGATGCAAATGCAATTTCACTTACCATAGCGACAAATGAAAAGGGTTTTACGAACACAAACACAAAGAAGGGGGATAGACTACAAGGAAGCTAATAATGAGAAAAAATTTACTTGATAAGAATCAAGCAAAGAACCTAAACGAGGTGGACTACTAACTAGCTATTCTATTCCGCAAGCGCGCCAAAAACTTGATAACGCCACGGCGTAGTTCGGGTCAAAGGAACTTCCTTTCATCGAGCAAGTTTTTCAACACCTAAGCAAAGGCACCCAATCGTTGTAGTGTAGTATTAGGGTAAGCCACGGGTATTGATATCGCTCTCTAGGGGAATAGGAATGCTAGTCGGGTTACTACGCTAAGGTTGAGGTTGAGGAAGATTATTTTCATCTTTTTATGTTTTTTAGGAAATTGAAAGGTACGAATCTCGGGTATTGGATTTGCGGGGGTTTTGGTATTTCACCGATTACTCTCTGTTATCTAATTATCTAAACTAAGGTGGTGGTAGTCTATGTCTAATTAATGTGTGCTCGTATGATAGTTTAAAGATGTGTTTACTTAGGTTTTACTACTCATTAATTATCTCCTATTGATGGTTGAATTGTCACGTCCTTATTCTTAGTTGTGTGTGTGTCTAAAGTTGTAGGGTGTCGTTTCTCCCTAACTCTTGAACTTACCAAAGGGTCTCGTCTACAAAACCCACTAGTGATAATAAACTCTTACTCTAATGCACTCTTTGGATGGTTTAGCCTACAACTACTCGAGTAATTATATTATAAGGTTCACAAAGATGAATCAAGCATTAAGTACACAACGAATGACCTATCGTATTACTAGATCAAGAATCAACTAAGATAAGAAAAAACCAATCAATATTCAATAATTAAGTTTCATACTCCTAAGCAAACACACAAATAAATTAGCGGACATTGAGAACATGCAAGCATACACACAAATAATCAAAGACATAATTGAATTGATGAAGCAAATACTTATCTTGATGTAAGATAGGGTTTGGAACCCTAAAATACTGTACAAGACACCCTTGGTTCGGTTTAGGTTTTTAATCCAAAAGACTACTCTTAAAAGCGAAAAATTTGGATTCTATATAATATTACATATGCGACGGCGCCACCTTATGTTCGTGGACGCCATCGTGTCGCCGCTCATTATGGTTTTTCTTGGCCACGTTAACCTTGCGACGGCCACCTTATATGCCGCGACGCCGTCCTCTTCGCCTTCGGCGCGTCTGGTAGCATCTGGGCCGCCCGAGTTGCGACGGCCTACTTTTAAAGCCCGACGCCATCCTTCAAAACTAGCACTTTCTCTTCGGAGTCACAAATTCCTCCGACGGGCGTCACAGGTCAAATGGCCGTGCGCCTGCTTTCAAGCGACTTTGAGTGTCTCGATTCGACTTTGGCCATTTTCTTCAGATATTCGCCTTTTCGTCCAAATAAGTGCCATTCCAAAGATTTTACCTTCAAGAGACCTAAAAAGTGAAAAGAAACGATATTAAGCAATAACGGATACAAAAGTGATCAAATAAGGGCTAAAACGACCCTTCAAATGGTACCTTTTAAAACCTTATCAAACTTCTCACTAGCATTCCTATTCCCAGAGAACGATATCAATACCCGTGGCTTACCCAAATACTACATCGCAACGATTAGGTTCATCGCCTAGGGTGTTATAAAACTTGCTCAAGAAAAGGAAGTTCCTTTGACCCCGAACACGCGTGTAGCGTTATCGATTAAAGTTAAATTTTATGGAGTGACGGAGAGAACGTTAAATTCAAATCCCATTTATTTACGTAATAATGTACTCCAAGTGTTTTGATCTTTTCAATTCGAGTCAAATTAGTGTTAGAGTAATAAAAACTGAAGTGTAGGGATGTGCCTATATATCCCTTTGATGTTATCGTAGAGGACGGTAGAGTAAAAGTGTATGAAAAAAAAAATTGAAAAAAAAAGAGTAATGAAAAAAAATGAAGAAAATGAAAAAGAAAACATACGGGCTACCATCCTACATCTATCTTTAAATTTATGTTTATTTTTGTCACACCCCAATTTACATTTTTGCGTGAATGGAATTCGGGGCATTGACTGTCATAGCACCACATCACGGTTATATTGAGCGACCTAAAGTGTCGTTATAAAAACTCATCGTTGGATATTTCATAAAAACATAATCGAGTACAACATCGGTCCCAAAAGGTTTAACAAGTTTGCCAAAATACAAATATGTTACAAATCAAACGATGTTTTGAAGTAAAAACCATAATGTACATAATGTAAGTCGACGCTGACTCAAAATATAGGTCCTAACCATGTCATGATGAGCGTGCCTCAATTACACGAAAATACATTGCTAAAAGCGTCAACAATAATGTTGGTGAGAAATCATAGGTTTATGTAAATGTTTTATACGACTACACAGTATAGACCATGCATGACAATCAAGTCACGTAAAAATAATGTTACAATTGCTCTAAGCCCATGACCCCGGCTAGACTGTTCAATAATGTATACCGCAGCAGTGTTTGCTGACAACTCCGTAATGTAATCAAATGAAATGCATCCGTTCACTTGGTTGGGATTCACCAACCCGGATGGAGGCGTCACCCTCGATAGATCTATCCACTCATCCTCGCTCTCTAAGATTAACGGTTCATGTTCAAGTAATGGGGACTTTCAAATTGGCATATGTGGTAACTTAAGCAATGTAATGAATTTAACATACTTGGTATCGTACAAAAGAAAATGTAGTGCAATGTATTCTCCCCGTGGGTTTGAAATAATCGAAAGCATGTAAACGGGCTATGAAAACTCACTTGGATAAGCGGATATAACGGCAATAGTGAGTACTCGAGGTTTATAATGATCGTCAACGGGACCTATTATCAATGATATGATATGTCATGAGTTGCAATGTAATGCTATGCATGCACCATTATGTTATTTATACCATTTACGGGTTTTTGAAAATACTACTCGTCGTCGAAAAATACTCTTTTGACGTCTTGACCAACCAAAAATGACTTTACATGTTTTACGTCAAAATGTCATCCTACTATGGTTGTATAATGATTTTTGGTGAAATTACCATTTTAAATAAGTAAAACAATGTCGTCGTAAAACTATGAAATCAACAAAAATAGCTCGGGAAAAGTGATCGTAAAATGGTGTACGTCGATCGTTGAGAACGAACTCGGCGGTTTTGGAAAGTTTGCATCGATATCTAAAAGTTTCAGTTCAGGAGTTTTCTTTCAAAGGTCTCGATCATAAAGATATCCAAGGCTCAAGATGGTGGTTTTGTGAGTTGTGTGCAAAAATGAGTTTCGGCCAATGTTTGAGCATCCAGTAAATAAATAACCATAACTCCGCTTGACAAACGGCTTTTGTTTTGAAAAATATGGCCGATGAACTTGATTTTACTAGAAGACACTTTGTTATGAAAAGTTTTGCATCATGGGTAAAAGCGCGCAAACATGGACGATAGAGCTAATGAAATACTTGTTACGTCAAAATAATATAATTTTGAAATTAATACTTTACGGCAACTTTATGAAAATGGCCATAGATTTGTCGTTTAACTCCGTTTTCTCGTAAAATATGTCCTTAGCCCGTATCGAAGTAAACTAATATATTTTTGACTAGTCGAAATAATTTGTGAAGCTTAAGGCTCGTTTTGACCGAAAACACTCAAAACAACAAGCTGTCAATTTCAGAAAATAATACTTGTCGGTGTCAAACTTTAAAAATTCACCACGGCTTCGTTATAAGTCCGTTTTATCCGTTCAAGCGACCACGGATTCGTTTTAAAGTATATTTTCTAAAATCAAGGCCAAAGGGTCGTACCATCAGTGAGTTTTCCAGAAATTCATTTTAAGGACAGAGCGTAAAATAGAGTTTACGAAAATAGTTTTCACGGACAAAACCTATTCTAATCCCTTCCAATCAACTCCAAAGCTAATCTAATCCTACCATACACCTTCTTAGGGTGTCATGGGTTCCTAATCATCATCAAGACCAAAGATTAACTTGGGAATAATTATAGGATGACTATTAAGTATATAAAACCTTAAAATCAAGAAATAAATGGTATAAACTACAATACATGCATATGAGCTTCAAAATGACAAGAAGCATATAAAATGATAAGGAAACATAAGGATGATAAAAACATGCTTACTAGTGATATGAAGAGGTGTAGGTAACAAAGGTTTACTTAAATATCCTTGGTTTTTATTTCAAAACCATAAAGAGGATATGTTCTAGGTTGTTAAAACACACTTGAAGATGCAAAATTTTCTTGATCCCTTGGTTGTGTTGATGAGGCCGGTTTGATGAGCAAGAGAGAGAAATAAAATTTTACACCTTGCAACTATGTGAAATGTATGTGAAGAATTATTGAGGTTAGACTTTGTATACTTGAAAGAATTATTAGCAAGATCATAACCATGCCACATTTATGAGGCTCCCTCCCCTTGGCCGGTTTTGGGGAGGTTGTCTCCAAATATATATTTTTTTTTTAAATGTTGCAACTTGTAGATATTTTGTGTAACTTGTGTATATTATTTGTAGAAAAACTTGTATAATAGTGTAAGTTAAGGTAAATGGTAATTTGTGGTACAAGTAAGTTTTGTTAGATCAAAATACAATGTAATGAGTTGATAAAAATTGTAAAAATACTTTCCTTGTGAAAATCGGGTGATAAAATAATTATCGTAAGATTTTTAAGAAAACGACGTAATAATTAAACGTTAATGATTAAAATACCAAATAAATGTGTAACTCTAGGAAAACTAAAAACATAGTTTTTATAAACTAAATGTAAGTTTGAAAATACCTCGGGATCATTTTTGAAAGTAACGGGTTAAATAATCAAAATAAAAACTCACGCGATAAAATTAATAAATATAGAAATCACGCGTTGAAGGGTGAAATGGAATGTCGTGCATGAACTAATGAAATGCACATGATGTCAATGAAATGTAGACTAATCATAGTCCATATGAAATGTACGTGATGTCATGATCATGAACCGCCGCTAAACCTCCCGAGTTACGCTAATTTGAAACAAGTAAACCAAGTTTACTAAAATGTTGAAATAATGAAACATGAGCGGTGTGAAATGACACGAAATACGGATTGTCACATTCGCCCATCAAAAAGGAATTCATCCCTCGAATTCAATCGTTATTAGGTGTAACGGGTTTAGGGTTCGATGTGGTAAACTTTCCCATTCCGAGCAAAACCCTCAAAGACTTTTACCAACCAATTTTCACTTAATCTCACAACTCATCAAACAAGAACCATCATGAGATTAGGCTAAATTGGTTTGAAGGAGGACTTTGAAAATTTGGCTCGACACGGATTGTTACATATAAGTCTACTACTCCTTCATCGCATGATTCTTCCGAATTAGACATAGGTGATCGGGCTATGTATAATTTAGGAGTAACTATGCAATGCTTGGACTAATCGACTCATATGTTGTTTGGCGTTGAGTAAACCGATGTTAAAATTGTGATGAACATCGAGGAGAGAAGACATGGAGAAGTGCCGTTAAAATGATAGTTAAAGTAAAAGAATTAAAATCCTCGAAAATGATAACAAATTGGAAAGAAAATAAAATACGATGGATGAGAATATCTTACAACAAGTGGTTTATCAAAAGTAGTACATCTTAGGTTATAAGGATTCGGATACGATGAAAACATAAACTTAGTACAACATGATACATAGAGAAAAACAAGGCTGTTAATTCCGAGCTTCTTGGTCTTCCTCGTCATTGATACATTGACGAGCTTCTCCTCCCTAACATGTATGCATTCCCGAGCACATTCAACTTGTTGACCTTGGTTTTGGGGACATTGGCTCGATAGTGTCCTTGCTCCCACATCAAAACATGTCATTATAGTTTTCCTCTACAATCCTGGCGAGGTGTCCTAATTTTTGGCACTGACGGCACTTGTGAGGCAAAGACACGAGTGATGAAACTTACATCTAGTACATAGTGGGTGTGTTCCGGCATATCCTTTTCCTTTGCGGTCCTTAGCAAGGTGTCCCACTTTTTGAGATAAAGCATATACCACATGGACCCTCATGATGTAGCGTGCATTGATGACATCGTGGTAAGTTTCCAATATAAGTTCTTTCCTTTGTTGGTGCGAAACATAAACCACGGTGGCTTCTTGTCTTTTATTACATTGTTGGTGATGGTTAGTGTTCTGACTTTGGTTGTTGTTGTTGTAACCTCCTGGTCATTTCCCATTTCCTTTTGTTGTTGTTGGTTTGATTGTTGTCGCCGATGCGGTTATTATTATTGGTGATGGTTTGATTGTTGTTATTGTTGCGGTGGTTATTGTTGATAATGTTTTCCCTTTCGGAACTTGAGCCATGAGTATTTGAGTGTCTGGTAGATTCTTCAATTGTTTGTGGATCGAAGAAGTTACATCTCCTTGGGCATCTTGTGAAAGTCCTCAATGAAATTTTTCAATAGTTTCTCCTTATCCAAACCATAGCCGGACAAAGAACAGTCAACTCTTGAAACCTTTCGAGGTAAGCAAGTCTCATGATTTCGTGACGATTATGGCCTCGATAATAGCGACTATTGTCGCTCGTTCTTTCCTTAGTGCCTCGGATATATAATCCTCTATGTACTTTTGGATAGCGAGATGGTGTCATTTCTAGTGCGACTTTCTTGACGCCAAAATTCTTCAAAATGAAAGGAAAATGAGGCGTAGTCAATTCCTATGTTAAGAATAAAGCGCTCTAAAGAGAAGTGATAGAAGGTGATAAGTTTGTGGGTATTTATCAAAATGATCGACGGGTTACGAAAAGATGGGTTATGAGGTCTTTGTAAGTGCTTCAAATATAGTTCATCCCTAATATTGCTATCATGCTTGCAAGAAGATAGGTATCATCTCAAACTATGTAGAAGAATGTTTGTTCTAGTTTCACTTGTAGGTGGAAAGTCATTGATTGTCCGACATGTTCAAACTGTGGCATCTCTTGATATGGAAATGAGGTTACTTGGAATTTCTAGAGAACACAATGCCTTAGGGAAGTTTATATCGATAGCCTTAATTTAACCAAATTTCCTTTAAAGGGATACTCATTGTAGGGAAGTTCACATATTGTTGAAGCTATGTTTAGTGAAATGTTCTGTAGCCTCAAATAGAAGACTTGGTACATCCCTATAGTGTTGTTTCATGGGTATACGCTTCAGTATAAAATCTCGTAACTCGGTCTAGCTTAGTACTTATGGAATCGCAAATTTGGATTCTAATTCAAAATAGTGGTTGAATATCTCGTGATGTCTTAAGATTTTGTTGAGTTTTGACTCATCCTACCTCCTAGTTACGGTCCTTGTTGGTAATTCCAAAATCCTTCCATTGTTTTCTTGTATCGAGGAATCCTCCTCACATATGGTATAAAGTCTTTCCTAAAAAAGTCACTCATCTAATCCTAACTTATCGGTTAAGTGAGAGCTAAATGGCGTTAAAGCATCTATAGAGTGTTAATAGAAAGAAATGTTTACGCACGATATATCGATTATAAAACTTTGTTCTCAACGAGAATAAATAGTTTGTAAGAAAATTACGATAAAGTTCATGAAAAGGTTGGTAAGACCACTTTATTGAGTAAGAAAAAACATTTTATCATTTACGGTTTAATAATAAATCTTAGTTGTGGCTTGGCGTTAAAGCAACAACTTGTTAAGGTGATTTTAAACGACTATATAGTGGTAGAAAAGCGGCTTAACAATGGTAGTGAAAGATTTTGGGTAAGACACAATTCAGATTCTAACATAACTCGTGAAATGATTTGTAAAATAGTTTACAATAAAACAATTTATCGTTTGTCAAATAATAGAAGATTAATCGGTTTATCATACTATGAGAAATAGTTTGCAGAGTATCAGTAAGGTCATTGTTTATAAAGTATTATTAAAGTCGTAATTTTTGGGTTTAATGGTACAGGAGTAAGGTAAAATGGTCGGTAAAATAGTTGAAAGCAGTTTGTGTTAGATAACGATGAAGTTTATTATCTCGTAAGAGGAAATGTAGGACAAATAGTTGGTATTAGGTGTTTTGTTTTGTAAAATAATAGCTTGATGATTTTCGAGTAATCATGAACATCTTTTCGCATGAGGATATTACATAGTTGATAAAATGACTGAAACCGTTTGATAAATTAATAATAAAACAACTTGCGCTAAAGCTTTATGAAACAACGTTTCTAAGATGGTGATAAAATAGTTCGAAATAAAAATCAAGTGAAATAATTTGATTAAATAGTAGCGGGGTAATTTGGAATAAAATTTGTTGGATGGTTTGTAGGATACATAGGAGAATCTTATCGGCGATGAATGGTCTACTAATTGGTCGAGGATAAAGTTGGCCTAACCCTAGTAAGATAGTGATGTATCATAGAGATAATAAATGGTAAAGATCACATTAGCTAGAAAGGTGCTTATTATCATTCTGTTGGTGGTCTAATCGTGTTTCATGTGTAGGAGTAGCGGCGGTCTAGCAACAATAGCCCTAGAACTCTCACAGGTCCTCAAACCTATGAGATGATGTAGTGTCTATAGTCTTAGTGGTAGATGGTAATGGTGTGTCAAATCATGTACACTTCCCAAGCCTGCAAGTTAGGTGTATGAGTATCGGGTATGAGATGTGATGAGTACGGATGGTGCTCAAGTGATAATGATGATGAAAATAATGACAATGATAATGATGGAATCCTCGTGGCGAGTTAAGAAAATAGGTTCATTAGGATTAAGTCTATAAGTTCTACCCAATAGTATGATCTGTCCCACCGAGTGATAAAATTGTCCAGATTCTATAGTGAATCGATAGTGATCGTGATGGTGTAGGTGTAACCGTCCTCCCAAAGGGTTTATCTCGGTATTCAACGTTATCGGTGAGGAGTCAATTGATGTGAAAATCGTGATAGTGAATGACAAGGAATTCTCCACGTTAAAGTGATGTGAGTATAATGGGATGGGTATTTGAAGGCATCTATGTGACAACCGCTATGAAATGAAAGTGAATAACTCAAAATGTACATATAAATCGCATGCAAAGTGAACACGCACTTATGATGAGCGATGAGATGCTATGATAATGTAGTTATAGTCTAGGGTCAATGATGCAACCTAGTTCTCTATAAGCGTAGCTCGGTACCAATCATCACACCCCAATTTACACATTTGCGGTGGAATGGAATTCACGGGGCATTGTTGTCATAGCACCACATCACGGTTATATTGAGCGACCTAAAGTGTCGTTATAAAAACTCATCGTTGGATATTTCATAAAAACATAATCAGTACAACATCGGTCCCAAAAGGTTTAACAAGTTTGCCAAAATACAAATATGTTACAAATCCAAACGATGTTTTGAAGTAAAGAACCATAATGTACATAATGTAAGTCGGCGCCATGACTCAAAATATAGGTCCCTAACCATGTCATGATGAGCGTGCCTCAATTACACGAAAATACATTGCTAAAACGTCAACAATAATGTTGGTGAGAAATCATAGGTTTATGTAAATGTTTTATACGACTACACAAGTATAGACCATGCATGACAATCAAGTCACGTAAAAATAATGTTACAATTGCTCTAAGCCCATGACCCCGAAGCTAGGCGTTCAATAATGTATACCCTGCAGTGTTTGCGACAACTCCGTAATGTAATCAAATGAAATGCATCCGTTCACTTGGTTGGGATTCACCACTTGGGATGGGCGTCGCCACCTCGATAGATCTATCCACTCATCCTCGCTCTCTAAGATTAACGGTTCATGTTCAAGTAATGGGGACTTTCAAATTGGCATATGTGGTAACTTAAGCAATGTAATGAATTTAACATACTTGGTATCGTACAAAAGAAAATGTAGTGCAATGTATTCTCCCAGTGGGTTTGAAATAATCGAAGCATGTAAAGCGGGGCTATGAAAACTCACTTGGATAAGCTGGATATAACGGCAATAGTGAGTACACCGAGGTTTATAATGATCGTCAACGGGACCTATTATCAATGATATGATATGTCATGAGTTGCAATGTAATGCTATGCATGCGCCGTATGTTATTTATACCATTTACTGGGTTTTTGAAAATACTACTAAGTCGTCGAAAAATACTCTTTTGACGTCTTGACCAACCAAAAATGACTTTACATGTTTTCGTCAAAATGTCATCCTACTATGGTTGTATAATGATTTTTGGTGAAATTACCATTTTCGTAAGTAAAACAATGTCGTCGTAAAACTATGAAATCAACAAAAATAGCTCGGAAAAGTGATAAGTAAAATGGTGTACGTCGATCGTTAGAAACGAACTCGGCGGTTTTGGAAAGTTTGCATCGATATCTAAAAGTTTCAGTTCGAGGTTTTCTTTCAAGGTCTCGATCATAAAGATATCAAGGCTCAAGATGGTGGTTTTGTGAGTTGTGTGCAAAATGAGTTTCGACCAATGTTTGAGCATCCGTAAATAAATAACCATAACTCCGCTTGACAAGCGGCTTTTGTTTTGAAAATATGGCCGATGAACTTGATTTTACTAGAAGACACTTTGTTATGAAAAGTTTTGCATCATGGGTAAAAGCATAAACATGGACGATAGAGCTAATGAAATACTTATTACGTCAAAATAATATAATTTTCGAAATTAATACTTACGGCAACTTTATGAAAATGGCCATAGATTTGTCGTTTTAACTCCGTTTTCTCGTAAAATATGTCCTTAGCTTCGTATCGAAGTAAACTAATATATTTTGACTAGTCGAAATAATTTGTGAAGCTTAAGGCTCGTTTTGACCGAAAACACTCAAAACAACAAGCTGTCAATTTCAGAAAATAATACTTGTCGGTGTCAAACTTTAAAATTCACCACGGCTTCGTTATAAGTCCGTTTTATCCGTTCAAGCGACCACGGATTCGTTTTAAAGTATATTTTCTAAAAATCAAGGCCAAAGGGTCGTACCATCAGTGAGTTTTCCAGAAATTCATTTTAAGGACAGAGCGTAAAATAGAGTTTACGAAAATAGTTTTCACGGACAAAACCTATTCTAATCCCTTCCAATCAACTCCAAAGCTAATCTAATCCTACCATACACCTTCTTAGGGTGTCATGGGTTCCTAATCATCATCAAGACCAAAGATTAACTTGGGAATAATTATAGGATGACTATTAAGTATATAAAACCTTAAAATCAAGAAATAAATGGTATAAACTACAATACATGCATATGAGCTTCAAAAATGACAAGAAGCATATAAAAATGATAAGGAAACATAAGGATGATAAAAACATGCTTACTAGTGATATGAAGAGGTGTAGGTAACAAAGGTTTACTTAAATATCCTTGGTTTTTATTTCAAAACCATAAAGAGGATATGTTCTAGGTTGTTAAAACACACTTGAAGATGCAAAATTTTCTTGATCCCTTGGTTGTGTTGATGAGGCGGTTTTGATGAGCAAGAGAGAGAGAAATAAAATTTTACACCTTGCAACTATGTGAAAATGTATGTGAAGAATTATTGAGGTTAGACTTTGTATACTTGAAAGAATTATTAGCAAGATCATAACCATACCACATTTATGAGGCTCCCTCCCCTTGGCCGGTTTTGGGGAGGGTTGTCTCTAAATATATATTTTTTTTTTAAATGTTGCAACTTGTAGATATTTTGTGTAACTTGTGTATATTATTTGTAGAAAAACTTGTATAATAGTGTAAGTTAAGGTAAATGGTAATTTGTGGTACAAGTAAGTTTTGTTAGATCAAAATACAATGTAATGAGTTGATAAAATTGTAAAATACTTTCCTTGTGAAAATCGGGTGATAAAATAATTATCGTAAGATTTTTAAGAAAACGACGTAATAATTAAGCGTTAATGATTAAAATACCAAATAAATGTGTAACTCTAGGAAAACTAAAACATAGTTTTATAAACTAAATGTAAGTTTGAAAATACCTCGGGATCATTTTTTGAAAGTGTGGTTAAATAATCAAAATAAAAACTCACGCGATAAAATTAATAAATATAGAAATCACGCGTTGAAGGGTGAAATGGAATATCGTGCATGAACTAATGAAATGCACATGATGTCAATGAAATGTAGACTAATCATAGTCCATATGAAATGTGCGTGATGTCATGATCATGAATTCGCCGCTAAACCTCCCAGTTACGCAATTTGAAACAAGTAAACCAAGTTTACTAAAATGTTGAAATAATGAAACATGAGCGATGTCGAAATGACACGAAAGTACGGATTGTCACAATTTTTTCAAAGTTATCTAGAGTTTAGAGTGTCGAGTCTTGGCTTAGCAACGTCATTCTTCTCATGCTTGTAACATAAAGATTTTTTATTTGCCACCACTAAATTGCCTATCCAACCAAACCTTTTGTTTCCCTACCGTAAGCTTAACATTACAACCCTTTAAAAGACCTCTTAGATAGTTTTTCCTAGGTGCTTGCACCAAAGCAATAGATGTTTGATCTAGTCTCAAGCCTATGGTAATTTATGTACTAGGACCGGTTAATGAGTGTTTATCTACCATTTCCAATTTGATATATTTCATATACACCCGAGAGATGAGAGTATCCAAACACCACTTATGAGGTGCTAGTATGTAATTTACGTGCTTTTTATGACTTTTGTGGATCTTACACTTGTTACGAATTGTTCTAAACCAATGTTTCATGCCCCCAACTTATAAATTAATTGGCCAAAAGCACATTTGCTTGAGGACATGTGTAAGGATATTTGATATGGATTTAAAATTACACTTTCGAGAGGTCATTTAAGCCCTTAATCGACCACTTTTATATCCGTTCTTTGCTTAATTTTGTTCCTTTTCACTTTTTAGGTATCTTGAAGGCAAAATCTTGGAATGATGCTTATTTAGGCGAAATGCGTGAATATGTGAAGAAAATGGCTAAAGTCAAGATCAAGGCGCTCAAGTTGCTGGAAGTGAAACCTATGGCGTCCAAACAAAGGACGACGCCGTCCTCTAATTGTGACGGCCGGGAGTGAAATTGCAATTTGTACTGATGGCATTAGGATTTAAAGAGGGCCACAACTCAAACGACCTAGATCAGATTCGACAGGCGCCGAAGATGAAGCCGACGACGTCACAACCACAATGTGACACCATCACAAAGCGACTTGGTCAAGACAAAACCCTAATGGCGGCGATCGGCATCACAATCAAAGAGTGACGCCATCGTAGTTGTAACTCTATATAGAATTTTAATTTTCGGACTTTGAGAGAGGTAAAATTGTGGAGTAAAACCTAAAATGATTTTGGTTTATCTTAAGATATCTTAGGGTTCTCATACCCTAATTTACATCAAGATAAATAATTTACTTCATTGATTTCATTATGTATTTGATTGTATGTGTGTATGCTTGAATGTTTACCATGTCCGGCTAATTTACTTGTGTGTTTGCTTAGATCTATGAAACCTAGTTATTGAATATTTATTGGTTGTCTCTTATCTTAATTGTAATTGGCTTAGGATTGCAATAGGCCATCATTGTGTTTTTAATGCTTGAGTAATCTTTGTGAACATTAGTTTATAATCGCCTACAGTTGTAGTAGGTTAAAAATCTAAAGATAACCTTAGAATTAGTTTATGAATCCTAGAGATTTTGTAGGCAATAACCTTATGGTATCCTCAAAGAGTTAGCGAAAAAAGCATACCCTACGACCTTAGAAGACATAACGCGTTAAGCATAAGGATGTGACAATTCAACCATCAATAAAAGATAACTAGGGGTGATAGCATCTAGGTAAACATATTTTTAATCATCATACGAGCACACATCAATTAGACATAGACTACCCCTTAGCTTAGTTAATTAGATAATTAGAATAGTAGAGTAACCGGTAAAAATACCACCCCCCAAATCCAATACCCTTAGATCGTACCTTTCAGTTTTCTATAAAAATATAAAAAAATAAAAAAATAATCTTCCTCAACCCCAACCTTAGCGTAGTAATTTCTCACTAGCATTCCTATTCCCGTAGAGAATGATATCAATCCTGAGGCTTACCCTAATACTATACTACAACGATTAGGTTCACTGCCTAGGTGGTTGAAAAACTTGCTCGAAGAAAGGAAGTTTCCTTTGACCCCAACGCGTTATGCGTATCAAAGCAGAACAAAGGGTTCTTTGTTGGATATTCCACTAATAGCAAAGCCTTTAGGGTGTTCAACAATAGAACTAGGCATGTGGAAGAGAACTTGCATGTTAAGTTTTGTGAGAGTTCACCTAACATTGTCGGAAGTGGACTTGACTGGTTATTTGACATTGATTCTCTAACCAGAACTTTGAATTATGAGCCAGTATCTACGGGTACAACTAACCAGTATGTAGGTACAAAGGTAAATTCTAATGCAAGTACACAAGTGGAGGCTGGATAAATTTTTCATGCCTAAAGAGTTGAATAAAAGAGCTCGGAAGATGATCTGTGGAAAGGATCAAAGGTGATCGAGAAAGTGGGGCTAAATCTTCGATGTTCCTAAGGTGGTTACAAAGGACCACAAGTTGTTGATGAAGACCGAGATAGTGCATCGACAAATTACGCTACGGGAGGAAGAAAGCGGTAGTAGCCCACCGGTTCCTCTTGACACGTTTGTCATTAGTTCACCGATTACTCTTGGCACGCCTATCTATAGGCCATCGATTACTCTTGCTAAGCCTAGCAGTTCTCCATATCCCATGTTTCCTCTGAGTTGATAAAGATGGGAAGTCCTATCTTGATGAAGACTATCGATGATCCTAATATGCACGGTTTGGAGCATATTTGTGAAGATCTTGATGATTAGGTATTCGATTGCTTTAGTGGAGGTTGACTTACACAACATAGAGTCTTCTTATTCTACCGGTCCTACACAAACCACAAGAATTCATAAATATCATCCAAAGATCGGATCCTATGTGATTCTCAATCACGGTTCAAACAAGGAGCAAGGTTAAAGGATTGAGGAATCAAGGGTTATTTGCAGATCCTTCATTAGAGAAATAGCCACAAAGATCTTGGTGCATGTTTGCTTGTTTTACATCACAGATGGAACCCATAAATGCTCATAAAGCATTACAAGATTCAAGTTGGGTAGAGGCGATGGATCTAAAAACACACCTTGTGTTAGTGATATTTTGAGTTATATTAATAAGCACGGGGAATATACTTAGTAATACTTAGAAGATGAATTGTATGAAGTAATGTAAAGAAACGGTTTAACACTAAGCTTCAATATTATTAAGAAATAATATGAGTGATCTTGCTTATCACTAGGGTTACACCTTTAAGCTTATATGAATTATACGTTCTCTAAGAAATGACCTAGGATCTCCTTTTATAGCACAAGGAGAATATACACAAGATCTTTTCTATACTTATCAATACACGGATACTTATCAATTATCCTAACAGCAGTGGTAATATTTGTACTGGCAGTGGTAATAAGTTTCCACTGCTAGTGTAATCTTTAGTAGTGTCTTCCACAAGACTATCAGTGGTAACTGTTAGTATTATTCCCAGCAATCCTCCCCTAAACTTATAATTTCTCTGCAAATCAATAAGTTTCTTCAATCTTCATTATATGCAAGGATTTGGGGAATTCTTTCAAACACTTCATCTTCTTCTTAATGCCTGAATAGCTCTTGAACATTGATCTGGAAGCTAGAGTAACAATGCTCTGACCTTCTCACTATCTTCATGAACTCTTATAGTAGTACAAAACATCACGGTAAGAGTTCCAGCTCTGAGTGGATATTCTCTCTTAGCAAGCATGAATGCATCTACTCCATTTGTTGTAGAAACATGATGAACTTCACATGAATCATAATAGAACCATTTAGTACCGGGACATGAACATGAGAATTTCCAGAAATCATCATTAGTATACGGTTCATAGAGCCTTCTATGATTAACCGATAACTACATCTCCTTCATATCTTTGAGATCTTCAGCATCAAACCTTTCTTGAACTAATTTCCATAATATGTCAATATCATATCTGTCACAAGATTTGATGAGATCTTCAAATTGAATGAATGATGAAGTTTCACCACCTAGCCTTGTAATCTTCCATGTTGGAGCAAAGTTGCTAGCAGTAAACACTTCTCAGTCAAAGATAGGATGTCTGACTTGCAGTGGTTCCGGATAAAATTCTTTTTCTTCTATCACAATCATTTCAGTCAGTTGTTCTTCAGTGAATTTCTCGGTTGGAACATTTTGTTCTTTAGCAAACTTTGTCTTCTTAAATGTAAATTCTCTATCTTTGGCCTTTCTATTCAAATTAGGATCCCTTCTTGCTTCTTCTTGAGTCCATTGGAATAAAATATTTATCTTTTCTTTGAACTTTGTAGTAGATACTTTCTACTTTATCATCGAGAATTCCTTTGAATTGATGTCTTTTCCGACCACCAACCTTGCAACAATAATCTTTCATCATTGAAATCACCGTGCCTTTGTTGGATGTCTTGGTTTCTTTGGCCCTTCTTGGATGAAACAATAGCATCTTGAAGTGCTTGATTATTCTTCATCGAATAAAGTCCTTTAAGTGTGTTGTTCTTTGATCTTAAGTTAAAGACTTATCGACCACTAGGTCGATTGCTTTCTTCTTGATCCTTTGGATCATTTGCAATCAAGAAATCAATTTCTTCTTTAGTAGGTACATAGCTGAACTTCGGAGTCTTCTCTCGGAATCTTGTAGGTGGAGCAGGTGGAATGTGGATCTTCCAGGGATCTTCCATTCTATCCGACCTTTTAGCCCTCACAAAGCTTGAAATCTCCAATTCTTCAAGCTTTTTTTTCAAAGAACTTCAACTTCATAAATCTTTCTTGCAACCGACATCGTGAGCAATCGAACTTGTTCTTTCTTTGAAATCTTTCTTCTTGTTTGCTCACTTGCTTTGCATAACAACTTTACCTTTGTCTTTCTTTACATATCAATTTCTTCACTTGCGGTGGCAACATCATGTCGGCGGTGGGAACATTTGTCTGCGGTGGAAATTAGATCAATGGTAAAATCGTGATTCGATACTATAAATATCTTACTCTAGTTGCTCTTCTTGAGTATCGACTTCCTCTGCACCTTTACTAGAAACACCTTCATCTTCAAAATCAGTTCTCCTCCCACGAGTTTGACATCTGTTTTCCTCCCTGTTTGGGAGAATTTCCTAAATCTTTATTAAAATCAATGAATCACCATCATTAGGTAAGGATGGAGATGATATCACTATATTTGTAGTTTTCCTCTTTTTTTTCAACCCCTGCAACTCTTATTTCAAGGTCTGAATCTCCTCTTTTAAGTGTGTAATATCCTTGGCATGCTGCTTCTTTACTTGTTCCAGATCTTGTTGTAGAGATTCAACCTGCTTGGCTAATTTGGTACACATATCCATCAATTCCATTTGTTGCCTACTGCCCTCAACACTTCCAACTGTGTGACCTGTTAGGAGATGTTAATCATGGGACAATGGCTCAGATTCCTCCCTAGTTGGACTAGGTTGAAGTCTAGAACTACCACTGCTTGTTCCTAAACCAAAAGGATCAGGGACATGTTATGTTGTAATGAGAGGAGTTGGTTGTTTGTGCCTTCTCTCATAGGTGTGAGAAACAGGTGGAGTATAATCAATGTTTGGAACAGTGATTATGAATGAGTTTTGTACCTGTGAAATCTTTGCAAGCATTTGAGGAAAAAGAGGTGTAATATTCCTATTTCAATCATTGTTCATGTTTTGAAAAACTTTGGGCTTTAAGCAGCGGATTTTATAAACTCCAAGTGTGGGTTGCAATTGAAATTCATTTAACACTACTTGCACAAACCTTGGATACATCAAAATTTTTGTTGAACTCTTTACATTGCCTTTCATACTTGTGAAAATATAGTTTGACCTATTAAAAATCCTATCGGTGGTTAGACAAACCAAAGGGTAAGCCATTGTTGAACTAAATTGTTCATAAGATGTTTTCTTAGGACTCGAGCAATGTAAAAGGTATGTAACAAAAATCTCCAATGGGACAGAAACCACTTTTTGAAAGTAGCCTTTTGTCGATGGTATCATACCCGTGGAAGAGAGATGTGTATGAATTTACGGCATAGGTAATGTGATGATACCATTGATATCATCTAATTTGAGAATTATCCTCAAGGATGCCTCAGTAACATCAATAGTTACCCCATCCACAGTGGCTCTAAGATCATCCACTGTTTCATGTGTATCTCAATTTTCAATTGTTATGGACTGAACAGAAGTCCAAAACTGTTTGATTTGAGAGATATAGATTGTGGGTTTGAGAAGTAAAGCATACCTTATATTGGTAGTGTTAAGAAAGTCCACAATCTGATGGAAAATAGGACCCTCATCTCGTTTGACTTTTCCAAGTAGGCCACTTGGTTCTGCTCATCTGCATAAGTGATAGGCGCCATAGAATCTTTTGATAAAAAATATAATGTGTCAGTATGAATTGTATAAAGAACTCGCCAATTGAGAGAGAAAGTTATATAGTGTTAGGGTTTAAAAGTTTTGCACAAGAAAGATTATCTAAGGAAAGAGTTTATCTTTAGAGGATAAATATCAATTAGGAAAGTAGAAAATCTTCTAAAAATTTACCCTATATATTTAGAAGAAATTTCTTCAACGGCTAGTTAAAAATTTATTCTTGACACTTGATTGTAATGGCTAGATCATGATGGTAAAAATAACACTTTGTCGGTGGAAAGCTGTGAGCGGCGATGGTAATTTTTCACAAAGATTTTCAAAGAGCGATGGTAAAGAAAAATATATGAAAATTGACCTCTTTATCTTAGTTTTTAGCAATCTACCATTATCAACGAATTTGATATGTCTTTACCATGAGCCGTTTGCTATAGATTAGCCAACTCTTAATCATAAAGAATATGGTGAGTTGATCACCATATAGTTTTTAGTAAACTATCAACCATAAACTGATTTGTCAAGTCTTTACCAGTAGCCGTTTGCTCTGGACAAGTTGATTATTATGTGGATTAGACATGGTGAATCAATAACCATTTGTTGTGTGTCTCAGTTACACAACTTTGAAGATCAACTCTTATCCAAGATTGATTATGTACCTACATGTGTTAGCATAATACAGAGAATATGAATAACCAACTTGTTTTAACCAAAGTTACTTTTAACCAAGCGTCTATCTAAAAATTTCTTCCAAAGTCAACCCGATAATATCTATATTTACTCTTTAACCTACCAAAATAGGGAAAAGTAAATATATTCTTTAATGAACCCTTGGGATCTACTTTGCCTAAATAAAGAGACTCGGCACATCATAATCTTTATCAAAAACACATTCAAACTCACAAAAACCCTAAACATCATCATGAGCAATCCTTCCAACATCATTGACATATCTTCTGATTCTGACGAAGAGATTGTGATCGCTTCTGAGTCTTCTTCAGAGGTATCAGGGTGGGTTGGATACTTTCCACTAAGGGCTGCAAGCACTTCTTCCAAGAGGCAAACTAAAGAGACTACCAAGCGTGCACCTTCTCTTGAGTTCTACTCCAGCTCATCAGATGATGATGAGAATGAGGATGAGACCTATTCCTTAGCCAAAGAGTTGCCGAGGGCTCACGACAAAAGCATTGGGCGACTCTCCAACATGAAGCAAATATCCATACGAAGTAGCTGCAATGCTACCAAGGCCTCCTCCACAAGTTCTTGGTCTTCCTTGTCCAAGAATGCACTCAACTTTTGAGAACAAAAAGAATAGAGCACAGAAGAACAAGCATGACTATGTGGGCATGGGCAAGAAACCAATGGAGTAGCTGGTGTAGGGTGTAGGGATGTAGGATGTGTTAGATTGCAGTCTTTTGTGTTTTGATTGTGGTTGGAATCACTCTCTCTTTCAATTTAATGAATCTTCTTTATGAATGAAAACGTTTCTTAGTTTTACTTTTCCATTATGAGAGTAACTTTTACCACTGCTTGTATTATAGTTGCCCTTTATTAGCCTTATTCATTTCATAAAAGATAGTGGATAAACAAAATACAAGAATTGAACATCAATGACTCCAATGTATGCAAATAATAAATTAAACACATATCACAAACATAAACCACAAACCGAAAGCATTGTTAAGATTTGGTGGTTGAAAATAACTAAAGAGGATAAAGATTTACCTGGCGGTGGTTAGTCAATACTAAACCACCCGGTCAATAGGTCGACTCAAGTCATGTCAAGCCACCAAAGTCAAAGACTTCATTTACTTCTCAACAACATACCTTCCCGCATTAACACTAAATCCAACTTAACTTGTATTAAAGAGCCTTTAACACACAAGCCACTCATATCACACATACTCCAAAAAATTTTATCTCTTAAAAATCACCTTGAGTAGTTCAAACCCCATCAATGTCTCTTCTGATAGCTCATTCTCAAATAGTGTTTGGGATGAGAGTGCTTGGCATTATCTCCTGAACAATCCGGGTAAGAAGAAGAAAGAGGTTTTGAAGCAATTTCATCAAGAAAAGAACTCATGCGGATGCTTATTCAAACCACATTCTTTGTTGGTCCTTCTTCAACTTAACCAATACCCAAGATTACATCATCGAAGATAGCTCGAGACACCATGTCAAGCTACATTTCCCATATGCAACCTGAGATGATGATACTACTTCAAGGACTTGCATTTGTGCCTCCTTGCACAGAATCCTTCCATCGGAGAGCTAGATGCTACCTTTTCCACTATTGTTGACAGCACCACCCAAGAGGGACCTTCATCATCCTCACCTTTTGTTAGAGGAAGGTGTTAGATTCCCATTTATATAACACAAGCATCGATATAAGAAATAAGAAAAATTGATCGGTTGAACAAAGCAAAACAATACAGCGTAGGAATGAAAGACAAGTTATGCGTGAGTATTGAAATGAAATGAACAACCAACCTTCAAATGAAGGTTTACAATCCTATTTATAGGAGAGGGAGCTAGGGCAACACTCTGGTCCCTTCATTTCCCATAATGGGCTTTGGTATAGGCTCATGGGCTTTCTACATGAGCCTGCCTTGATTACTAACATAAAGTCATAATTAAGCTAACTATTACATATTAATTACTAACACTTGAATTTTAGTTTAGGAGTGATTCCAAAAATCTCCCTAAGTGTTAGTGATTAATGATTTGATCTTTAAGCGTTTTAGGTCTTGATGTAATAGTAGCTTTGGCGTCTTACGGCATTTTCTTTCTTGTGAGAAGAAGTGCCTTGATTGAAAAATCTCCCGGTGTGGGAAATTGTTTCCTTTGAAGTATTTTCCTTTGACATCATCATTTTCTTTGTTCTTTGTGATGGTAGTGATAGTATGTTGTGGTTATCTACATCGGGTCCGCTTCGTTGCTCAGTGTCTCCGTCTTTTCTCCAACATGCTCACGCATTCTTTAACGTTGGATTTGATCTTGATGTAGTTCTCTTAGTCTTTAAACTTTGTTGACTTGTGAAGAACATTCGACTTTGTGTTGCCTTTTGAGAGAACATCAATTAGTGATGTTGTAGGCATGAGCATCTGGAGAATCAGCACGATCTTTTCCACCCGCAAGCATCCATAAGAAGAAAACATAAAACATGGGTCAGAAATAATCCAGCGCTCACAAGTTTGAACTTTTAGAGTGTTAATGACATAGTGTGAAAACACAACTCTAATTTTCACAAAGGCTGTTCACAAGTAGATTCCACAAGTGAGATAAAGCGATGTGCCGAAGTACACCTACGGTTTAGATGAGTCATTTGGGGTACTCAAGCATCACCTCATTGTGAACCGTTTGAGACACACTAAGTGTAACCCACGAGGAGTTACGAAGTGACCTCTTGTGGGGACTGTTTGATGTTGACCATGGTAGGGTTTCCATTCAATCATGAGGATCATGTGTGAACCTCTCATAAATTTTCTCGACAGTTAGCGATATCATGTGAGGACTCGATAATGTATCACTTGCATCCTTAATGTTGAGCGACAAGTGATGAAATGTCAAAGTGTACCTAAGAGTTCTTTGATAAATCTCATCGCTCTAGACTCGATAGTGCTCTTTGGTTTTCTGAGCAAAGACTAGGGAGAGGTCTCCTTCTTCAATATCGGCAATCTCTAAGAAAGCGGATAGTTTACGTGGGGTTCCTGTGAGAATGAAACAAGCTTACATTGAGAGAAACTTGAGTGGCTAAGAAGGTTTAGTGCATGCGTCATTGGGTCCATGCGACTTTAATCTTCAATAACGGTGTCATCAAGTGAAACCGGTAGCATATGAATTCACTCGGGTTATGCCCTAAGTTGAATAATTTGGAGGGCTATTTCTTTTCACCACTTTTCTTTATGTTTCTTTTAATTCTTCAACTCCTTAACTCTTCGATTCTTAATTTCTCTTTTATAATCATACCTAAGGACTTCTAATTCTAACTATTGGTGGTGTCCTTGGGTAGATCCCTCCGACTTTAGCGGATCATAGGACGGTTATTCCTAACCTTAGTCGCTTATAACTCCATGACTAACCTATGTTGCCATAAATCCATTTTCATGAAAATCTCTCAAAGTGGTTATGAGTAAAACATTTAATACCACTATTGAGGTTTAAGACTTTCATAAATCGCCCCTCATACGTGCTTAAGTATTTTTAAAGAAATCGCACAATGAGAGAAGCGCGCGCTTTTGAATTGATCAACTCAAGATAGACAATCCCTACGAGACAGTTCGTTGCATAGTTAAAGTTACATTGTCGACTTTTGGTGACAACTAGCTCTAATAACTACCTTGAAGGTGTGTACAAACCTTGAAGGTTGTCAAACCCATCAAAGTTCATGTCTACCAAGAGTTTCGAATGGTACATTCTACTTGGACAAGTCCTTTGAGACACGTTTACATCACTAGCGAGCTAGCTTGAAATTATTACCATCCGGACAAGTCTTTTCGAGATTCTTGTTGGGTTCGATAAATACTCAAACCCATTAATCTAGGATTTGAATATAAAATATCCTAAGTGTTTAATCCGTTAAACTCTATCAGTCCTTTGAGTGCATAATCTCGTTGAGCCATCTTCGAGATACTCGATGCGAGGCAAAGAAGAAGCCTCTCTATTCAGAAGGCGAAACTTAATGGGTGAAGACTTAGTCAAGAAGAAGATGGTGGATTCGGTGGTGATGACAATAACTCTTCGAATCCCTAAGACTCTCTCCAACTCTTAACACTAAAGACAAGAAGGAAGATCTTGAAGGCTTTAAAGGCGAAGAATGAGGAATAAGCGGAAAAAGTTTATCCGGATAAAACTAAGTCCCCAAATGTTTTACCCCGGCTAAAACTAAGTCCCTATCTACTAAAGCCATATCTTCCCATTTATAGTAAGTGGCGACACTAAAGTTCCACATAAGGAAAGAAGACTACGCACTTTGATACAAATAACAATGCAAATAGTAATCGAATATTTCTATATTCATGATTCTTTATTATCGATATTTTGTCTTCTAGGTTAAAGTTAAATATCATACTTGTATAAATAGCATAGAGAATGAGTGAAAAGTTTAAGCTTGTGAATTGTAAAAAGAGACACACAAGCCAACTTTTCACTCCTCCAATCAACTTTATCCTTGAGCTAGCTCGATGGGTTCTAAGATTTGTGCTCGAGACTTGCTTTGAGCTTAGAGAGGAGTCACCACAAACTTTGTCATTTCAATACCAAGTACTATTCGCAAGTACTTTGGTAGCGTATTCTTTGAATTATTTCTAATAAGAATATGGCGTTGAAAATTACTTTGTGTTTTACTTACATTACTTCGGTCATTATTCATCGTTAAAATGTTTTAAGTACTTAATTGTTTTAAACGATAGTGAATAGGGAACAAAAAGTGGTATCGAGCGAGGTGATTATAAAACCTTTTAAGCCGCTCTAAAAGCGTTTTAAATCGAGTTCCTATGGTGAAATTGATGTACCCCAACTAGTCGATAAAAGGGTGGAGCTTATTCATTGTTGCCTAGACTTGAAGTTGGCAAATTCAACAAATGGAAAAAGCGTATGATTTGCTATTTGATTGGGATGGAACCTTATTATATCAAGTGTATTAATGAGGTCCATTTGTCCCAAAGCTCGAAGGTTTGCCCAAACACAAGCTCGATGAACTTCGAGGATGAAAGAGAGTGGTCAACAGGGACCAACGACTCAAAAGTATCATCATATCATGTCTCACGATGATATAATGGAGTCGATCATAAGTCGTAATATAGCTAAACAAACGGGGATGACTCGGTCCATAGCCATGAAGGTCCTTTGGATACCAAGGAAAAGCAGGATAATGGACACGAAACTTGAGTATAATACCTTGAGGGGCTAGGGATTACGAAACACTCTCACAAACTTACACAGTTACAAAACTCTTTTAAATGACTTGGCTAATGATGGTTTCAAGTTGTGTAAACATGAGATAAATCTTTGGTTTTGTAAATTGTCTCACGAGAAGTGGTTGAACTTCTCTCAAGGACTTAAATGCAAATCACATCCAAAATCTTGAACTTACGAAATTTATGGGAAATTAGTCTATGAGGAAAACCTCATCAATAGATGTTACCACGACTTAAAGAAGTCTCGGGAAGTCAAGAAGTCCCGACCATCACCTCACCTATATCAAGCGCCTTCTTTTCAAACAATGTGGTTCAAGATTTTCAAGAAAATTCGATGGCGAACCCGATGAGAGATCAAGTGAGGAGTACCGAATGACCTAAGCGTTAAATTTCGGGAAAGGGCACTCCTTGCAAACTCTCGAAGGTTCATTAAAAGAAACAAAGGTTTTCAACGACTAAAGCTAACGAGGACATTGAATGCTTTAAGTGTCACAAAAGAGGTCATTTTGCAAAGACCTGCTTTTTCTAAAACAATTTACGAACCCTCTTACTGAGACCATCGAGGTCGAATCGGTCCTTAGGTTTTAGCAAATTTCAACCTAAAATCTATCAGTCTCATCAAAATTTTCGTAATAAATGGACGAGAACAAAACAATTGATTTTGAAGCCAAGTATAGGAAAATCAAGGCTAAGCTTGCATCGCTTGAGGCCGATCCTCGAGAACCAAAAAGTGTTCCATGCATGCGGGGCAAAACAAAGGTCTTGTTCTTTGAAACCTTTTGGGATGATGAGCCGGTCTCATCGGATGATGAAATGGTGCATGTCGGTATAGCGATGGCCCTCTCGAGGAGGAAGACAAGCTGGTGTTGGAAGAATCATGCGAGAAATGGAGAATGGGTTAACCTCACAATGAAGAAGGTAAATATTCTACTTTCTATGGATGATGACTTTGATTGGTAGTCTGTATGAACTATATCAATGTAGATCTTAAGTTTGTAGAAGAGCAAAGACTCAATCTTTTTCTAAGTACAACAAGTTAAGTTTTGAATTGAATAAGTGTAGGGATGAGTTACTTGTGTTAAAACAAAACAAGCTTGAAGCTATCACCTTACAAATTCAAAAACCTTTGAATTAGTTAAAAGAAATCGTGCTCTTCAAGATGAACTTAAGAAAGAAAAAGAAATCATTGATAGTTGGACCACCAAAATCCAAGGGTCTTTGATGTTGTGGGTGCTCGGTAGCAAAAAGAGAGTCATAGATGAACATCATCTCACCGACTCTCACAACAAAGACTAGAGTCCTAAACCATTTGTGTGCGGTGGCATGACCAATATGTTATCATTCCCAAGCCCGGTGATTGGATTGAAAGGCTTAATCACGATAGTAAGCTTCTAACTTTGACTGGAAGAATTCTAGAGCCTAAAAGTCAAGCTCGAAGAGCATGCTTGGACTCCCGGATGTGCCTTGATGCATCGAACACATCTACGAGTGTGAAGATGATTCTCAAGCACCACTTCCACCTTTGGAATCTCTTGTGGTCTTGATCCTAGCTCGAGCTTACTCCACTACAATACAATCCACACTCTCCTAAAGAAAGGTCTCAAATTGAGAACCATTTTAAAGGGACCATCAAAACCAACTCAACAAGAATCCACCCCCATCGAAACTTCCACATCCTCCGTCCCCACTAAAGGCGATCAGATTCAAGAATTGACCGAACTTGTGAGAAGCTAGCGATAAAATGGGATCCATTGAAAAGGTCCTCAAGTAATCAAGGAGATAAAGTCGCTTCCTCTAGTTCCTCAAAGTCAAAGTCCACCACAAAAACAAGCGAAGTGTGATCCGTGCCACTATACCGATCCATACCACTAACAAGCGTTATAGAATCCTTTTTGTATGATCGCAAAGGATGATCACGTAACCACCGACCACTTGCAATATGTGAGTTCTCTCGGTCAAGCAAACTACACCAAAGTTGGTCATCGAAGACACTTCTTCATCAAGTCACCAAAAGTTGAGGCTAAACCTTTTCCTCCTTGCCATCCTTGTGGATTTAATGATCATCATACGATGATTGTCTTATGAACATTCTTTGTGATATTTGCGGTAACACGACTCATAAGACATCTCGGCATGACAAATGTCATTCATGCGAGGAGAAATTAAAGCAACCCAAATCCATCGAGTCATCATCGATGCAGTATGCAAAACTCGTGGTAGCTCGATTGCATTTCTAACCGACCATGAATCGATTGCTCAATTCAAAGAGACCATGAGACCCAAGCCCACTAGTAAGTGGGTCACGAAGAAACTAATTCGGTTCATTGCTTGTGCGAGAGGCATGACGAGGAGCCTTTCTAGCATCTAGGCGGTGGATGCTCAAGAAGCATGACGGTGTGAAGGAATATCTTCACAAGTATGTAAAGGAACCAGGGCCCAAGGTAGTATTTGGTGATAACTCATCACGTCCCAATCGAAGGTTATGGTTGATGGCGCAATGGAATAGTTTTCTCTAGGATTGCTTATGTAAATGGTCTCGAATACAATCTCATCGATGTCGATCGCCTATGTGATGCTAAGTACATTGTACAATTCAATGACAAGCAAGGTACCATTTTAATGCCAACAAGGAAGTTGTGTTGATTGCTCTAGAGAGGCGATGTTTATGTCCTTGACATGTCAACTCTCTCTAAAGATGGAACTGTCTCTTTGCCAAAGCCACCGAAACTATCAATGGTTGTGGCATAAGAGACTCACACTTAAACTTCAAAAAATCAACAATTTGGCTAAACAAAACAAGGTCCTTGGCTTACCATCACTAGTTTTTGCTAAAGATAAACCATGCTCTGCTGTTAAAAGGTAAACATAAAGAGCATCTTTCAAAACCAAGCAAAATTTTCTATCAAAAGTCGCCTTCACCTCTTGCATATGGATCTCTTTCGACCCGTCGGTCCTAGATCAATCCAAGCATGAAAAGTATACACTTGTCATTGTTGACGAGTTTTCAAGATACACTGGGTATACTTTCTCTCAAAAAGAGTCGAGCGGTGATATTATAATGTCATTCATCGGGAACATTGAAAACCGAGAATGACATGACGAAGAAACAAATCGAAGCCGATATTGTCTTTGAATTTAGAAATCTTGAACTTGAGAGTTTCGTGATGAGTAAGGAATCTCCCAAAATTTCTCATCTCCTTATACCCCGAAAAAAATGGGGTGGTGAAGGAAAATAGAACTCTCATCGAGGCCGCAAGAACCATATTAAATGGCTCGACCCTCTCCAAGCATTTCGGGATCAAGCGATCAAAACGACTGTTATACTCAAAACAGTCAATCATTGTCAAAAGACATAATAAAACCCCTTATGAGATATTCAAAGGTAGACTTCACGACATCACTATTTCCATGTGTTTGGATGTCTGTGTTTATTCATAACTACAAGGATCATCCGGGCAAGTTTGATGCTAAAGTCGATGATGGATACTTTCTAGGTTACTCACTAATCTCCAAAGCCTTGTGGTGTTTAACACAAGGAGAGAACAAGTCGAGAAACCTATCATGTCACCTTTGATGAAAGTGTTGAAAGCATCGTGTTCTCCAACACTTGATGGAAGAAATAGGAATTGATAACTCATCAAGATATCCTCCTGATGAGTTCATCACGAAACCATTCCTCATACCAAGTCGATGCGACATCTCATATTATGTCTTACCTTACAAACCGTCACAACCAACTATCGGTGAATTCATTGATAATCGGGCCCCTCACGGGATAGGTAACACCGATCCAAATGACCAGAACCTACAACTCATGAACCTCCACCGTATCAGACATCTCAACAAATGTTCTAAATGAAACATGGCTCTTGCACCTGAACTTGCACCTGAACTCCCTGTGACCTCATCGAGATCAGATCCTAGACCATAAAGTAAGTGGATAATATCTCAGGACATTGAGCTTGTAAACATCATTGGTGAACCCACTGAGGGCATGCTCACTAGAAGCATGGCTGCTAGATTATCAGCAGCTTCAGCCAATGAATGTCTATATGCTGATTACTTATCAGACATAGAACCCAAAAGTTTCACTGAGGCTTTAAAACACCCAAGCTGTATTCAGGCCATGCAAGAAGAACTTCAATAGTTTGACAAAAACAGGGTCATGACCTTGATCAAATGTCCTCAGGATGTCATTGTCATAGGAATGAAGTGGGTTTTCGGAAACAAGACTAATGAAAATGGCACTGTCATTAAAAACAAATCCAGACTCATAGCCAAAGATTACAGTCAACAAGAAGGCATTGACTATGATGACACATTTGCTCTGTTGCAAGAATGGAAGCCATCGTGATCTTCCTTGCTTATGCTACCTACATGAACTTCAAAGTTTACAAAATGGATGTCAAAGTGCATTCTTAAATGGTGAACTCAAAGAAGATGTTTATGTTCAACAACCCTGTGCTTTGAGAGCGAGTGAATTTCGACTATGTCTCAGAAGCTTGATAAAGCCCTTTATGGGTGAAACAAGCTCCCTGTGGCATGGTATGAAACTCTCTCGGCCTTCCGATACAAAACAAGTTTGTCGAGGAAAGATAGACAACACAATCGCTTGTCTATAGAACACAAGCAGGATGTGATACTAGTCCAAGTATATGTTGATGACATCATCTTTGGCTCAACAAACTACAAGCTTGCAAACAATTTGAAAAGCGATGACAAAGAAGTTTGAAATGAGCATGATGGGTGAACTAACATACTTCCTTGGACTATAAATCGTGCAACCGACAAAGGAATCCCCATCGGTCAAGAGAAGTACAAGAAATCTCTTGAAGAAGTATGAGATATCGATCGTGCCTCGGTGAAGACTCGGTGGTTCCACCTAACAATCTTGGACCCGATCTCACTAGAAAATCAAGAATCAAACCCATTTTAGAGGGATTGTTGGCTCGTTGATGTATCTAACCCTTCCTGCACTGACATACAATTCTCGGTCTCTCTCATAGCTAGATATCACCCAATCCTAAAGAATCCCACCTCACTGCGCCAAAAGAATACTCGGTGCACGAAAGGAACCCCAAGCCTTGACTTTATTACCCTAAATGCTCGGGTTTGATCTCAAAGGTACTGATTCGATTATCTTGGTACGCATATGGATGTAAAAGTACCTTAGGGTCCTGTCAATTCCTTGGAGGAAAATTGGTTTGTTGGAGTGCTAAAACAAGAATCGGTGGCTATGTCTTCAGGAAGTCGAATATGTAGCTCTGCGCAGGATGTTGTGCCAATGTTTTGTGGATGAAGAGTCAACTCGGTGACTATGATATCCACTACAAAATGGTACCCATCTTACGTGACAACACCAAAGGCAATTGCAATCTCCAACAACCTCGTCTCTCATCAAAGAACCAAACACATTGATATCGTATCACTTCATCGGGGATCACATAATGAAAGGAGACATAGAACTCCATTTCATCCCTATCGAATATCAACTTGTCGATATCTTCACCAAACCTTTGGATAAACCTACATTCGGGAGACCGAAAAGTCAATTGGGAATGCTTGACATTGAAAGTCGGGCATCAAAACCAATCTCGATGAGTCATGTGAAACGGTTCGCTCCTCGAACATCCAAAATCAACCTCCCACCGAATGATTAGGACTCAATCGGTGTCCCCGACATAATGCATTGTATGAGTAACTAAATGCTCTAAGTATTCGTTGCTTAAATGTCCTAGGTTGGTAATCCCACCAATTTAATATAGGAATATATGTCTCACCGTGTGGGTCTCATCACTTACCCACTTGGCATTTAATGCCTTCATACATAAAATATTCTATGGATATTTTAATGCCGCAAAAGTGCACTTTTATCATGCATCACAACTGTTTCCCTTGAAAGACGGGTTTTTACTGTGTGATGGGGTGGGTAGCATTAAATGTGGAATATCAAATGAATTCAAATTGGTCTCTACATATCCACGTTTATACAAAAACCACCCCTCTCACCACTCTATAAATACCCCCTTCAAAAACCACAAAACACACACAAATTATCTGAACTAAACTCTGTCAAGATCCTTTCTCAAACTCGTAAAAATTTGTGTGTTCTCAAAATCATTAAAACCTCTTTTGGAAAACCCTCATTGTAAACATCTACAAAAGTTTTTCATCACAAACTTGAGAGATATAAACACTTTGACTGTTCTAGTCAAAACATTTTTTTTTAAACCTAAAATCATCTTTAATGGAAATGGCTAGAACACAATCTCTCTAGTTTGCACCTCAGTGGGTAGGGGATCTTACTAACGTTGAATTCAAAACAAATAATGTCATAGGTAATTTTGAATACCCTGAAAATGTCCCAACCTATAAAGACATTATAAAATTTTATTCAACCGCCCACCAAACGGCCTTTCTTAAATGTCCTCAAGATCGTATCCAAACTACTCGGGAAGTTTTGGGCTCTGACTAGAGCTTTTGACCCGACACCTTCTCTCGATGAGAATAACCTTAGACCTCTCGTGGAGTATCTCATCGGGTTTAGTTTTAATGGGGCAACAATACATCCCCAGACACAAAACTTTTGCACTTCAACAGGTTAGATTACAACAAAGGTAGTTTATGTCGCCCATCCCGAACCCTCCACATGAAGGATGGGTTAAAATAAATTGTTTTAGATCCAAATCTTTTGGACAAGAGCCCAACACAAAAGTTCATTGCCCATGGCTTGGACGATCCTGCTCACTTTTGTGATTCGTGTCCTCGGGAACCACTCATCCACTAAACAAGTTAATTCTATTCATTGATGATGGCATCTTGCTCGATGAATGGGTCACTTATCGACATGGGGAGATCATTTATGTGATCCCGTGAACGAAGCTATAGAGTAAGTCTAGGATGAAGTATGTTTCGTAACCTAGGTTTATCTCTTGTGCTTTACAATCACATCGGGTTCCAATTATACTTAGGATGAAAAATTTGGAAATTTACCCGCATCCCGAGCCCATCAAACTTTCAAAGGACCCATCCCTTGTCACTCCTATAGAATTGACACCCCACATGGTTGTCAGAACAACTGTGAGGATCGAGTCTCTAAACCCCGCTCCTAAAAAGAGAAAGGGAAGTCTCAAATGGGACTAACACTAAACCAAAGTCTCAGGCCCTTAGGCTTGTGAGCACTGACCACAAAAGCGCGAGACCAAAAGACACCCACCGACAAGGCAACAACCACCTGCTGGAAAACGAAGGACACCGACATCACGGTCGGTGCCTTTGGTCACACCTACTACTCCCCAAGATCCGTAGGAAACATACAACCCACCGGGTGGGGGGGCGCTCCACCACGCTGATGAGGACATTAGAAAATCCAAGCCTTTCTCTATGGCACACCGATTGATCCCAAAGACTGGGGAAACAAAACCCAACGATAGGGATAAAACATTCACTAACTCGCTAAAGGCACTGGAAAACCCATCGGTGTCTCGGGGGTCAATGGGGACAAAGACTGGGAGGAAAGGAACAACCCACCGATATGGAACCCAAACCAATCTCGACTCCCGAGAAGATCGCTGGAAACTCCCCACTGTCCGAGGGGTCCACGAGGACAAAGACTCGGAGGATCAAAACCACCCGATGATATGGAACCCATTCCCACCTCCTTGTTAACGAGCTTTGAGGTTGCCGAAATGCTTCAAACTCGATGATGACCTTGCCGAAAGTGATAAGGAAATTTTATTAGTAGGGGATGAAGCGGATCTCGAGGTTCAATCGAATAAGAGCCTCACCGATCCAAAGGAGCACACCGAATCTCCATTTCAACATGATGATCATGCCTCCGAATCCTCCTCAAGCTCGATGGATTCAAAGAGTTTGACAATGTTCTTCCCTCACTAAAAGCCAATTGGCTCAAGAGATCACCAAAGCTTCAAGGAAGCTATACTGTGGGTCACCAAAACAATTGTGGGAACAACATCCGAGGTCACGCAAGTTATGCCGATCTACCGGCAGGCATGTGGCTTTGATGAAAATGTTCATGGAGCATGGGACTCGAGGTATAAAAGACTTTTCCGATCGGATGAAAATTTGGCTAAATTCTTAAGACACCTTTAGAATGTTGGCACAAAGGTTGATGAAATCGTGGAGTTTGTCAAAGGCTCTTGAGGCATACTTGAAAGAATTCTTAACTCTCAAGTGCTAAAGGCTCTTGAGGCATACTTGAAACAATCCTCAAGCCTTAATGAACCGATAGATCCGCTCAAATATGAAAATGTTCGTGGTCTTCCATCCTCGATCCGTCTCTTCAAGCCGCAGTGGACTCTTTGAATACACAGTGGCAACCATGGCTCAAGCGTCCTCCTCCCTAGCCTCGGATTCTTGGTCCCGGATGACCGCCTTGGATCTTTCTCGTGCTAACTTGATGCAAAGGTCGAGTATTCAGTGCATACTCTGAGATTAAAGCTATGATGACCGAAATTTATCAGCCTTCAAAGGTCGCCGCTCACCCCTCAAGACCAACGCCAACTCTTGCCCTCACTGAAGCTCCCAACAGTTGAGGGGAGAATACTGTTGAAGAAACTCCTCTTCACACCGAGGGGAGCAAACACCACCGCCTCAAGAGCTCCAACATCATCTACACCGTCTCAAGAATTCCATCTCCTCACTACCACCTCAAACATCAACAACAACAACAACACCGATGGTCACAAATCGCAACACCACCCTTAGTTGCATCATCTTCCTCGAGGCCGGGACAAGGGCAAAGGCATAATGACAAGCTCACGAGCCCGAGAATATGGGTTTAGATGCAAGCAAGCTCCCAAAGGGTCGGCAGATGAAGTTCAAGGATGCTCAGTCGCTCGAATGGGCGCAATGAGAGCTCAAGATAAAGAAAGAGAAAGCTGAAGCTCTCGTGAAAAGCGTAATCAAAGAATACAATCGACAATAACCACCAAGGCTTCTGAAAAAATCATCGATGTCAAGATCATTCCCAACACCAAACCATTGGCTATGAATGTTTACTGGGGGATGATAAAATACACTTTGAGGTTCATGATCCCTTAAAATTCGGTGACTTTGGGATCATCGAACTTGATGAACTTGTTCCGATCATTGAGAGAAGCAAAACAAAGGTGCCAAGGAGCGATGAAGATGCTCAAAGAAAGATATGAAAGGTCGAGGGATGCACCACATCAATCGGAATTCAACCCGCCTTGACCGCACCTCAAGGATCTCAACCACAACCTTCCACCGCAAAAGGAAAAGAGTTGAGTTCCAACCGAGAGAACAAAGTGCCGCCTAGAATGCAACAGTAGAGCAGCTGAGGGTGTAAAATTTAGAATCATGCTTAGTGATCGAAGAGCCCGAAGAGGGCTATTCCACATTGATGTCTATGGAAACCCAAAGATTCCAAAGATGGAGTGATATTGATCAGTTGGTGTAGTTGTGATGATCACTATATTCCAAATGGCTCTCGGATCCAATCCCGAGAAACATCGTGTTCATCAAGATCTCGAATGCCAAGATTAGAGACTATCCTGACAGAGAAACACTCATCACCAAGAAAGTGAAGCTTGAAGCTCGGGTATTCATCCGACCGACATCATGTTATCTTTTCTTTGTACTAGTGATAGGAACCATGTAAAATGATTAATAAAGATGTATGTTTTTGTTAAAATACTCAAGGTTCCATATTGTATTCATTAGTACATTCAAGTAAGAAGAAGCCATTTGCTCACTTACATCGATCAAACACTTAGGCTATTTGTATATCCAAATAGGGGAGACATTGGGTTCAAGAATACCCAAACCCCTTAATCTAGGATTTGAATAGAAAATATCCTAAGTGTTTAATCCAGATAAACTCTGTCAGTCATCGAACGCATAGTCTCTTAGTGAGCCATTTTCGTGATACTCGGACAAGGCAAAGAAGAAGCCTCTCCACCAAAGGCGGAACTTAATGGGTGAAGACTTAGTCAAGAAGAAGATGGTAGATTCGGTGAGTGATGACAATAACTCACCGAATCCCTAAGACTCCTCTCCAACTCTTAACATCAAGACAAACCAAGGAAGAGAATGAAGGCTTTGAAGATCAAGAATGAGCGGGACTAGGCGGAAAAGTTTATCGAGATAAAACTAAGTTCCCAAGTGTTTTACCCACTAAAACTAAGTCCCTATCTACTAAAGCCATATCTTCCCATTTATAGTAAGCGGCGACACTAAAGGATTCCTGTTGAGGAAAGAAGACTCTCACGACTACAAATACAATGCAAACAAGAATCGAATATTTCTATATTCGTGATTACTGTGATCGATGTTTTTGTCTTCTAGGTTAAAGTTAAATATCATACTTGTATAAATAGCATAAGAGAATGAGTAAAAGTTTAAGCTTGTGAATTGTAAAAACACACACACAAGCCAACTTTTCACTCCTCTAAATAGAACTTTATCCTTGAGCTAGCTCGGTGTGTTCTAAGAGTTGTGCTCGAGACTTAGCCCTTTGAGCTTAGAGAGAGTCACCACAAACTTTGTTCATTTCAAACCCAAGTACTATTCGCAAGTACTTGGGTAACGATTCTTTTGAATTATTTCTAATAAGAATATGACGTTGAAAATTACTTTGTGTGTTTTACTTACATTACTTTCATCATTATTCCTTTGTTAAAATGTTTTAAGTACTTAATTGTTTTTAAACGATAGTGAATAGGGAACAAGATTACTAACATTTAAGATTTCGTCAATTCATTGGTTGCCTATAGCACAACGATTCATTTGCAATTTCACAACATATTTCTTATCACATAATTTTTCTCTCCCTAAAAATGGCATATAAATGTTATTTTTGATGAAATTTGATATCAAAGATGACCATTTCGAGTTTTATGGGAAGATTACCACGAAGAACAATTTGTGAACAAAGTTTTTAATCAACTACTCCCCCTCAAAAATTGATGATAACTTTTGAGGTTTAGAAAATCATAAGGGGAAGTACTTGCTCTTTTGAGCAAAACTTTGAAAAGTGAAAGTTTTGAGAAGTTTTACTCAAAAGTAAGAAACTTTCGCTCCTTTTATAGGATTGTGGCACTGAAGCGTACCACATGGTCCTTTCATTACAAGTACGGGTTGTACACTATTATGTGTGCACAAGCCATAGTCAGATTAATAAACACACATCCAAATAAGTATTGAAGGAAACAAATCAATGGTTACCAGGAAAATCAGGTAGTCCAGCAATAACTCTGAGAATGCGTTCTGGACGTTGATAGCCTGTGAGAGATATGCTGGGATGACCACCTACGAAACTCTCTAAAGTTCTAAGCTGATCCCTTCTGAACAACCTTTCATCAATCCGTGTGATGATCTTCTTCACATCCCTTCTCTCCCTCGAATTCCATCTCTTAGGTGACTCAATGCCTTCTTGTATCACCTTTAACCGATAAGCTAACCCATCCCTGACTTTCTTCAATGTGTGATCCCCAAACTTATGAAGCTCTTTGCACGCCATGAAGCAATTGCGGTGTAGTTCACTGCGGTAGACTACTCCAAATGGTTTACTGATGAGGATGTACTGAGCAAGTTGGTTAATGTCAGGAAGGTCTAGCTTTGGTTTATTGAGGTTAACACACGTCTGATACGAATCCACGGCAAGTTGTATGTCTTCTACACGTTATTGGATCACTATGCTTCTGATGTAGATGAGTAATGACTTGATGTATTCGCTTTGGATTATTGTAGAGAAATGTCGCATTCGTCCTGCGCTTAGCGAGATACATATCTTCAATTTCATTTAGCTTACGCCTCGTAAAATCCGCTTCACGAAGTCATAGTCCTCTTTGTCTTGTCGTTTGACCACAATGTTCTTGAGGAATGTGTAGTCCCTTTGACTGAAAGAGTAACATGCTTAATAGAAGATTCTTCGACGTTCGTGCCAATGATGAATCCCATACATCACATCAAGGTCATACTTTTCCACTTTGGCAACAAACATATCCGAGGCTTCTTCCTCGACTACCGGATCATTGAATAGATTGTCTTGAAAAGGAAATTTGAGTGAAGTAGCGCATTTCCTTGTAACATCGCTACCGTAAAAGAAACTCGAGGTCATTGTTGAAGAAGTAATGGTAAGGAATTTGAGGTTGATCCGTTGGAGCTTTGTCTTGTCTTGTCTTGTGAAGTCGATGTTAGCTTCGGGATTGAGCCAATCGATATTGTTCGACATGGCTCGTGCAATGTTTTCGAGATGGTATAAAACTTCAATTGCACTTTTTGAGTGGTCTTTAAGCAGTTGGAGGGCTTCATTCTTAATTTGCCTTATCTCAGCCTTAGTCATCTTCTTCACTCTAACATGTTCTTGAATCAGCTTCACATGCTCATAGTATGGCCATCTACCATTTCTTGACCTTCTGGTAGTGAGGGAGTAGCATCAACAAGTGTAGAAAACAAGTCATATTCTGTGGTGTCATCTTCATCTAGCCATGAGACAACATTGGTCTTTGTCTTCTTCTTCTTTGGCCGTGAGGAGGACTCTAATTTCTTTGTTGAGGCGGGAGGTGGGTTGTTGTTGGGGCTCGGGATCTCTTCATCGTCAAGCATGCAGTGTACTCGAAATGATCAGGTTTTCTCTGCGTGAGGTGGTAACTTCGTAGTCCCGAGGTTTATCGATAGCAGAGAACTTGGAGGAGATCTTGTTTTGGCTGGATTCCTTTGGAGTGGTGGTGGCATAGAGGAGGATTCACCGAATTCTTCTTGTTTTTCGATCATTTATCTTTATCTCGCATCATCATCATCTCTAGGACGCTTAGCCATTTCAATTGCCGCTATGCATCTCGCTTTAAGTTGGTAATCCAACAATGCGTCAAATAGTTTACCTTCATTAGCGGTAAAAGTTCCGATCATTTTGACATTTAAAGTACAATCTTGGACACCAATTCTACATCGTAGAAAGTCAGCAGCTCGGTTGGGTTGATTATACAGATTAAGGCGTTGATTTGATTTTTGTTTGGTGTTGCATGAGATTCGGATAGAGTTGTCGGTGAACATCTCTTTGTCACTCCAGAACAATGTCGAGAAGGAACTTATAAGTATATTCTCTAATCATCATGTTCATTTCCCTTGGACATCACGATTGATAAACTTCTGGATATGCTCCCTTTCTTCCAACATCTCGTTTATCCCGTCTTGAAGAAGGTTGATACTGTCAGCGAGTCGATTCATCTTTTTGTTGGTCATGTATTTCTTCCTGACTTTCCTGACAGCTTTGAAAATCTATGTTTTAGCTCGGGATATCCAAGAGTTGGTTGGTTTCTTTACTGACTTGGATGCGGATCTGGTTGTGCCTTTGGATGGTGGAGGTGAGGAGTGAGAAGACGAGTCTGATGATGAGGAGACATGAGGAGGCACAGGGTCTTTTGGTGGCTCAAAAGTTAGTTCCTTGGAGTGTGATGGACTATTTAGAAGAAAATCATCCTAATCAACTTCGTCATCTTATCCAGATTTAGCCACTTCTTCAAATTTCTTAATCTCGGCTTCTTCATCCGCTTGAGCTTGAGCTTCTTTTTCGCTTTTTCTTTAGCCGCAACCTCGGAATCTTCATCGAATTTTGTGATCCTCTCCATTTATGGTTCCTCAAAGTCATATTTGATAGAATCCTCCGCTTGCCTTTGTTGTTGTTCATGGGTGGTGGTACCGCCACTTATTGGGTTGATTAATCAAGATCGTAAAGTGGTGCATATAGTGCACCACCACTGACCCTCGAGGCCACGAGTTTATTGTTGTCTGAACTATTTGGCAACATGTTGGAGTCTTATATTCTTCACCTTTTTCCTATATTCCCGTCCGGTGGTTCTTCATTCGAGCTCTCCTCTTCCTCTAGCTCAAGAACTAGGGTTTTACCTTTACCTTTATCGCCTTTTGACCGAGATTTCGCATCACAAAGCATCAACTATTGGAGTTTCAAAGTAGATAACCTCTTCGTCCGCTTTAGTGTCCTTTGATTCCTCGTCCATTATCTTTTGTTGCGGTTCGGGTTTGGGAATGGGGATAGCATCTTTTGAAGGAATTTTCCTTTTGAGAACATGAGTCCTCTTAGGATACTTTCTCGTACTTTCAGTGCTTGCTATACTTCTTGTACTGCCTCTTCTGGTTTTCCTAACAGGTGTCCTAGAAGATTTTTCATCAAGAAATCCCACTTTGCCTGCTTCCACTGCTACCAGATATCGTTTGTACGAATAAAGTCCTTTGATAACATCAGTGAGAAGAATATCTGGCAACACTACACCTTGTTTCTTCGTAGTTGATTCATTGAATCTTATCACGTTGAGTGTGGGTTCAAGTAGTATGGAGTGATGGTTGGGATCTTCAAGTTTTTGGGGAATATCGAGATTGGTTTCAATAATCCTTTTGATCGACAATTTTGTATATCGATATATGGAATCTTGGTGCCGGATTTTCGTGCACGCCATCATGTCATCCCGCATCAAAGCAAAGATATTCAATGTGTTTCATGTTGAACATGCCCCAAAAGATTTGAAGTTCCATGAGCTTTGGTGCTCATATCCATTGTCACGTCCGGACACCGATTTAGCAATCATGATGTACAAGGTTCTCCATGGTTGAGGATGTTCTTGAGATCTCATCGAGGAGTGCTTGGTGATAACACCAGCAGCCTTCGTCATAGCCGATGTCGACCATGAATTGGAGAACAACCTCTTCGTAGGAGTAGCAAAGGAGTCGATGGGCTCGATAGTTGGTAGAAGAAGAACAACCCTCAAGTCTTCGTGGAGTGACTATGACTTGTTTGTTGTTCAATGTTACCGCACAAAGATTTTGACCTTTGACCTTTTGAATTGTGTGCCGAATTGTTGAATGTAGATCTCCGACACGATGAGCGAGTCGTGAGCATATTCGGTAAGGGTGAGTCTTGAATATCCACGGCAATCGACAGAAGACTCGGAACAAGTGAAGTTATCAAAGTCGACTCAGAGGTTGTTCTTTATGATCTTCATTGGGTAACAATTGAGGAAGATGTCTTCAACAATGAGAACATTTGGGGCATCCACGTTTTCCATTTTAACGTCCATATCGTGATCTGAAAGAAATTTAGCCAAACGAACCAACATATCGAAAGACATTATGTTAGTCAAAAGTTGATTTTATTGTCTATTTGTTGAATATGATATGTTACATGTCCAATGTCACTTGTTAGTCCAATAGTCCAAAGACGTCGTGATAAGTTTCGTGAGTTGATTAATTTTGAGTTTTAAAGTGCAAGTTTTCACTTATTTTCACTTCTTAAACATTTAAGCTTATTAGTGACATTTAGGTTTTGTGACGTTATGATTTATTTATTTACAAGTTTGCACGCGTAACAATTCAGAATTTTGGCTAAAATTAGGCTTAGGCGTAAACAGTGAACCATACGGCGTAGTTATAAGCTTGTCGTGGGATCTTGACACGCTGCGTAAGAAATGCACGCGTGGGAAAAGAGGGTCTTAAGCATAGAGCTTACGCGTGGCGATATGGGAGCTTACGTGTAAGGCTTACTCGAAGAGTGAGCCTTATGCGTAAACTTTCTTGTTCACGCATACCCTTCACGGATACACGTAGCCCCTTTGTAGAACCTTACAGCGTGCTGTTACGCATAAGATTTCTCTTACGATAACATTCTACGCGTAGGTTATCCTTATCGCGAGATGCTTAGTTAACCTTGAAATTGAATATTTCGCGTAATAACCGAAATAAATGAATCATAACACATTCATTAACACCATATTCAATCCCTTTCAGTCACACATGAAGTCTTAATTAATACAGTTTACGCGTAGGAACTGCTTACGCGTAAAACTTAAACCCAAAATATTCAAGAATTACGAATAAGAAATCTAGCCATTAGAAATGCACCAAATCGTTTCTGGGATATCTAAGAGGGCATATGAGTTATCTTAAACAAGTTTTAAAATTAAAACCTTCATGAATAAAGAAAACCTAATTCGTATGAACATGAACCCTAAATCTTAAATTTCACAAAATTGATGTTTCTGGGTATGTGTCAAGCACGGTTTTGGTCAATTAATCATGTTAAGAACATAACACAACCATCTTTTTAACCAGAAACACTCTCATTTGAAAACGTCCAATTCACATGCATAAACCCTAATTTTGAAAATGGTCAATTCATGTTTCTGTGTGGATTTATTTGATAGAAATGGTATTAGAGTGATCATATAAGCATTTTAACATGACCATTTTATCAAGAAACACCCAAATGATGATTTTGTGTTCATAGCGTACGCGTAGAACACAAAGATCAATCAACCAAAAAATCCATCCGTTTGATGTTTATGATTTTAAAAACCTATATTTGTAAACACCTTAGGATCATATAAACACTTACAGATCAAGAATTTAAAGCACGGATTGATGGATTGAATCTTAAACGTAGATATTGGTAGTTGGAGAAGTAAATGTATGAAGTTAATGTTTTTGAAAGATTAGGTGAGGTATTTTGTTAAAAAATACTTTGAGCTTTTGACAATTTTAGTCCCTCCACCTTAACCATTTTCATCCAACGCCCGTAACTTTCATTTTGGTTACCAAACGAATGATTTTTTGGAAGGAAACTTGACGAAACTCCCCTTCGACTTAAGAAATAATGAAATTTTAAAAATTTGAGCCTGGAGAGTGTCCGTAAACCAGAAATGTGACCACCATTATCAAAGAAACAACCAGGATGAAGTAACCTACAAGTACAAGATTTTATGAAACCAAAAAATATTTACTTTCTCCCCCTCAACACTTGACCATATTGAAATTTGAAATTTGTACTTGCCATGTTGAAAGAAATTTGAAATTTGTACTTGCCGTGTTATTGAAGATTTGTACTTGCCATGTTGAAAGAAATTTCAAAAGAAGAATATTTTGTTGTTTTATCGATTTTTTATTTTTGTATTTTGTTTTGAAAATATTTAAAAAAGAGGTTTTGGTGTTTGGTATCGCTTTTAAGAATGTTTTAAAAGTTCATCGAGTTCCTCTGGAGTAAAACACCGCATACCAATCCGGTGGACCAACTCATTAAACCTAGCAGGAGCTAAGGCTTTGGAAGGAGGTCTTTGATTTTGAATGTTGAACAGAGTTGCACGAGATGGCAATAGAACTTCCATTGTCGCAGTACATCGGGATCCTGTCAAATACGTAACCATAGTCTTTGAGTTATGTTCTCTTCCAAATGACTTGAGCACAACACGCTGACATGGCTACATATTCGCTCTTGATTGAGGATAGCGATGTACGCCCCGCTTCTTCGATTGCCATGACACCATCTATCACCAAGAAATTGTAATGCTCTCAAGTACTTTTCGTGAATCTAAGCATCCTACGTGATCGAGATCTCGAAAAAGATATTAGTTCAAAACCGAATCCTTCGGATACTAGATCTAAGTTAATGGTTCCCTTTGATGTATCGGAGGATTCTTTTAGCCTCGAGAGAGGCGGGTTTCAGTTGGTCTCGATCGATAACGGGAGCAAAGATATACAAACAAAAACAATATCGGGCCCGCTTCTTTGTTAGATACATAAGAGACCCAATAATACTTGATGATTTGGTAGGGTCCACCAATTTCCCATGTAAATCGTCTAGTTTCTTGGTATGCGCCATTGGAATGGCATAGGTGTCAGATTTTGCATTCCATTTTGTTCAAAATTTCAAGGGCATATTTGGAATGACTTAGAAAAATACCACGGGGTGATTGATGAACTTGAAGTCCTAGAAAGAACGTAAGTTCACCCATCATGGACATTTCAAAATGTTTTCATAAGTTTTGAAAAGCGTTTGAGTATTTTAGATGTGTTGACCCAAAATGATGTCATCCACATAAATTTGAACGATTAAAATGTGTGCCCGTGATATTGTATGAAAAGTGTAGGTCGACCAAACTTTTGACGAACTTATTGTCGAGAAGAAAGGATGATAACTTATCGTACTACCCCGAGGAGCTTGTTTGAGTCAGTAAAGAGACTTGTTCGGTTTATGGCGTGGTTCGGGAACTCGATTAATGAATCCTTCGGTTGGTGACATAGACCGCTTCTTCGGTTTACCATTCGGAAAAGCAATTTTGACATCCATATGAAAGACCGTGATGTTCATGTGAGCCGCGAACGCCGAGAAATATCCGAACGACCTCAAGACGAGCAACCAAAGCGAATGATTCTTCAAAGTCAATACCTCTTCCCGTTTATAACCCTTAGCCACAGACGTGACTTATTCCTTATTACGGTTCCTTCAAAGATCCAATTTGTTTTTCCAAATCAATTTGAGACCAATAACGAAGACCCTGTTGGTCTTTCAACCGATTCCATACTTTAAGATGTTTAAACCGATTGAGTTCTTCTTGAATGGATTCAATCCATTTGTCCTTTTCATTGCATCTTTAATGTTTTTGGTTTAGATTGGCAGACGGTGAGTGCATAAATGCAATGTTCACCGTCGTAAAGACGTTGTCTCGTTATGATTTGGTTGATTCGAGTTACCAATAAGGTTCTCAAGAGGATGGTATTTCGTCCAACGATGTGTGGAAGATTGATGTTGATAAGCATTATGCAGATTGATTGGATTCAAATGGCTTGTAGATGATTCGCAACATCGGTGTAGCGATTTCATTGGCAAACCGGGTTAAAGAACGATTTGGATCATAATCTGCGGTGGGGGTACTTCATTGTTCGTAACATTATCACCGGTGGTTCGGCGTCGTTGGATGCGGTTTATTCAACTGTTGTTGTAGAATCAATCGGTGGTGCTTCATATGATGAGTTGTTGTAGCAGTGTATTAGGTATTGGATTTTGATCGGGTTGAGCGGTGGAAACATTGGATACACCGGTGCACGCTCATCAATATCATCACTAAACGGAGGAGCAAATTGTCGCTCCATTTGTTGTTAAGTTAGTTGTAGACTATGTTCGGTGATGATGAGGTTTGAGGAAGTTTAAGCGGTTATGACCGGGTTCCAAGTCATATGCTCGGAAGCCATTTATGTAAGCTCATCGAAATTGGCATGAATCGTTTCCATAATCTCCTTGTGTGACTATTCCAGATCCAAGAACCCTTGGAGTTTTCACAATATCCTACAAAGACTCAATGTCGCTTTGGCTTTGAGCTTACCAAAGTCATCACGATCATTATTCGGATAACAAAGGGATCCAAATACATGAAAGTGTCCGAGATTCGGTTACGGTTGTGGATAAGCTCATAAGGTGTTTCTTTGTGGCACTTGGTAATCATTGAGCAATTCGAGTGTAGCATGCAGTTGACACGGCTCGAGCCACAAGTAACTGAAGTTTAGCATTGATTAACATTGTTCTAGCGACTTCCACTAACGCATCGATTTCGCTTTTCAACAACTCCGCTTTGTTCGGTGTACGTGCAATAGATTTTGATGCTCAATTCCTACTTTCTCATAAAATGCTCAAGAGTTAGATTCCCAGTTGAAGCCTTTGTCTATTTTGATTTGTCCATTGTGTTCCGAGTGAACTTGAATTTTCGTGAGAAAGATGATGATCATCTGTGGAGCTTGATCTTTACTTCGAAGAAAATAAACCCAAGTCCATCTTGAGTAGTCATCTACAATTACCAAGATGTAGCATTTGCCATTAATCGTCTACACGCACATCGGGCCACACAAATCCATGTGAAGAAGATGAAGCACATGCTGTGAGCTGTGTTCCACCTTTGAAGGAAAGTGAGCACAAGTGCTTTTCCCTTGTTCACAAGCTGAACAGAGGTGATCTTTAGAATATCGGAATCTTGGGAGACCTTCAACAAGTTTGTATCGAGCAAGGTTGGTTATGGTTTGAAAGTTTAAGTGTGAGAGACAACGGTGCCATAGCCAAGATTTTGTAGATGTGGCCTTTGAAAGTAGACAGATGGGAGATGAAGCAATCATGTCTTGCATTGAGATTGTGTATAGACTTGAATTGTGGGTGCCAGACATAAGATCGTTTCCTTGTAGATCAAGAATGAAACAAGTTTTCTCCTAAAAAGCAACTTCCAAAAGTCCATCACAGAACTGACCAACTGAGAAGAGATTGTGACTGAGGCCTTCCACTTTATAAACCCTGCTAAGTGATCATTCCCAAATCTGACAGTGCCAATGAAATTTGCAACAAAGTTTGAAAACAGTTTAAGATTGCTGTCATGTGTCGGGAACATCCGCTATCAACAATCAAAGGATGATCCGTATCACCAGACATATTACACAGGCGACACGGATGGAATAGAAGTAGATGTGGAACCCAAGAGTTATAGGGCTCAAGCAATTATAGTAGAAACACACATATCAATGATTTTAGGTATCTATTTAAATCCAAGTGTATTATGTAACCATTTCTGCCATCTCCAACTAGTCTTAGCTCTGGTCTTAGTGAATGCACTAGGTGATAATTTCTTCCTAGGAGGTTAAAGGGGTTCTATGGGTTCATCAATGATCGTAGTTGGAACACTAGATGGTGGTTTACCTAGCACAAACTTAGAAGCATTAGTGGGCCTATAGGTATTTCAGTTTCTATTATTCCGCTTACGATTCAAGATAGCCTTAGCAACACATTTATCATGACAACCAGATAACATGCTTTTATAACAACCAACACAAGAGGCTTCAAACAAAACATTAAGATTACTTAAAGATTCAAAGATTCGTTAAATCACTTTGTTCATTACATTTGTCGACATAATATCTAAAGTGGGTGCAACTTGAGTTTTATTCAAAGTCCTTGGGTGTTCTTATACTTGACATTCTTTATTGTTCTTTTCTCACGCCGCAACTTCCTATTCTTCCTTGTATTGCTCCTAGGTCGTGAAGTGCGGGCGTTGGGAAAAGAGGCAACTATTCTGCTTCGATGAGTAGGAAGCACATTAGCATCTTGTGGTTTGTCATTAGGCATTCTAGTGTCACTTTTTCTAAGTGTTATAGGTGCAAGTTTCTTAATGTTACTAAGCTTAACTTGTTCATACTTTCCTAACTTCGCTTTTAACTCAATGATAGTGTGCAACAAATATTGATTTTCATAACGAAGATTTCCAGAAAAATTCATGACTTCTTTAGTGTGTGCAAGATAATGATCAAGCTCGTTTGATGCTTCATCACGAGTCTGTTTGAGTAAATCAAATATGACACCATATTCCTTTTTAACTTTTGCAAGTTCTTGTTCATATTTTGAGATTTGACATTTCAAAGACACGTTTTGATCATCCAGTTGCTCAAGTATTGGATTAAGAGGTTTGGAATGCAACTGGTTGATTTTGTTTTGCAAAGCAAGTTCACGATTTTGACAATATTTTTGACACCATTGAATACGACGTTTTGCATTTGAAAGCTCGTTTAACAATCATTCATTTTCAACTTTTAAAGACTTGATTTGTGACACAGTATCAGTATTCTCAACGTGTTCAACATAATCAGCAGAATCAGCAGAGATATAATCAAATGCATATGCAACAGAATATAATAACACCACATTATGGATATCAGCACAGATAACATCTTCCAAGAGTCGATCAAAATCTTTTCGTAACATTTTCCCCTTACGTTTTGTATTTGAAATAGATGTTTCTGTTTTCTCAAAAACTATTTTCATCATTCCAAGTTCCTTATGAAATTCCCTTTCCCAATACAGTGCACAAATTTTCAAATTTTGAACATGGGGTAAAATTCTTTTCTGAAAAATATCTCTTTGTTCTCGTGTCTAAGGCGATTGAAAATGTTCAACTTTTATTTCAGAATGAAATTCAATTTCACGTTCTAAAATTTTGATGTCAGATAGAAAAGTGTCAAAATATCTAAGAATTTGACGACTTTCAGGTATTGATTTTACTTCACTGAGTGAAGATAAAGGACCATTAATTTGTGCATAATTGGGTTGGGGATGAACATTAGAAGACTCAGACATAGGTGTGATAACCCAAGGTGTGTTAGAAGTATCCTTTTGTGCGACGAAAGTGACGGCTTTTGAATAGTTAAATGGTTTGTTATAAACAACATTTTCTAATTTGGATCGACTCTCGTCTTCTGCATCTAATTCCTCTTGACGATTATATTCAACAACACTCATAATGGAATCATCAATTCTATGTTACGCATCAGATACTTGAGATTTGGTTTGAATGCTCTATTTGAAAACTTAGGTTTGTAATCAAGAAGATTCGGTCCATATCCATTTGGATTTAGTTTGAAAGTAAACTTCGGAATCGTTGTGATTGATTCACCATGTTTATAAACAACATTTCAAAACTCTTTGATTTTGTTTTGTAAGTCGACAATTTCCTCAAGATAGGCATCAATTCGTTTCGTGGAATGCTTTTTGTACTCAGAGAACTGTTTTTGACAAGTTAACAACTCAGCCTTGGCTTTTTGAGTTTTCAAAGTAAGAGCGTTAAGTTGTTGTTTATGATCATATTTCAGTTGTTCTATTTGAGACAACAAATCATTCTTAGATGTGACTAGATCACGTATCTGTCGTTCTAATGATTTTTCGTTTTGGAAAGATTTAGCAAAAGCGACTTCAAAACCTTGTTCACGTTTTTCTTGAGTTTTAAAAATGTTGAGTTGCCTTTTTAAACATTCAATATCCCTGGTTAGCAGTGCATTTTTATTTTTTAATTGTTGATTGAGTTCACAACATTGTTCCATTCGGGATCGTTAATCATTAAGTAAGAGGTCAATATCTGGATTAGGTAAAGGTTCAGCATGTTCAACGTGAGTCTCAACATGATCATTATTCAGATCCTCAAATATAACCACGGATTCAAATTGATTATCAATGGTAACCAGGAGGTCATCTTGATCGTAAAATGTAACTACTGGATCTAATTCAGAATCATCTGAATGAGATGTGGACGGCTCATGTTGAAAATTTTAAGCCTCGTTGGAATCAGATGTTGGCGGAGGTATCAGATCAGTGATGAGTATGGTTTGATCCAGTACCTGAGACAAGCCGTCAATGTCATACACTGGGCCTGTGTCACTCATGTGGAGTTCATGCATGTTTTCCATCAACATAACTATTGCATTAGCCTGCAAGTCCTCCATATCATCATCTGAGTCTGCATCTGCCATAAAACTATGTTCTTTGTTTGTGAGGGTTCCACCAGCTTCATCCTTAAGAGCCAAGAGTAAAGCTTCTTTGTGATAAGCATTGCCTCTAGTCCTTGGCTTTGGGCATGCGTTAGCCAGGTGACCCTTCTCATTACAGTTATAGCAACGAAGACCATTAATCCCATTCTGAGCATTACCCTATTCAACCACTTGAGTTCTTTGTTGTTGTGGAGCACCCATGTTATTCCTTGCCATTGGATTAAACCCTTGACCACCGCCCATCTGACAAACATTTCATCGATTCTGAACTTCAACACATCCATTGTTAACAACAGCCTGATTCCGTGTGTTGGATGAGGTACGAATGCGATTGTTGGATTTGTTTGAGTATCGGCTGAAGGCTCTATCAATCATGACAAACCCTTGCTGCAATACATCGAAAGCTTCTGTATCCTCATTAGATTCACTGTAAAGTGCGTGATCAGTGTTGTTGTTCTTTGGAACCAATTGAGTTCCTTGAGACTGGTGCTGTGATGGATGATAAGGTGTTATCTTAGCAGATGGTTGAGCAGCGGGTTGTGGAGGATTTGTGAATACAATTTGTAGGGTCGGGAATTAAGGATAATAAGTTTGAGCCTACAAAGCTAGTTGTTGATTATCCGGAAGTGAAGGTGTGACGGGGAGTCCACGGATAACCCTTTCTTTGTCAACTTCTTTTTTATGGGGCTTGAAATAGTCGTATAACAATCCGTATGTAGCATGATGAAGATTCTTTGCTTGAAGGATAAAAATGACATACTTTTCCCAATCAGGACCAAGGCTACTTAGGAACTGAGTGTTGACTGCAATTCTTGGCATGATGATGTTATGTTTGTCCAAGTCATTGATGATGTCTGAGAATCGATGAAGATAAGACTCTAATTTCTCTCCTGGTTCAATCATGAAGTGTTCATAAGCCAAGTAAATTTTGGATTCCATATCCTCTGGATTGAGTTCAGTGCCTTCCATGAGAAGATGAATATGTTCCCACATTGCTTTAGCAGTCTTTTGAGCATCAACACTTCGAAGAAACGGATTGGTTAATCCCAAAAGGATGTATTGCATTGCTAGCTCATCGGCTTCAAAATGTAGAAGTTCATCAACAGTGAGGTTAGTAAGGCTTGCAATGTTGGTGACATCACCTCTTGGTGGAATAGCATTTGGATCTTCGGGTGTAACGACAGTAGGCATATGAAATGGACCTTCCAGGATGACCTTCTTTAAGAACTTTCCATGTGGCTTCTTTAGATTACAAAACCTAAAGAACCTAATCACCCATTGATCCTAATTTCCGGGAGTGAGCATTGGAGGTCTATCAAGTGATCCAGCCTCATGAATGGATTATTGGCTACTTAAAGCTTCACACATCTTTGCAAACCAAGCGGTTCCTTCATAGTATTCCTGGATGGATGTTGATTGTTAAAGTTTGTCTAAGGTTGTACTTGAAGACTAGGTGGTGGTTGAAACATTTGTGGTTGAATTGCTCCTGGAGTAAATTGTTGTTGAAATTGTTGTTGATAAACTTGTTGTTGTAGATTGAATTTTTGTTGTTGAGGGCTGAGTTGTTGTTGTTGTTGTTATTGAGGATACACATGAGGAAAGTAGTTAGAGTATGGTGGTTGAGACATCTTGAAAACTTGTGTTGTAAAATGGATCTTTGTAGTAGAATGAAAATTTGTTGATGAAGTATCCTTAGGCATAAAAATCAATCGTAGGCAAGGAAAGACCTTAGGCATAAAACACCAACTTATGCATAAGAGGTTAGCTTACGCGTAGGATTAGCTTACGCATAAGGTTAATGAAACCTTAGGTTATGTGTAAACTAAAGACTTAGAAGTAAGAAACTTATACGTAATATTTCCTTAGACGTAAGAAGTGCTTATGCGTAGGAAATGCTTAGGCGTAAGATTTATTACTCATAAGCTTTTATCCTTAGGAGTAAAACTAGGGTTTTGTCCTAAAAATCCTTTACACTTTTCCCGTGTAGAAGATATCCAAAGTCGAAGAGTTTTTAGGCTTATCCAAGCAAGAAAACACTGAGTAAACCAAGAACACTGAAGATCAAACCTTGAAGAACTTACGCGTAAACTTAGGGTTTACTTATACGTAAATATTAACCAAAACTGATTTTCAGCCCAAAGTGTTTCTAAACCAGATTTTTGTGATGAAACAGCTTCAATATCACCAAAATAGCACAAAAGTGTGAAACTTGATGATCCAAAACTTTGATACACCTTACAAGTAGAAAAGACCACACGATTAAAATCAAGCTTAAAACCAATAAAATACATGTAAAGTTTGAAACTTTTTGCCAAAAACTTAAACTTTATCACCAAATAACCTTTAAAGTGCAAGAATCTTGAATTTTAAAGTGAAAAAATCAAAGCTTTATGCGTATGAAAGTTTGTATACCAAGAGTTATGCGTAAAACACAATAACGTCAAAACAAAATCGTTTCACCCAAATATTTGGCGATTGATTGGGCTAGCAAGCCCTAAGGTGTACAACGTGATTGATAGGCGTATGGCACCTAAAGTGATGCCAAAGTGGGCCTTCCCAAAGAATCCATAGGTGGTAGATGGTGATTAGGATGGGGTAGGGTTTGATGTTTTCTATTTTCTAGTTTATGTAGTGATGCATGTAGTCAGTATCCAATGGATGTATTCTCTGCACTCAATGTGCAGATTTGTGTAATAGTAATAAAAATCCATGGCTTTATCTTTTAAATATCTTGCATCACACATATTATTTCATTTTACAATTCCATTGACTCCACTTCCAAAGCTGACATATTGTCCTTCATAATGTTCAAAATCTGAGAGATAGGACTTGTTGCCAGTCATGTGCCATGAACATCTACTATCTGTGTAGCCTTGATCTGATCTTTTGTCCTTGGATGTTCCTGCACATATAAGAAAGGAGTTAGTTTCCTTTGGGGACCCAAGCCATGATTGACTTGGATCTGCCTCGTGTATCAATATAGTTAAATCTATCAAAGGTCATTGATACACCATTGGGATTGGTTGATGAGGTAATTCCTTTAGGTTTCCATTCCCAACGTGTTGAGGCCTTCACATCATTTCCCATGTTACCCCCGGTCTTGTTTACAATCCTTGCAGTGGGAAATTTTGGTTGAGCAGTGGTAACTGCTGGTTTAGATTTAGGTACCCACTGTTGGTTATTTTGAACCCTTTTAGTTTGAAAAGACCTTTTCCCTGTTTGTGCAGATTTTTCAAAAGTTGTTTTAGATTTTGCACTTGTAATGTGATTTAGGGTAGCAAATACGTTAGCTTTTGCAAATGGCAAAAGTTTTAAGTCCATTTCTTAGTTGAACTGCCCTTGGGTTCATTTTGCTGTGAGAATTAGGGTGCACATTATTTTGAAACTTGTTAGACTCCACCCTTTTATTCCCATGGACTTCCCTTCTCCCAAAATGATAGTCACAATTAGCATGTAGATGATAAAAGCTACCACATATATAACATGCTTTATTGTACATCACAAAATCACTATCTATTGGTTGAGATTTAACATGATTCCAACTCTTCTGGTTTTCGCTAGGAGCTGATGACTTGTTCCTATACATCTCAGCATACCTTACTGATAATGCTACACGCGTCGTTCGGGGTCAAAGGAACTTCCTTTTTTTTCGAGCAAGTTTTTCAACACCCTAGGCAGTGCACCTAATCGTTGTAGTGTAGTATTAGGGTAAGCCACGAGTATTGACATCGTTCTCTAGGGGAATAGGAATGCTAGTGAGAAGTTACTACTCTAAGGTTGAGGTTGAGGAAGATTATTTTTATCTTTTTATGTTTTTATGAAATTGAAAGGTACGAATCTCGGTATTGGATTTGGGGGTTTGGTATTTCACCGATTACTCTACTATTATCTAATTATCTAAACTAAGGTGGTGGTAGTCTATGTCTAATTAATGTGTGCTCGTATGATAGTTTAAAATGTGTTTACTTAGGTTTTACTACTCCTTAATTATCTCCTATTGATGGTTGAATTGTCACGTCCTTATTCTTAGTTGCGTTGTGTGTCTAAAGTTGTAGGGTATGCGTTTCTCCCTAACTCTTTAAACTTACCAAAGTGTCTCGTCTAAAAAACCCACTAGGGATAATAAACTCTTACTCTTAGGCACTCTTTGGATGGTTTAGCCTACAACTACTCAGGTAATTATATTCTAAGGTTCACAAAGATGAATCAAGCATTAAGTACACAACAAATGACCTATCGCATTACTAGATCATTAATCAACTAAGATAAGAAACAACCAATCAATATTCAATAATTAAGTTTCATATTCCCTAAGCAAACACACAAATAAATTAGCGGACATGGAGAACATGCAAGCATACACACAAATAATCAAAGACATAATTGAATTGATGAAGTAAATACTTATCTTGATGTAAGATAGGGTTTGGAACCCTAAAATACTGTATAAGACACCCTTGGTTCGGTTTTAGGTTTTACTCCAAAAGACTTCCTAAACCGAAAAATTCGGATTCTATATATAATATTACATATGCGACGGCCACCTTATGTTTTGTGACGCTGTCGTGTCGCCTTCATTAGGGTTTCATCTTGGCCACGTTAACCTTGCGACGGCGCCACCTTATGTCGCGACGCCGTCCTCTTCGACTCGGCGACGTGCTGGGTCGCATCTAGCCGCCCCGAGTTGCGACGACTTACTCTTTTAAAGCCCGACCGTCCTTCAAAACTAGCAATTTGTCTTCGATCCGTCACAAATTCCTCCGACGGCGTCGCAGATTAATGATGGCCGCCGCCTGCTGCCAGCCTTTGAGTGTCTCGATTCGACTTTGGCCATTTTCTTCAGATATTCGCCTTTTCGTCCAAATAAGTGCCATTCCAGCATTTTGCCTTCAAGAGACCTAAAAGTGAAAAGGAACGATATTAAGCAATAACGGATACAAAAGTGATCAAGTAAGGCTAAACGACCCTCAAAATGGTACCTTTAAAACCTTATCAAATATCCCTACACTTGTTATTTGCTTGTCCTCAAGCAAATGTGCTTTTAGCCAATTAATTTATAAGTTAGGGGTCATGAAGCATTGATTCAAAACAGTCCACAACACATATAAGCCCCGCAAAAGTCATAACAAGCACGAAAATTACATACTAGCACCTCACATGGGGTGTTTGGATACTCACATCTCTCTCGGGTGTATATATAAAATATAACAAATAGGAAATGGAAGATAAACACTCATTAACCGGTCCTAGTACATAGATTACCATAGGCTTGAGAATAGATCAAACATCCATCGCTTTGGCGTAAGCACCTAGGAAAGACTATCAAAGAGGTCTTTTAAAGGGTTGTAATGTTAGGCTTGCGGTAGGGAAACAAGGGTTTGGTGGGATAGGCTATTTAGTGGTGGCAAGTCAAAAATCTCTATGCATACGAAGAATGGCGTTGCTAAGCCAAGACTCGACACTCTAAAACTCTAGGTGATGGAAATAAACAAACATGAATTTAAAGGATAGATGTAGGATGGTAGCCCGTATGTTTTTTTCTTTTTCGATTTTTTTTTCACTCTATTTTTTTTTCTTTTTCTCTTTTTCTATTTTTTTCGATTTTTTTTTTCATACACTTTTACTCTACCATCCTCTACGGTAACATCAAAATGATATAGATTTATAGGCACATCCCTACACTTGAGTTTTTATTACTCTAACACTAATTTGACCCGAATTGAAAAGATTAAAACACTTGGGGTACATCATTATGAAAACAAAGGGAATTTGAATTTAACGTTCCCTTCCCGTCATTTCATAAACTTTAACTTTTCCCATGAATCTCAATCGTCCCAAAACTGTATTCAAAGGATATGACTCGACTTAGCAACTCATGCAAGCAACCAGATAATTGAACTAAGGGTTTAGGGTGATAACAATAATGCATTAAAAGTGAGTGCATAAAGGGTAGGCTAAGGCGATTTGGGTGTATATTTGGGGTGGGGTGTAAACAATGCTCTTCATTGATATTCCGTAAAACCGAAACATCACGAGAACCGCGAAAAGGATAGGCTCGAGGGTTAACTAGGGGTATCGTGTACTAAAGATGAGTACAACGCAAAGGGTGTGGGGAATTACTCAACCGATGTGGAAGAAGTAATTATATTACGGTATCAAACAAGGGTTATCCTAATGCCTCTTATCATTTAGTTATTCCTAACTACACAAGTGTAGTCTTACTAGCGATCTCGGAATGCATCACAAAACAAGTTCTAGAATCTTATATACTACCGGTTCACACTCTAAGCATTGAAGATGAATGCTTTAATTCCTACTAATCTAAGGGCGATCCTCACATTTTGGGTAGAATTTAGGTGGTAAAGGGTTTTGTGCTAGTCATGCAACTTCCTATCCGTGAGACGCTTTTGTTAAGACTAATGGCCCACTCCTATATATTATGAAAAATTTAAATTTGGTGCCAAAATTACCCTAACCGACATTTTCTCATGGTTTATTACACATTCACAATTGGACAAAGCAAATAATCAAGGATAAGCATAGTTTCAAAGTTCCGTTTATTTTCCCTCCCTACACTTAAACCGAACATTGTCCCCAATGTTCCCGAAAGTATCAAAGTTACGATAATGGAAGGTAATGAAAAATGAAAGAAACTAATACTCCCCTGATTAGCTCGGTAGGATCCGTTTAAAGTGGTGGTTAAATCCTTTCCAAAAAGAATTATTTCATGAAAAGCTCCTTCCACTCTTGTGTAACTTCTTCTTGACAAACTAAACCTGCACACTTGAAGAAAACAAACGAAACCTTCGCATAAAATCGTGGTAATAATATATATAAGACTCGATTTAAACTAGGATATAATGCTTGTGGAATGGATGTTTACGAATTTCTAAGAAAATTAAGACACAGAAAATTCCAAAATTTTATAAGTAGCTCGAAAACGAGAAAAAGTGATCGATGTTTTACTCCTTCCCGACGCCGTCAGTTGCAATCCTAACGCCAAAGTTATCCCGACAAAACCGGTCTGCGATTTTCTGGAAAAAATTTACATCTTTAGAATCTGGAAAAATTTCTACAAAAACATCCATTATGACTCGATACAAGCATTTGACTCGAACAAACAAACATATATATCTTTTAGTTAATTGTTATTCTTATGTTTACGTTTCTTTTGAAAACATGTGTAATCCTCCCTACATTTATCCCTTATGTAAAATACCTTTATATGCAATTAAGACGAGGTTAAAAACAAAATAAAGCATTTTTACAAATTTAAACATGAGGATAAACAATTAATAAAAGATATATGACACTAACAAGCAAACAATTAAGCATGGGTTGCCTCACTAAGCGCTTTTCTTTATTTAAGAGTCTTGTAGCTAGACTCGTAGTCGTGCCCCTACATACCAATATAAGTAAGTCTATCCTCAACAATGTCGTAAGGATCAAACTTATCATTCAAGTTCCTAGTAGTAACGCTCGGTTAAATATGTCTTTTCAAACTTCTCACCATCGGGATCATAGATTTGTATCCTAATGTGCCACTCTCCATTACCATCACTAGGCGATCTATCCCAATCCCATTTGTGTTTAGATTTCTCAACTTTCCACTTATTCATGACAAGGTTAACGGGCAAGCTTCCTAGGAACTCGTTCATCTTCCTAAATACTAAGGCGTCCTTGAACGGGTTCACTTCCATGTCCCTAGCCATTTCTTTTTCTTGGAAAGTTTCTTTACTAGTGAAGGCTTTATCTAGGTAAAAAGGTCTTTAGGGGCCTATGAGGTTCTTATCAATCCAAGGTCCATATCTAGAAGGCTCTCTATCCAACCTAATCTCTTATGGGATTTCCTCCTCCTTGTAGTACGTATGCTTTTTTACATCGTAAACTGATCTAGCACTCCCCTCTCCTACCACTATCTTGGACATCTTACAATCGATGATGGCACTAGCGGTAGCTAAAAATCCTCTTCCAACTTGTAATGGGCATGTCGGGTCCTTATTCATGTCTAGCACATGAAAGTCGGCCAAAAGAGTCAACTATCCTACGTGTACTACCATTTCCTTTATTATTCCTCCCGGACGTGCCACACTACCATCCGCTAGACCTAAGATGGTTTCCGTTGGTTCTATTTTCCCTAAGTTAAGGCTTCTATGGAGGGACAACGGAACAAGATTGATGCACGATCCTAAGTCAGCTAGAGCGTCGAGTGGTTTGGAAGTTCCAAGCCTACACGGAGGAGTGAATAGCCCAGGATCGTCTAACTTCTTAGGTAAGTTGTTTCGCACAAAAGCGGACCCATGTTTTCCAAGCCTAAGTTCTAACTCATATTTTTCTTTCAAAGCATTATAATAAGGTGCATGAGCTAAGACCTCAAGAATCGGGTTTTCTTGATGGAGTTCCTTGTACTCCTCCTCTAAACTATTTTTGGATTCTTGGCTGACTGGTTTCTCAAGAGTATGTTCTACCAATGGTGTCGGACCTTGGTACCTCTTGGATGGCTTGGAAACCTTTTTGATAGCATTTACCGAGTGAACCGTTGGGTGTGAGGGGCATGGATGTACATTCTCCCATGGTGAACTAGAACATGAAGTCGACGCAATCGAATTCACTTTTGGGTTCTTTATGGTATCACTTGGGAGTGCTCCAACTTCCCGTTCATTGAAGGCTTTTAAGAGGGCATCAAGCTTGTTTGTCATCTCGCTTTGTTTTTGCTTAAAATCGGCTTCAAGCTTATTCAATCGAGTCTCTTGGGATGACAAAAATCTAGATGTAATTGCCTCAAGATTAGTGGGGTTCCCGGTATTAAGAGAATTGAACCTAGTGGGTGAACTAGATGATCTTTGGGGTGTGCTTGAGTTTTGGTTCCACTTAAGGTTAGGGTGATTTCTCCATGAGGGGTTGTACGAGTTTCCTAAGTTATTTTTCCCGGCTTGAAAGTGTACCACTTCTCCCGCTCCGCCGGCACGCATGGAGGCGTAGTCCGCAAAGCTTGTTCGGGAGTCTTGTGCAATCACGAGTGTCATGGGGACCATCGCATAACTCACAAGGTAGAGTGATTTTATTCACTTGACGTGATGACTTAGGATTTTGTAGGAACTCATGAGGAATTTAACTTGATCTTCAAGTTCGATCATCCTACGGTCGGAAGGTTGAGTCGATGGAAGGCAAGGAGATTGCCTTGACTGTTTTGGTAGCTCATGGGGTCATCCCAACTTTCGTTGTCGTGAGGGCAAAGTCCTCTATTATACCCTATGATTCTTCCGGTGAGATCACTAAGTTTTCCACCGCCGCACCGGTCGATGGATCGCTTAGTGGGAAGTTGACATGATCATAAAAGATTTGGACTTGGAGCCAAAGATCAATGCCGTGATGAGGACTTTATGAAGTAAGTCCTTGAATCGGGTCCATGCTTCGTAGAGATATTCACCTTGACGTTGTTGGAACATCAAGATGTCATTCCTAAGCTTAGTGGTTCTCCCGGTGGGAAAAATTGAGCAAGGAAGCGAGAGGTAAGATCATCCCAACTTGAGATGGAGCCGTGGGAAGTCGCTCAAGCCAATTACTAGCTTGGTCTCAGAGAGAATTGGAAGAGACACAGCGCGTGGTCTCCCGAGTAGTAGCATCAAGGTCGATGTAATCGACAATTTTGAGGAAATCCCTCGATGTCGATTTGGATCTTGAACGAAGTCCATGGAATGCACATCCGTTTTGCACCAACCGGATGGTGCCCGATCCTGTACGTAGTTTGGGCTTGGTCGGGAAGCTCAATGGTGTTCCTATAGCCTAGGTGGCTTGGTCTTGAGTATTCACCAAGAGTACGGGCTCTTGGCGGGTCATTTGGTAGTGGGTTGATGAGTGGTGGTTGGTTATCACCTTCCATGATGAAAAGTGATGGTATTATGAACAAAGGTCACGAAGGGGGATAGACTATAAGGAAGCTAAAAATGAGAAAAAATTACTTGATAGGAATCAAGCAAATAAACCTAAACGAGGTGGACTACTAACTAGCTATTCTATTCCCCAGCAGCGGCGCCAAAAACTTGATAACGCTATACGCGTCGTTTGGGGTCAAAGGAACTTCCTTTTCGTCGAGCAAGTTTTTCAACACCCTAGGCAATGCACCTAATCGTTGTAGTGTAGTATTAGGGTAAGCCATGGGTATTGATATCGTTCTCTAGGGGAATAGGAATGCTAGTGAGAAGTTACTACGCTAAGGTTGAGGTTGAGGAAGATTATTTTTATCTTTTTATGTTTTTAGGAAACCGAATGGTACGAATCTCGGTATTGGATTTGGGGTTTGGTATTTCTACCGATTACTCTACTATTATCTAATTATCTAAACTAAGGTGGTGGTAGTCTATGTCTAATTAATGTGCTCGTATGATAGTTTAAAATGTGTTTACTTAGGTTTTACTACTCCTTAATTATCTCCTATTGATGGTTGAATTGTCACGTCCTTATTCTTAGTTGCGTTGTGTGTCTAAAGTTGCGTGGTATCGTTTCTCCCAATTCTTTGAACTTACCAAAGGGTCTCGCCTACAAAACCCACTAGGGATGATAAACTCTTACTCTAAGGCACTCTTTGGATGGTTTAGCCTACAACTACTCGGTAATTATATTCTAAGGTTCACAAAGATGAATCAAGCACTAAGTACACAACGAATGACCTATCGCATTACTAGATCATTAATCAACTAAGATAAGAAACAACCAATTAATATTCAATAATTAAGTTTCATATTCCCTAAGCAAACACACAAATAAATTAGCCGGACATGGAGAACATGCAAGCATACACACAAATAATCAAAGACATAATTGAATTGATGAAGTAAATACTTATCTTGATGTAAGATAGGATTTGGAACCCTAAAATACTGTACAAGACACCCTTGGTACGGTTTTAGGTTTTTACTCCAAAAGACTCTTCCTAAAACTGAAAAATTAGGATTTTATATATAATATTACATATGCGACGGCGTCACCTTATGTTTTGTGACGTCGTCGTGTCGCCGTCATTAGGGTTTCGTCTTGGCCATGTTAACCTTGCGACGGTGTCACCTTATGTCTGTGACGCCGTCCTCTTCAGCTTCTGACGCCGTCTGCGTCGCATCTAGGCCGCCCCGAGTTGCGACGGCCTACTCTTTTAAAGCCCGACGCCATCCTTCAAAACTAGCAATTTGTCTTTTGAGAGTCACAAATTCCTCTCGACGGCCGCAGCTTATGATGGACGCCGCCGCCTACATTTCTGCGACTTTGAGTGTCTCGATTCGACTTTGGCCATTTTCTTCAGATATTCGCGCCTTTTCGTCCAAATAAGTGTCATTCCAAAGATTTTGCCTTCAAGAGACCTAAAAGTGAAAAGAACGATATTAAGCAATAACCGATACAAAAGTGATCAAATAAGGGCTAAAACGACCCTCAAAATGGTACCTTTTAAAACCTTATCACTTACAGTTGATCTAGGTTTATTAGCTTGTTTTCTAGGTTCCTCTGTAATAGTATTAATAACTTTTGGGATAGAAGGCTCTACATTCTTTTTAACATTCTCATCTACAACTGATGAGTCACTAGCACTTTCAAAAACATCAGTTTCATGCTTAACCTGTTCCTCAGTTTTTACAAATGTGTTCTTTAGAGGACCATATTCACGTTCAAGTTCCTGAAACTCTTCTAAGCCTGTATGAGCTAAATCTATGCCTGGAGGTGATGGAACACCCCTCAATGGTGGAGGAGCCATCAGACTTAACTTTACTAGTGATTTGAGCATTAAAAATTTTATCAATTGACTTAGACTGATAATAACATGTGTCTACAGTTAAATTGACATTTTCATTTATCTTTTTAAGTTTCTCAAACTCTTCTTTTAGTGCCTCATTCACTGCAGTCTTATGATCTATCTCTCTTCTAAGAACAATCATGTCATCATTATATTTTGACTCATTTGATCTATAATGCTCTAGTTGTTTCTCTAATACAGCTATGCCTCTTCTAAGATTTGACACAGTATAATTAGCAGCACGTAACTCTATTCTTTCCTTGTCAAATAAATCACTAAGCCTTTCACATTGTTTAGAGAAAGCCATGAGAGCATGTTCTGTAGCCATAAAAGCAGCATATGAAGGTTGTTCCTCTTGATCATCAACCATGAAACTCTAATCATAGCTCACACCGTCAATTGCCAGCATTGCCTTTGGTTCTTCCACAGTTAGTTCTTTCTTTTGCTTGTACCAAGTGGACCTATTGTTGTCCTGCTTTCCTGGTCTTCTGCATTCTCTAGCAAAATGCCCCAACTTGTGACAATTGAAACACTCTACTTTCTTTTAATCAAACCCTGCAGTTTCACTACCATTGATATGAATTGGCTTGCAAGTCTTGTTGTAGAATTTCGTAGCCCTCATGCTACGAAGAGCTATTTGCCATTTTATGTCCATCTCCTCCAAGTCATCTTCATCAATTTGCTTTATTTCTTCATGAGTTAATATAGAGCCATTAACTTGAGTGGAGATAAATGCATAAAAGGTAGGATCTCCAATACCAAAGAACCTTCCTCTTTGAACTCGCAGTGGTAACCATAGCATTACCGGTGGAAACAGAGAACCGTAGTGGCAAAATCATCATCACGCTTATCTTCAGAATCATCATCGTCAACAGAGGTTGACAACAATGCCAAGTCGCTAGAGCTTGTACCAAGTTTCCGCCTTCTTCAATCTTTGTTCAATGAGTTTTAAGTTATTATAGAGATCATTGAGCTTCATGGTTTCAATCTCGGTTTATTTTCCCGCATTGTAACATTTATATCAAACTCAGAAGGCAAACTTCTTAGAAACTTCAGATTGAGATCTTCCTTATCTACCTCAATTCCAAACACAGTCAACTGTGTGACAATCTTCTGCAGTTTGCTGAAGGTGTTGTCAAGTGATTCATTGCTTGAAGCAGAGAAGTTTTCATAACTTTGCTTCAACAATGTCTTTTGTGTCTTCTTTGTAGCATCATTGCCACCAAACACTTAGCAAATCTCTTCAAAAAGTTCTTTTGCTGTCTGGAATTTTCTGAAAGCAATGATCTAGTCTCTAGGAAGAGTCATTAGTAACAAACTTCTGGCCTTTAGGTCATTCTTCTTCTTTGCTCTTTCATCATTAGTTTCTGGTGTAGTAACAGTTACAACTTCTGTGTCAACAACTTTCTCAGTCTTCTTCTGAGACCGGAAGGAATTACCATTTAAAATGATCTCCCATAGTGCATAGTCTTGTATGAGAAAGTATTTCTCAATCAATATCCTCCACATCTCAAACTCATTAAGTTTGAGCTTAGGAAGCCTTGGAGCATAATTGGACTGGTTGTTTTCCATCTCTATTGATTTGAATAAATAGGTTAAGCTTATTCCTTGGATCTTTTAAATCAAAATGTCATAACCTTTCTCTGATACCACTTGATGGATCTAAATACACACCTTGTGTTAGTGATATTTTGAGTTATATTGATAAGCACGCGGAATATACTTAGTAATACTTAGAAGACAAATTGTATGATGTATGTAAATGAGAACAGTTTAACACTAAGCTTCAATATTATTAAGAAATAATATGGGTGATCTTGCTTATCACTAGGTTTACACCTTAAAGCTTATATGAATGATACGTTCTCTAAGCAATGACCTAGGATATCCTTTTATAGTACAAGGAGTCCTTTACAAGATAAGTATAATGCTAACAATATAGAATATACATAAGATATTTTCTATACTTATCAATACACGGATGCTTATCAGTTATCCTAACAGCAGTGGTAATATTTGTACTGGCAGTGGTAATGAGTTTACACTGCTAGTGTAATCTTTAGCAGTGTCTTCTACAAGACTATCAGTGGTAACTGTTAGTATTATTCCCAACAGAGGCTATGCAAGAGGAGTTGCTGTAATTTAAGCTTCAAGAAGTTTGGACCTTGGTAGAGTTGCCTAATAGGAAGTAGGCTATAGGGACAAAATGGGGTTTCAGATGTAAAAGAGATGAAAGAGGTATAATGGTCAAAAACAAGGCAAGGCTGGTGGCTTAGGGATACACTCAAGAAGAAGGCATAGATTATGATGAAGTTTTTGCACCAGTGGAAAGAATATAGGCTATCAGACAGTTCTTGGCTTTTGCTTCATACAAGAACTTCACAGTGTATCAAATGGATGTGAAAAGTGCTTTCCTATATGGTACAATTGAGGAGGAAGTATATGTCTTCCAACCATATGGTTTTGAAGATCCTGAATTTCCAGATAGAGTTTACATGGTGGAGAAAGCACTGTATGGATTACATCAAGCTCCTAGAGCTTGGTATGACACATTATCCAAATATTTGTTGACCAATGGTTTTGTTAGAGACACAATTGACAAAAAATTGTTTATAAAAGGACTAAAAGTGATATCTTACTGGTTCAAATATATATTGATATCTTACTGGTTCAAAGTGATATCTTATAAGGTGTTATGTGATGAGTTTGAGAAGCTAATGCATAGCAGGTTCCAAATGCGTTCTATTGGTGAACTCACATTCTTCTTAGTTCTTCAATTCAAGCAGAAGCATGAAGGCATTTTCATCAGTCAGGAGAAATATGTGACTGATATCTTGAAGAAGTTTGGGTTTAATGATGTGAAGCCTGCTAAGACTACTATGGATCCAAACAAGCCTCTGGTTAAAGATGAAGATGGTGAATAGGTTGATATACATCTCTACAGATCCATGATTGGATCTTTGATGTATCTAACATCTTCAAGGCCAAATATTATGTTTGATGTGTGTCCCTGTGCCAGATTTCAAGTGTCTCCCAAGATGTCTCACTTGAATGCAGTCAAGAGAATTTTTAGGTATTTAAGGAGTCAACCTAGGTTGGCCTTTTTGTATCCTAAAAATTCACCCTTTGATCTAGTGGCCTACTCAGACAGTGATTATGTTGGAGCATATTTGGACAGGAAATCAATCACTGGAGGATATCAGTATCTTGGACATAGGTTGATTTCATGGTAGTGTACGAAACAAACAGTGATGGCCAATTCAACTACTGAAGCAGAGTATATAGCTGCTTCAAGTTGTTGTGGTCAAGTGCTATGGATATAAAATCAGTTACTGGACTATGGGTATAATTTTAGGAACACCAAGCTTTATATTGACAATAGCAGTACAATGTGCATAATTTAAAATCCTGTTTTTACTCAAAAACAAAGCATATTGAGATAAGACACCATTTTATAAGAGATTGTTATGAAAAGAAACTTATTCAAATTGTCAAAATTCATACTGATAAGAATGTTGCATATTTTCTCACAAAAGGCTTTGATGTGGGTAGATTTCAGCTTTTAATTGCAAGTATAACAAACTTCTTATCTCTTTGTATTTTTGTACGCTTTTGTAAAAGATTTGTATTGTTGTTGATGTCAAATGTATGTTTCACCGCTATGTTGGGAATTTCGTGAAACCATGATACTGCTGAACGAGAAACAATGGATTCTAGCGAAGAAGAGTTTCATCAAGTAATATACACGCATACGATGGGAATTATGTTGAGTTATTCTCTTGAAGTAGTGAAGCAACCAAGTACTAAAGCGGTGGAATCTCATCAAGCATCAAGCCGTGGAGTCTCTTGAAGTAGTGAAGCGGTGAAATCTTGAGCGGTGGAATCTTGAAATCTTGTCGTGGAATCTTCAAGTAGTGAAGCAAATCAAATCTTCGCCGTGGACTCGCTAAAATCTTGAAGTCATGGAATCTTTGAAGTAGTGAAGTTCGGATTCTCTGAGCGGTGTGGGTATCTCTTGAAGATATATTACGGCTGAAGTAGTGAAGCCGTGATTCTGCTGATATAGTGAAGCAGAGTAGGATATGCATGCGCTGTATTATTTATAGGTTATCATGGGCTTATTCTTGTATTTCCCAAGGTTAGCATGGGATTATTCTTGTATTGCCCAAGGTTAGCATGGGATTATTCTTGTAGTGCCCAAGGTTAGCATGGGCATGTGTATGGGTTTTACATTTATTTATTTGCTTGCTTGTACTTTTCCCAATAGAGGGAATAGTGTTCCTTGTCTATAAAAGGAACTTAGGTCTTATGTATTAAGATAACTTTTTATAAAAACATTCAAGAAAAACCTCTATAGTGAGGGTGTAAAGATCCATAGAGGATCATTAGTTTTATTTGAAAAACCTTGTTGGTAACTTTGATTGTGTTCTTATTATTCCGCGGTGCATGTTCAATCATTGCTATTATATACTCTAGTTGAGTCCGGATCTTGGATTTCACAATTGGTATCAGAGCGGGTGGCTCTCGATCTTGAGTTTACAAGGTTTTTCGAAGAAAAGATTCAAAACTCGAAGTTGTTAGTAATTTCGTAGTCTTTCTGTCAATGCATTTTTAGAACAATGATAACTTTTTCTTGAACCGTTGGATCGAGCTAAATTTTTTCTCGAGCATCTCTATATTGTAATCTAAAGTTTCACCGAGGATTGTCAATCGAGCTTCCAATCAAAAGTTATAAGTGTAGAAGTCTCAAAAAAGTTCGTAAGGATACTTCAAAGACCGATTTAAACAGTCATATCTTCTTCGTTAACCGTTGGATCGGCATAAAATTTGGACTGGAAGTTCTTGGTATATAAAGGAAGGTTTCCACCAGAGGGATCGTTGATCTGAGCCTCTGACAGAAAGTTGTAAGGGGTAGAAAACTGCTGCAGACATACTTTGGTTTCTGCTGAAGGTATTGATTTCTGCTACTGTTCGATTAATGTTTGAGAATGGCAGAATTTGATAATAATAGGGATGAAGTTATGTTTCCTTATTTAATGGATGATGAGTACGAAGTCTGAGCTAAGAAGATGGAACACTGGATCATGAATAATGATATAAATATCTGGAAGGTGATCCAAAATGGCAACAGTTTAAAAAGGATTGGAAGTGATCGTGATGGTAACATCATTATTCGTCCTCCAACGATCGCGGATGAACACGTGGGCTGTACAAAGAGAGTCAAAGGCAGAAATATCTTGCTTAAATCTATTCCTCGCCGATCATGTAGTAGATTTTCGCTATATGGATGATGCAAGTCTTATATGGAATGCACTCAAAGCAAGGTATGGTGAAAAGGTGATTTCAAAAGATGAGCAAGGAAGTTGATCTTTGAAGGTTATGTCAAGAATTTGCCAACAACCAATTGCTTTCATGGGAATCTCTGTGTACATACTTGTGATTATAGTTGTAAGGAGAGATATAATGAGCTAAGGAAGCCTATGATGAAATGAAACCTAAGTCTAATGCATGCTATGTTGATAATGAAGCTTATAAACTGTCATTAAAAACATTAGAAAGACAAAAAGTATGGTTTCAAAAGAATCAAGTAGCTTATGAAGAAAAGATAAAGGTGTTAAATTTTGAGCTAGATGTTGCAAATATTAACTTAAAACTATCTGAGAAAGCAAAGGCTGAAGCTTTGTCTGAGAACCTAGAGCTTAAAGAAAAACTAGCTGAGGAAATAGCTAGGCATAAACAATGGTTAATTTCAGGTGAAAATCTAGCTAGAGAAATCTATAACAGTCAATCAGTAACCTCTGGCTTAGGTTTAGGTTTTCAAAAGTATGTAGGATTGGAAGCTAGGAATGATAGTCGTAAATCAACACCAGCAGGGTTAGCTAACTTTGTAAAAGAAGGTGAGTTGCATGTTGTCCCTGGACCTATTAGAGGTGAATTCATGCCCATTGACTTGTCCATTCCTGTTGACTTTGATGGATCACACCATTTATATGGCAAAAAGTCAAGTGACTTGCCAGACCTTAGTGGCCAAACTAATGACTCTGTCTCTTGCTCTAAAAGTGACAAGTCGTCAGACCTAAAGTCCATTGTCTATGCCTCATGTGATTCAAGTGAAAAGTCTGACTCACCTAGACACACACCCAAGACCACACCCAAGTCCAAAGTAGCCAATGATGAGCTCAAAACAAATCCAGTTGCTTACTCTGTTCAACACAATTTTGCTTCTAGATCTGTTTTTGATAAGTTTAAATGTAATAAACAAAGTTATGTTAAGAATAAGCCTGTTAAGAAGAAATCTTGTTTTGTGTGTGGTAGTAAACTCCATCTTATTATAGACTGTGATTATCATGAGAAAAAGATGGGTGTTTCCTCTGGCCATAAGACTTCTAGACCCACATGGACTAATGTTGCTAGTATTCCTCCATTTGTTCCCAAGCCGCACATGTGAGAGCGTGTAAACCGGTTCCTCTTGGTAAACCAAAGGTGTATGCATCTGTTTCACTGATGTGTTTCATAGGCCTTTTCCAGTCCCTCCGGTGGAGGATATTCTTCACCGGTGACTCTTTGGTTGGTGGAGCAGAAGGCTAGGCTTATGCCCTATAGACCTAAAAGTTCTTACTTTCAGCCATATACACCTTATGTATCTCATATGAATATGGCACATGGTGGAGTTAGTATGGCAACTGTTGTTAAGCCCTCAACATGTTATTCTTGGAAAACTCAAAGGAAATGTTCATTCTGGGTACCCAAGAACAATAGTCTTTGTCGGTGCATTGATTGAGGGAGGCATAAGCTAAGGGAGGCTTATAGTTGTATTGTTTTTGTATTCTAACCATTTTTGCAATTGTTGGATCCTTATACGCCTAAGGGAGGCTTAGTGTTTCTTCCGCACTACAAGCTGCCTTTGGTTTCTCTCACGCTTGATGGTACCTTGTACATTTTTTGGTTATTTTTATTCCTTTTTAATTTTATATTATTAAAAAAATAAAAAATAAATAAAAAAATAAAAATAAAAAACTCCTCTAACCTGCCTGTGTTCAGTTTCTTCTCAAACTTGCAGGTTTTGGTGTTGGTTAATTACCACACCTAATGGTTTTCATCTCACCATGTCTTTCTGGCACAAGAGTTTGCTAGTCCTGAGCAAACGGCTACGGGTAAAGACACATCAAATCCGTTTATATGGTTGCTGGTTTGCCTATAAATCAGATGGTTATCAGTGTACCATAGTTTTCGAACTTAAACATTTGGCTACTCCAGTAGTGATGGCTATTGGTAAAGAGACATCAAATCCATTATTTTCAATGATTCACCTCTCACAGGAAAATATGTTTTTCAAAGATAACAAGTTTGTACCTGTCAGATAAAATTTTTGACAAAAAGTTTGTACTGCTAGCGTAAAATTTTTCTACTACTGAATAGCCGTTGGTACTGTGTGGTTAAAACCGTTTTTACTAGCCGTTGAGGATTTTTTTTTTTTTTTTTTGATTTGTCTATATATATTTATTGGGTTGTTACTTGTGCTAATTATTCACTTTTCATATTTTTATCTGATTTTATTTTAAGAATTATTATCACATCTGCAAAATTCTCAAACCCTAATAAAACCTCAATTGCCAGTTCCAATTGCTAATTAAACCTAAATCGAGCAAATCCAAGCAGTCTAACAAATATTTTATCATGGATAATGTGGAGTTCGTCAAATCTCACAATCAGGTTGCGTTCTTGGAAAAAGCCTGAAGGTGGTGAAGAATTTCATCAGATAGTGGATTTTCTAAACCAATCATACACAAGGTATGCACTTATTACAAACCTCACTATCTATGTCACCCAATTCAACAGTTTTAGCAGACTACTACTGTCAAAATATTGGAACAGGGAGACAAAGAGTTAAAAGCAAAGGTAGATGGTAAGAAAATTGGTATTTCTGAATCTTCTTTGAGGAGACATCTCTGATTGGAAGATGAGGAAGGAATTTTGACTCGCCAACATCTGAAATTTTTTAACACCTTTCCAAAATGGGTTATGATGCGGCAAATCAAAAACAAACTTTTCAAAAGGGTTGTTTCTCCCACAATGGAGTTTTTTAATACATACAGTTCTTCACTGTATTAGTTCTAAGAAAACCTCTTCGGAACAATTCAGTAGCAATATTGTTATTGCTCTCATCTGCTTTTCAACATGAAGGACTTACAATTTTTCTAAACTCATTTTTGAAAATATGGTGAAGAATGTGGACTCTAAAACAAAATTTCTGATGTACCCAAGATTTATTGAAATTATTTTGAAAAAAAGTAAGATACTCACCCATGAAGAAATTTTTCCAACACCTTGTTTGCAATAAAAACTTTTTGCAAATATGTCTATGGCATCAAGGTTGTTCAATGGGGTGGTAGTTCCTTTGTTTCCAAATATGATTGTGCAGGTATAGGATAAAGGATCCGCAATCCCAGCTGAGTCCCAACACACACCCATTGTTGTTCCAAATGTCACCTATACACCACCTATTACACACACCTATATGAGCAAAACACAGACAAGCTACTATGGCCTCTCATCTTAGTGTTCCTACTCAGACCCTTGGAGTTAATGAGACTACCTCTGGCAGAGTGGTAGGGGCTACCACTACTGTGTCTCGATTAGATGCAGCACAGGGCACTGGTAACATCAATAAGACTCCAACCATGGCAACATCATATTTGTCTAGTCCTAACAGACTGGAGACAACAGATGGAAACCCAAGCCAACTAGATACTATGGGTGGCTTTAGTGTTCCTCCTAGTTTAAATAGGGAGAATACTGAGTCTATGCCTCATGATGCACCTCTCCCAGAAGATAACACATCTGGAAGTGCTGAGGGCAGCCAATTACTAAAGGAATTGGCAAATTTATGTACCCAGTTGACAGCCAAGGTGGAGGTTTTGGAGCAAGACTTGAAAGCTACAAAGAAACTTTATGCCACAGTCTACTCTACCCTGGTCAAGAAGGTAAAAAGGTTAAAGCTCAAGGTTGAAGCATTGCAAGCTCCCAGGAAGGAAAATATTGTGGATTCTACCAGTTCAGATGATCTAGAAGACATTGGGGAATTTTACAAAAAAGGGAGGAAAATAGGTGCTGAAACTCAGGGGAGGACATTGAGCTTTGAGAGTGGTGGGGATCAAGATCAAAATATGGGTTATTATGTACAAGAAACAGAACCAGTTGAAACCAAAGAAGTTGATCTTGAAGCTCCAACAGAAGTGGTTGAAATTCAAGAGGATGTCACGGATACTGCTACCAATACAAAGAAGGCAGTAGAAACTATTAGTGAAAAAGAATGTACTGCTAGTCCAAAAGAAGATACTGCTAGAGTTGACAAAGGAAAAGGTATCCTGCTTGAAGAAGAACCAGTTAAAAAGAAGAAAAAAGGTTCTGCACAGATGGTTTTTGATGATGAATATGCAAAAGAAGTGTAAGAACAAGATGTAGTAAGATTTCTTGAAGAGCAAAAGTTGAAGAAGTTTGATGAATTATCAGTTGAAGAATCAGACAGACTAGTTGCTCAAGTGATGTAAGAAGAAGAAGTTGCAGCAGTTCCTGAAGAAGAGAAAGAAGATGCTATTCAAGATTTACTCAACAAAATGAGAGAAAAGTAGAGAACAAGGAAAAGAGTCAAACCCCCAACAAAAGGACAGCTAATGAGAAACATGAAAATTTATTTGAAACATCAAGATTACAAGAAGGATTCTCAACTGAAGGGTAAGACTTTTGATGAGATACAGGAAATGTATCTTAATGCTTATAGAAGAATTCAAGATTTCAGACCAGTAGGAACTAAGGAAGCAACTGTTAAAACAAAAAGGGCAGGATAAGTACTAGAGTCTGAAGCATCTAAAAGGCAAAAAATTGAAGGAAGTTCATCTGCAACAGAGAAAGACTTGAAGGATGAAGAGTTAAAAGACTTGATGATCATTCAACCTGATGAAAGCATGCATGTAGAAGCTTTACAGACCAAGCATCCAATAATTAACTAGGAGATATATTGTGATAAATTTGGAAAAGCTTGGAAGATCATCAGAGTTGGTGACATTGTGGAGATGTACAAGACATTTGTAGATATGTGCAAATCTTTTGATAGAGATGGTTTGGTAAAGTTATGGGAACTGTTATAGCAGAAGCTAAATTATAAAGTAGATTCTGATGAAAAGGAGCAAGAGCTTTGGGTAGAACTGGAAAGACTTTTTGTGAGCCTGATCCTTTTGACAGACTTTGGAGTCAAGATTTTGTAGTTTCAGAAACTACTTTGATTCTATATAGTTCATCTGTTGTACATCATGTCTATACTAGTATACATGATTGGTTTGTGATAGTTGAGAAGAAGTATCCACTCAGCATGAAGACACTCTGATAACGCTACACGCGTCATTCTGGATCAAAGGAACTTCCTTTTTTTCGAGCAAGTTTTTCAACACCCTAGGCAGTGAACCTAATTTTTGTAGTGTATTATTAGGTTAAGCCACAGGAATTGATATCGTTCTCTAGAGGAACAGGAATGCTAGTGAGAAGTTACTACGCTAAGGTTGGGGTTGAGGAAGATTATTTTTTATCTTTTTATGTTTTTTAGAAAATGGAAAGGTAAGAATCTTGGGGTTTGAATTTGGGGGTGGGTTGGTATTTCTACCAATTACTCTACTTATCTAATTATCTAATCTGGTGGGTAGTCTATGTCTAATTATTGTGTGCTCGTATGATGATTTAAAGATGTGTTTACTTAGGTTTTATTACTCCTTAATTATCTCCTATCGATGGTTGAATTGTCACGTCCTTATTCTTAATCGTGTTGTGTGTCTAAGGCCGCAGGGTATGCGTTTATCCCTAACTCTTTGAAACTACCAAAGTTTATCGCCTACAAAATCTCTAGGATATATAAACTTAACATTAAGGTACTCTTAGTATATTTTAGCCTACAATGACTCTAGGTAACTATAAGCTAAGGTACACAAAGATTAATCAATCATTAACTACACAACGGATGACCTATCGCAATACTAGATCATTAACAATTAAGATAAGAGACAACCAATCAATATTCAATAATTAAGTTTCATATTCCCTAAGCAAACATACAATAAAATTAGCCGGACATGGGGAACATGCAAGCATACACAATTAATTGAAGACATACTTGAATTAATGAAGTAAAAAACTTATCTTGATATAAGATAGGGTATGGAACCCTAAAATACTGTACAAGAAAGCCTTGGTTCGGTTTAGGTTTTTTACTCCAAAAGACTACACACTAAAAACTGAAAAATTTGGATTCTATATATAAGATTACAAATGCGACACCGTCATCCTTTGATTTGTGACGCCGTCGGGTCGCCTTTATTAGGGTTTTGTCTTGGCCACATTAGTCTTGCCACGGCATCACCTTATGCTTGTGAAGTCTTCCCCTTCAGTCTCTGATGTCGTCTGAATCGAATCTAGGCCCTCTGAGTTGCAACGCCCTACTCTTTTAAAACCTAAAGCCGTCACTTGTAAATGAGCAGTTTGGCTACTGAGTTGTCACAAAATTTGAGTGACGGCGTCTCTAATAGAACCTGACGCCGTCACTTGTAGTTCCTGACACTGTCCCCTTTAGTTCCAGTAGCCTGAGTGTCTCAATTCTTGACATTGGCCATTTTCTTCGTATATTCGCGCCTTTTCGTCCGAATAAGTGTCATTCCAGCATTTTGCCTTCAAGAAGCCTAAAAAGTGAAAATGAACGATATTAAGTAATAACGGGTACAAAAGTGATCAAATAAGGGCTTCAACGACCCCTCAAAAAGGTACATTTTAAAACCTTATCAAATATCCCTACACTTGGTATTTGCTTGTCCTCAAGAAAATGTGCTTTTAGCCAATTAATTTATAAGTTAAGGGTCATGAATCATTAGTTTAGAACGATTCACAACACATATAAGCCCCGCAAAAGTCATAACAAGCACATAAATTACATACTAGCACCTCACATGGGGTGTTTGGATACTCACATCTCTCGGGTGTATATGAAATATAACAAGTTGGAAATGGAAGATAAACACTCATTAACCGGTCCTAGTACATAGATTACCATAGGCTTGAGACTTGATCAAACCTCCATTGCTTTGGCGTAAGCCCCTAGGAAAAACTATCCAAGAGGTCTTTTAAATGGTTGTAATGATAGGCTTACGGTAGGGAAATAAAGGGTTTGGTGGGATAGGCTATTTCGTGGTGGCAAGTCAAAAATCTTAATGTTACAAGCATGCGAAGAATGGCATTTCTAAGCCAAGACTCGACACTCTAGAATCTAGATTACTGAAACAAACAAACATAAATTAAAGATAGATGTAGGATGGTAGCCCGTATGTTTTTTTTTTTAAGTTTTTTTCGCACTCTAGTTTTTTCTTTTTCTCTTTTTCTATTTTTTTCGATTTTTTTCATACACTTTTACTCTACCATCCTCTACGATAACATCAAAATGATTGGGATTCATAGGCACATCCCTACACTTGAGTTTTTATTACTCTAACACTAATTTGACCCAAATTGAAAAGATCAAAACACTTGGAGTACATTATTACGCAAATAAAGGGAATTTGAATTTAACGTTCCCTTCCCGTCATTTAATAAAATTTAACTTTTCCTATGAGTCCCAATCATCCCAAAACTGTGTACAAAGGATATGACTCGACTTAGCAACTTATGCAAGCAACAAAATAATTGAACTAAGTGTTTAGTGTGATAACAATAATGTACTAAAAGTGAGTGCATACAAGGTAGGCTAAGGCGATTTGGGTGTACATTTTGGGATGGATTGTAAACAATGCTCGTCATTGATATTCCGAAAAACCGAAACATCACGAGAACCACGAAAAGGATAGGCTCTGAGGGGTTAACTAGGAGTATTGTGTACTAAAGATGAGTACAATGCAAAGGTGTGGGGGAATTACTCAACCGATGTGGAAGAAGTAATTATATTACGGGTATCAAACAAGCATTATCCTAATGCCTCTTATCATTTAGTTATTCCTAACTACACAAGTGTAGTCTTACTAGCGATCTCGGGATGCATCACAAAACAAGTTCTAGAATCTATTATACTACCGGTTCACACTCTAAGCATTAAAGATGAATGCTTTAATTCCTACTAATCTAAGGGCAATCCTCACATTTTGGGTGGAATTTAAGTGGTAAAGGTTTTTGTGCTAGTCATATAATTTCCTATCCATGAGACGCTTTATTAAGACTAATGGCCCACTCCTATATGTCATGAAAATTTTAAATCTGGTGCCAAAATTACCTAACCGACATTTTCTCATGGTTTATTAGCAAATGCAATTGGATTAAAGCAAATAATCAAGGATGAGCATAGTTTCAAAGTTCACTTTTATTTTCCCTCCTACACTTAAATGAACATTATCCCCAATGTTCCCGAAAGTATCAAAGTTAGGATAACGGAAGGTAATAAAAGATGAAAGAAACTAATACTCCCTTGATTAGCTCAATAGGATCTGTGTAAAGTGGTGGTTACATCTTTCTTCAAGAAGAATGTTTTCGTGAAAAGCTCATTCTCATCTTATGTATCTTCTTCTTGGTAAATTAAACCTGCACACTTGAAGAAAACAAACGAAGCCTTCGCGTAAAATCAGCGTTAATAATATATGTATGACTCTACTAAACTAGGATATAATGCTTGTGGAATGGATGTTTACAGATTTTCTAGAAAATTAAGACCTGGAAAATTCCATAAGTTTATAAGTAGCTCAGAAAATAAGAAAAAGTAATCAGTTGTTTGTGCTCCTTCCCACGCCATCGAGTTGCGATCCGACGCCATCAGTTGCGATCCTAACGCCATCAAAGTTATCCTGATAAACGCCCGAGATTTTTCGAAAAAATTCGGAAAATTTACATCTTTAGAATCGGGAAAATTTCCTGCAAAACATCCATTATGACTCGATAAAAGTATTTGACTCGATGTATATCTTTTAATTAATTGAAAATCTCATGTTTACGTTTCTTTTGAAAACGTGTGTAATGCTCCCTACACTTATCCCTTATGTAAAATACCTTTATATGTAATTAAGACGAGGTCAAAGACACAATAAAGCATTTTTACAAATTTAACATGAGAATAAACAATCAATAAAAGATATACGACACAAACAAGCAAACAATTAAGCATGGGTTACCTCCCACGAAGCGCTTTTCTTTATTTATGAGTCTTATAGCTAGACTCGAAGTCGTACCCCTACGTGGTCTCGTGCACGCTTACATGCCCATACCTAAGCCACTCTAGTGTTTTCTCATTCTTCTTGTAATCATCTCCTAAATCTAGGCATTTTTTATAGTACCGCTCATTTTTTTCATAAGTATGCCTAAGTCCACGTTGTTCATCTCTCTCACTAAGTATCAGAATAGGAGCCATCCGATTGCATTCCTTTATATCTTTGTGCTTAAACCTAGGGTGTGTACGGGGCATTTGATAGACAAAATCTTCAACTCCATCGGAGAATGTGATTAGACCATCGATCATTCGTTCATTCAACCTAGTCATTCTCATAAAGTTTGTTCTAAAGATAACTTGGGTAAGACTTCCATCAATGAATTCACCTAAATCCTCAAGGACCATGAATTCAACCACATAGGCAAAACTTCCAATAAACACATCCAAGTAAGTGACCGCGTCAACAACATTATCCCCTTTATAGGCTAATTCATCCACCTTTATTTTGTTATATAGGTTTCTGGAGATTAAGTTTAAACGTAAGAATGAGTGCAAGTTAGCATCAAAACTTTCAAATCCTATCTTACAAGGGAATTACATGTTAAAGGGGCCATCTTTCTCAATTCTACACCTAGGGTCAAAACATTGGGAGGGGTCTTCTTCCATTTCAAAACTAACTTCATCAATGACCTCCCCATTGTCAAGTGCTTCACCATAATCAAATTTCTCATCGGAATCTGATTCATAGAAAGGACTTTGTTATTGCCAATTTATTTCATTATGCCCTAGGTGATTTTCAAAGTGGTGAACGGGTGAGGGATTTTGTGGGATTGCGTTCTCAATTTTGGGATTGAAAAGAGGATTGGGGGCGGGTAGTGTGAAGAATCTTCGGCGGAAGACACGTATCATGGTGAGTGATAGGTTTTACGAACAAAGGTCACGAAGAAGGGGGATAGACTACGAGGAAGCTAAAAATGGGAAAAAAAAGTTTACTTGATAGGAATCAAGCAAAGAAACCGAAACGAGGTGGACTCCTAACTAGCTATTCTATTCCCCGGCAGCGGCGCCAAAAAACTTGATAACCCTACACACGTCGTTCGGGGACAAAAGAACTTCCTTTTCGTCGAGCAAGTTTTTCAACACCCTAGGCAGTGAACCTAATCGTTGTAGTGTAGTATTAGGGTAAGCCACAGGAATTGATATCGTTTTCTAGGGGAATAGGAATACTAGTGAGAAGTTACTACGCTAAGGTTAGGGTTGTGGAAGATTATTTTTTATCTTTTTATGTTTCTAGGAAATGGAAAGGTACAAATCTCGGGGTTTAAATTTGGGGGTGGGTTGGTATTTCTACCAATTACTCTACTTATCTAATTCTCTAATCTAGTGGGTAGTCTATGTCTAATTATTGTGTGCTCGTATAGTGATTTAAAGAGGTGTTTACTTAGGTTTTATTACTCCTTAATTATCTCCTATTGATGGTTGAATTGTCACGTCCTTATTCTTAATCGCGTTGTGTGTCTAAGGTAGTAGGGTATGAATTTATCCCTAACTCTTTGAAACTCCCGAAGGTTATTGCCTACAAAATCTCTAGGATTTATAACCTTAACACTAAGGTACTCTTCGGATGTTGTAGCCTACAATGACTCTAGGTAACTATAAGCTAAGGTTCACAAAAACTAATCAAGCATTAACTATACAACGGATGACCTATCACAATACTAGATCATTAACAATTAAGATAAGAGACAACCAATCAATATTCAATAATTAAGTTTCATATTCCCTAAGCAAACACAAAAGTAAATTAGCTGGACATGGGGAACATGCAAGCATACACACAAGTAATTGAAGACATACTTGAATTAATGAAGTAAAACACTTATCTTGATGTAAGATAGGGTATGGAACCCTAAAATACTGTACAAGACAGCCTTGGTTCGGTTTATATTTTTTACTCCAAAAGACTACACACTAAAAACTGAAAAATGCAGATTCTATATATAATATTACAAATGCGACGGCGTCACCCTTTGATTAGTGACGCCGTTGGGTAGCCGTTATTAGGGTTTCGTCTTGGCCATGTTAGTCTTGCGACGGCGTCACCTTATGCTTGTGACGTCGTACCCCTTGATGTCGACGTCGTCTGGATCAAATCTAGGCCGCCCGAGTTGACGCCTACTCTTTTAAAACACAAGCCGTCACTTGTAAATGAGCAATTTGGCTACTGAGTCGTCACAAAATTTGTCCGATGGCATCTCTAATAGTACCTGAGGCCGTCCCCTTTAGTTCCAGCAGCCTGAGTGTCTCGATTCTGGACTTTGGCCATTTTCTTCGTATATTCGCGCCTTTTCATCCGAATAAGTGTCATTCCAGCATTTTGCCTTCAAGAGACCTAAAAATTGAAATGGAGGGATATTAAGTAATAAAAGATACAAAAGTGATCAAATAAGGGCTTAAACGACCCCTCAAAAAGGTACATTTTAAAACCTTATCACACTCATATCTATGTTATCTTCAAGATTGAAGACTGAAGAAGATAATCAAAATGGCAAGGACTTTGGTGACCAAAATCTTCATTCAAGCTCAGAGACCAAGCAAGTAGGTGTTTGCAAAATTCACCAACATCATGAAGAACAAGTCATATTCAGGAAACTTGCTGATTTGCATAGAAATCACAAGTTTAGGGGATGATTGATGGGAAATTAGTAAGACAGTTTGTACTGCCAAGGTTAAGTATTAATACTATTAGACTTAACTGTTGGAATGCGAGAAGAATATACTAGCAGTACAAACTGCCAGTACAAATAGTTAGTACTACTTATATGATATTGTATAGTCAGTTAGTTAAATATAGAAAAGATTCTATAAAATGTATCTTGTATAGAAAGTTATTGTAAACCGACTAGGACTCCTTAGCCTATAAAAGGATGTCGTAGGTTAGATTTAGGGTACGAGTTATTCTAGAGACGATCACTTCAAGATTTTGTAACCCTAATACTTTTGAGTATTCATATTAATATATTGAAGTGTTTTGTGAGAAAGCAAATTGTGTTAAGTATTCTCTTTGTGATAAAACATTAAATTCCGCATAGTGTTTAAGCTTTTTTCTAAGACAGCTTGCTATACTTTGTTTGTGTTAGATTTATCTAGCTCAATCAATAAGATCAATTTCTCAACTGGGATCAACAAGGGGAGTATTAGTTTCTCTCTTTTATTTTACCTTTCTCTATCGTAACTTTGATACTTTTGGGGAACATTGGGAACAATGTTCAGTTAAGTGTAGGGAGAAGAATAAAACGGGAACTTATAAACTATTTACTCACTTGATTTTTGCCTTGTCCTTGATAAATTGTGTAATAAACTATGAGAAATATTTGTTAGGGTAATTTTAGACCCAATAAATTTTTTATGACACTTACGAGTAAAAATTTAGTCTTAATAAAGCGTCTCATGGATAGCAGTTATATGACCAGCACAAAAACCATATATCACTCAAATTCCACCCCAAAAATATGAGGTTCGCCCCTAGATCATTAGGAATAAAAGTATTCATCTTTAATTCTTAGTGAGTGTACCGGTAGTATAATAGATTCTAAAACTTGTTTTGTAATGCATTCCGAGATCGCTAGTGAGACTACATTCGTGTAGTTAGGATTAACTAAATGATAAGAGGCATTAGGATAACACTTGTTTTAAACCCGTAATTTAATTACGTCAACCACATCGATTGAGTAATTTTCCCCACACTGTTGCGATGTACTCATCTTTAGTACACGATACCCCTAGTTAACCCCTCAGAGCCTATCTTTTCATGTTCTCATGATGTTCCGGTTTCCAAAATATCAATGAAGAGCCTTGTTTACAATCCACCCCCAAATGTTACACCCAAATCGCCTTATCCTACCTTGTATGCAATCATCTTTAGTGCATCATTGTAACTATTGTTAAACCCTTAGTTCAATTATATAGTTATTTGAATGGTTGCTAAGTTGAGCCATATCCTTTGTACACCGTTTTGGGACGATTGAGACTCATGGGTTAAAGTAGTATTTTATAGAATAACGGGAAGGAACGTTAAATTTAATTTCCCTTTGTCTCCGTAATTAAGTACTCCAAGTGTTTTTATCTTTTCAATTCGGGTCAATTATTGTTAGTGAAATAAAAACTCAAGTGTAGGGATGCTCTTATAAATCCCTTTATTTTGATGTTATCTTAGAGGATGGTAGAGTAAAAATGTATGAAAAAAGAAGTAAAAAAAAGAGAGAAAAAAACATACGGGCTACCATCCTACATCTATCTTTATGTTTTATGATTTAAATTTATGTTTATTTCAAGTTGTTATCTAGTGTTAGTGAGTCAATTCTTGGCTTAGCAACGCCGTGTTTTACATGCATGTAACTTAGATTTTTGACTTGCCACCACTAAAAATTCCCCATATCCAACAAAACCCTTTTATTCACAACCCGAAGCCTAACATGATAAGCCTTTATAAAGACCTCTTAAATAGTTATTCCTAGGTGCTTACCCCAAAGCGATAGAGGTTTGATCTATTCTCAAGCCTATGGTAATCTATGTGCTATGACATGTAGTGAGTGTTTATCTTCCACTTCCTTACATGTTATATTATGAGAGAAACCAAACACCAATTGTGAGGTGCTAGTGTATAAATTTCATGCTTGTTTTGACTATTGTGGCACTTGTACTTGTTGTAGGCTATTTGAAACAAATGCTAAAAGACCCGTAACTCATAAATTGATTAGCTAAAAGCATATTTGCTTGAGGACAAGCAAATTCCAAGTGTAGAGATATTTGATTAGGATTTAAAACATACATTTTTAGGGGATCATTTAAGCCTTAAATCATTACATTTTATATCCGTTACTGTTTAACATCGTTCCTTTTCACATTTTAGGTCTTTTGGAAGCAAAATGCTGGAATCAAGCATATTTGGACGAAAAAGAGCGAAAACATGAAGAAACGACAAATTCAAGAATACAAGGCCCTTTCTCAAGCCAGATGGCGTCCCAACCCCAAGGGCGACGCCATCACTCACATGGTCTTTTAAAAAGTCTCAAGCGACGACTCAAAACTTATTTTGGTGTTAAGACCTGACGGCGTCACTCCTAAACTCATAAGGGCGTCACTCTTTCTCTTCTTACTAGACAACCAAGATCCTTCCCAGACGACATCCATAAGCAAGCCAGACGGTATAAATAATTCATACCTGATGTCGTCCCAACGATAACCTGGTCAAAATGAAACCCTAATGACGACAATCAGATGTCGTCACCATTAAAAGGCGACGCCATCGCGAGTGTAAAATCTATATATAGACTTCGAATTTTATGTATTTGGTGTGCATTATTTTGGATAGCAAACCCTAGTTCATTTGAGTTCCGAATTGGGCAGTATTTTAGTGTTCTAAACCCTTTTTTACACTTTAAGATAAGTTTTTTTTATCCAATCTATCACCATGTTTCATCTATGTTCAATTGTTTGTCTGTGTTCTTGCTTATCTATCATGTGTAACTTAATTAACTAAGTGTTTGCCTAGATCCAATGAAACCTAGTTATTGATTATTGTTAGGTTGTCTGTTGTTCTAATTGGTAGATGCTAGGGTAAGGAAAAGTGACTTCTTCTTTAATTGTTGCGAGCTTGAACGTACTAAATAGAAAAAAGCTTGAGAGTGCACTTAGTCCATCATTGTATTTCTTGCGTGAGTTATAGCTTAAGGATAATAGGGTATTAGGGGGAGATACTTCGGTACTTGGTGATCCCGGATGTTCTAGAGGAGAGTTACGATTCATAGAATTAGGGAATTAGGCACCACCCTATGACTAACACGGAATACAACGCACCAATTAGAATGAGGATGTGACAATTCAACCGACCAATAAAAGATAACTAGGGAGTAAGAAAATCTAAGTTAACACGTTTTTAATTATCATAAGAAACACATTCAATCGATCCATAGCTTTTGCCTTTAATTTGTTTAATTAGTTTTTAATTTAAATTGTTTAGTAGTTTAATTAGTAGAATTACCAACCCCCACTCTTCAACCCCTAAATTTACTTGCTTTCTTAAAAAAAATACAAAAAAAGATAAAAAAGAATCTTCCTCCCCTCACCTTTTTGTCATACATCTCTACTAGCATCTCTATTCCCTTAGAGAATGATCAACCCCCTGGGCTTGTCCATACTACACTGCAACGATTACGTACACTGCCTAGTGTGTTGTAAAGCTTGCTCATTGAAAAGAAAGTCTTTCGACCCTGAACCCACGCATCAGTCTCATATAGGGTTAGTAGAATATACATGGACGGTAGGAGTTCAATTGACATAATGTACGAACATTGTTTCAACAAACTCCCATAACACAACAGGTCAAGCCTTAAACCTCCAACCACATTACTAATCGGTTTCTCAAGAAAGGCATCATATCCTGAAGGTGTAGTCAGTCTAGAGTTCACAGTAGGAACACACCCGCTATCACACCCACCTGAGGCAGAAACATGGGATGTGACGGTTTGGAACATCGCATGAGAGAGTAGAACAATACCATATTTGCTTTCAGAAATAAGTTTACAATGTTACATAAATGTTATATCCAACATTTGATACGAAACATAAGTCTTAACTTGTTAAATCAATGTCTTTAGAAAAATATCTTGGCCAAATTTACACGCTCTTTGAAATGAGAAAATGAATAACTTCAATGCAAATGCCTTTAAATTTTTACTAATGATCTCCTAAAAATGGATACACAGAAACGTCAACATAAAGTTGGTGAGCTCATAGGTTTAAGAGTTAAACCAGGAAGTTGTGAATAATATAGAGCATGACATTGATGACATCAAATAATCTGATTATCTTAACATCAATATTCATTTTTAAGCTCATGATTATAGCAGATTCACATCAAAATAAGTTAAATTATGCTTGTTGTTCAATAGGTATAATTATTCGAAGAAATGGAACAATAATGAGGAATATTCAACAAGGCGACAAAAGGGTTAGGGTGTAGCCCTTTAGTGGTGCTTAAACCATAGATATGATGTAAGCATTACGCTGTAGAAGAAGCATCGTAGGATAAATGTGTTGACCAAGTGTGAAGGTTATGGCGTAACCTGGTCGACAAAGTTACGGCTTAAGTAATATTATAATCCAAGAATAATCAAGTGTAAAAGATTGTTACTGCGTAACATCTTACTTATGGGTACGTTGTAACCAGGTCGTAACAAGAGAAGCCCCTAAAACACTGGAGAAGAGTTAGAAGGATGAAGAAAAACAATCTTTGTAGTCCAGCCATTGGAATCAAAAAATTAGACGTCATTCTAGTTTCATTGTAGATTGAATTCAAATGGGTTTTTGCACTTAATCTTTAAATGAATTGAGTGTTGATGTTAATCTATGCTTTGGTTGTGTGCTTTGTCTTTTTGCTTCTTTATGTAGATATCTTTCTTGCTTATCGTTAATCCCCGTGTTTTTGTAGCATTGAAGCTAGGGTAGTACCACATTCATTAGTAAGTACATGACCATTAGAACACTAGCTTATAGCTTTCTTGAGGTGTGACCATCATCCTTGTGTAGGACATGACCATAGAACTACCTACACTGGTAGAAATGCTTAAGAAGTGCGGAAAAAACCCTACGTGGACCAAACGAGGGTTTAGTGTTAAAACCACTAAGATAGGTATAGAAGATAGTTGTTGTGTAATGACTAAGACTTGATACTTGGCCACCGTGAACATCGGAGTTGGGTCTTTGGATTATAGGTTAGGTCACAAAGATCATTTTTGCCTAATGACTTAGAACCACTATATATAACTAGGATCTAGTCACTACGTATTATAATTAAACCATCCTTTAGTCACATCACTTTCTTCTCTAAACTTCTTCCTCTAATTTTATTTCTTTTAGTTCACTATTAAGTTTCAACAATTAACTTTCCAAATGATAAAACAAATCTGCACCTTATTTACCAGACAAGCAGCTCTTGGAACGAAACTCAAATTTACCTAGGCTATACCATATATGATCGGATGCAATTACCGTTAAGATGTGTTAGTCCTTAGTACTTCTTAGTTTATAAATTTAAAACAGGATACAACGCATCAAGTTTTTGACGTCACTGCCGGGGAGGAGTTTAATTTGGTGAATTTAAAGTGGTTTTAATTTCATGTTTTTGTTCCTAATCTATATTTCTATGGAGTTTTAGGAACTTTCTCACAGAAAGAAAGGACTCGTACGCATCCAACGTTTAAGGTAAAACAATAAGAGGATGATATTTCAAGTTTGCATGGATTCAAAGGTACGTAATACACTATTTGATGGTGTTAAGATTAGAAGAGGAAATAATCCGTGTTTAAAGCCACTTACGGCGTAATCACATCGATGGGGTTACGACGTAGAAATTTGAAACTAAATTTGTTTAGGGCTTTTTAATTTGGGCTATGGAGTAACCAGACTTTCAGGGTTACTGATAATGCTACACGCGTCGTTCGGGGTCAAAGGAACTTCCTTTTCTTCGAGCAAGTTTTATAACACCCTAGGCAGTGAACCTAATCGTTGTAGTGTAGTATTAGGGTAAGCCACGGGCATTGATATCGTTCTCTAGGGGAATAGGAATGCTAGTGAGAAGTTACTACGCTAAGGTTGGGGTTGAGGAAGATTATTTTTTTATCCTTTTTTATGTTTTTTTTAGGAAATGGAAAGGTACGAATCTCGCGGTTTGGATTTTGGGGGGGGGTTGGTATTTCTACCGATTACTCTACTTATCTAATTATCTAACCTAAGGTGTATGTAGTCTATGTCTAATTATTGTGTGCTCGTATGACAGTTAAAAGATGTGTTTACTTAGGTTTTACTACTCCTTGATTATCTCCTATTGATGGTTGAATTGTCACGTCCTTATTCTTAATTGTGTTGTGTATCTAAAGTTGTAGGGTATGCGTTTCTCCCTAACTCTTTGAACTTACCAAAGGGTCTCGTCTACAAAACCCACTAGGGATAATAAACTCTAACACTAAGGCACTCTTTGGATGGTTTAGCTTACAACTACTCAAGGAGTCATATTCTAAGGTTCACAAAGATTTAATCAAGCATTAAGTACACAACGAATGACCTATCGCATTACTAGATCATTAATCAACTAAGATAAGAGACAACCAATCAATATTCAATAATTAAGTTTCATATTCCCTAAGCAAACACACAAGTAAATTAGCCGGACATGGAGAACATGCAAGCATACACACAAATAATCAAATACATAATTGTATTAATGAAGTAAAGCACTTCTCTTGATGTAAGATAGGGGTTGGAACCTAAAATCTTGTACAAGACAGCCTTGGTTCGGTTTAGGTTTTACTCCAAAAGACTACACACAAAATCTTGAAAAATTCGATTCTATATATAAGATTACACATGCGACGGCGTCACCTTATGTTTTGTGGCCGTCGGATCGCCGTCATTAGGGTTTCGTCTTGGCCACGTTAGACTTGCGACGGCGTCACCTTGTCTTGTGCGCCGTCCTCTTGACTTCGGCGCCGTCGGATTGAATCTAGGCCGTCGAGTTGCGACGGCCTACTCTTTTATAACTTGACATCGTCACTTGAAAATAGGATTTTGGCTTGTCCCATCACAAAATCCTCCAACGGCGTCATGAGATAGCGATGGCGCCGACGCCACCTTATGTTTTCGGTGACTTGAGTGTCTTGATTCTTGACTTTGGCCATTTTCTTCGTATATCCGCGCCTTTTCGTCCAAGTAAGTGCCATTACAGCAATTTTCCTTCACGATACCTAAAAAGTGAAAAGGACCTATATTAAGTAATAACGGATACAAAAGTGATCAAATAAGGGCTTAAATGACCCCTCAAAAAGGTACATTTTAAAACCTTATCAAATATCCCTACACTTGGTATTTGCTTGTCCTCAAGCAAATGTGCTTTAGCCAATTAATTTATAAGTTAGGGGTCATGAAGCATTGGTTTAAAACAGTCCACAACACATATAAGCCCATAAAATTCATAACAAGCACGGAAATTACATACTAGCACGTCACATGGGGTGTTTGGATACTCACATCTCTCTCGGGTGTATATGAAATATAACAAGTTGGAAATGGAAGATAAACACTCATTAACCGGTCCTAGTACATAGATTACCATAGGCTTGAGAATAGATCAAACCTCCATCGCTTTGGCATAAGCACCTAGGAAAGACTATCAAAGAGGTCTACAAAGGGTTGTAATGTTAGGCTAACGGTAGGGAAACAAAGGGTTTGGTGCGATAGGCTTTTTAGTGGTGGTAAGTCAAAAATCTCTATGTTAAATACATATGAAGAATGGCGTTTCTAAGCCAAGACTCGACACTCTAAACTCTAGCTAACTGAAATAAACAAACATAAATTTAAAGGATAGATGTAGGATGGTAGCCCATGTTTTTTTTTCACTCTATTTTTTCTTTTCTCTTTTCTCTTTTTTCGATTTTTTTTTCATCATACACTTTTACTCTACCATCCTTTACGGTAACATCAAAATGATAAGGATTTATAGGCACATCCCTACACTTGAGTTTTTATTACTCTAACACTAATTTGACCCGAATTGAAAAGATCACAAACACTTGGGGTAGGTTATTACGCAACTTAGGAATTTAACGTTCCCTTCAATCATTTTTAAACTTTAACTTTTCCCATGAGTCCCAATCATCCCAAAGCGTGTACAAAGGATATGACTCGACTTAGCAACTCATGCAAGCAACCCTATAATTGAACTAAGGGTTTAGGGTGATAACAATAATGCACTAAAAGTGAGTGCATACAGGGTAGGCTAAGGCGATTTGGGTGTATATTTGGGGGTGGGGTGTAAACAACACTCTTTATTGATATTCCAGAAAAAAAAACATCAAGAGAACCGCGAAAAGGATAGGCTCTGAGGGGTTAAGTAGGGGTATCGTGTACTAAAGATGAGTACAACGCAAAGGGTGTGGGGGAATTACTCAACCGATTTGGAAGAAGTAATTATATTACGGGTATCAAACAAGGGTTATCCTAATGCCTCTTATCATTTAGTTATTCCTAACTACACAAGTGTAGTCTTACTAGCGATCTCAGAATGCATCACAAAACAAGTTCTAGAATCTAATATACTACGGTTCACACTCTAAGCATTAAAGATGAATGCTTTTAATTCCTACTAATCTAAGGCGATCCTCATTTTGGGTGGAATTTAGGTGGTAAAGGGTTTTGTGCTAGTCATGCAACTTCCTATCCGTGAGGCGCTTTTGTTAAGACTAATGGCCCACTCCTATATGTCATGAAAATTTTAAATTGATTGCTAAAATTACCTAACGATATTTTCTCATGGTTTATTACACAAATACAATTGGACAAAGCAAATAATCAAGGATAAGCATAGTTTCAAAGTTCCGTTTTATTTTCCCTCCTACACTTAAATTGAACATTGTCCCCAATGTTCCTCGAAAATATCAAAGTTATGATAATGGAAGGTAATTAAAAGCGAAAGAAACTAGTACTCCACGATTAGCTCGGTAGGATCCGTGTGTGAAGTGGTGGTTAAATCCTTTCCAAGAAGAATGTGCGTGAAAAGCTCCTTCCAATCTTTTGTTTCTTCTTCTTGATAAATGAAACACTGCACATTTGAAGAAAACAAATGAAACCTTGGCGTAAAATTGGCGGTAATAATATATATAAGACTCTACTAAACTAGGATATAATGCTTTTGGAATGGATGTTTGAAATTTACGGAAAATTAAGACACGGAAAATTCCAAAATTTATAAGTAGCTCGAAAATGAGAAAAAGTAATCGATGTTTTACTCCTTCGGCGCCGTCGGTTGCAATCTGACGCCGTCGGTTATCGACAAAAACTAGTCTGGGAAACTTTACATCTTTAGGATCCGGAAAATTTTTGCAAAACATTCATTATGACTCGATGCAAGCATTTGACTCGAACAAACACACAAATATATCTTTTAATGAATTGTTATTCTCATGTTTACGTTTCTTTTGGCGTGTGTAATCCTCCTACACTTATCCTTTATGTAAAATACCTTCATATGCAATTAAGACGAAGTTAAAACAAAATAAAGCATTTTTACAAATTTAAACATGAGAGTAAACAATTAATAAAAGATATATGACACTAACAAGCAAACAATTAAGCATGGGTTGCCTCTCATAAAGCGCTTTTCTTTATTTAAGAGTCTTGTAGCTAGACTCGTAGTCGTGCCTTCACGTGACTTCATTTTGCATTCTCAATGAGAATTCTATCATATTGACAAAATTTTCATCGACTCTATATTTAGGCCCGAGGGTCAAGCAATCCTTATAATAAAGCCTCCTTCTTTCCCACATAAATTTATAACCTTCTTCAACATCATCCTTGCTTTGGTCCTCAAAAGCTTTGATGTTGTCTCGTTCAAAAATTGGTAGATGGCCATATTCATTTGTTTTCCAAGGCATCCTGTAAGTGATTTCATCGGTTCCTTCCTTAAAACTAACCGTTCCATCATACTTGTTATGGCTCATTTTAGATGTTTCAACAAATGGTTTCCCTAGCACTATTTGGGATAAGATATAGTCAATGACGCACCCTATATCTTCTAGGACTACAAAATCAACTAGATAGGTGAAATTTCCTATAAATACATGCACATCCTTTACTCTTCCCACAAAGTTGCAGATTCCACCTGGATACTTAGGGTCTCTCCTAATATCAAGTCGCTCATTCATAATGTCATTATAGACAGCAGATGACATCACATTAATGGGAGATTCCGTATCTATGTAAGCATGGTCGACACTCCTATATCCGATCATACAAGGGATTTTTAGGTTCCAAGGATTTCCTCTCCTAATCTTTGGGCATATCCTAATGATGGGTGATCGGGGATTATCGATTATGTATTGATGGTAGGCAACCTCTTCCTTAGTGGGGTAAAGATTAAAATAAGCACTATCCTCCTTATTAACGTCTATCCTATGTAACTTACTATAGTCTTTGATTTCATCAATGATTTGGTTGCGAAGAGAGTTGAAGGACTGATGGTTGAGTGGTGGAGTTGGCCTTGGTGAGCAAAACTTAGCGAGAAAACGGGTAGTGAGATCTTCCCAACTTGAAATAGATCCCGTGGGATGATGAAAAATCCATTTACTATCTTGTTTTCTTAAAGAGAATTGGAAGAGACGCAGGCGCGTGGTCTCCCGAGTAATAGCATCAAGGTCGACGGAATCGACAATTTTAAGGAAATCCCTTAGATGCTGATTTGGATCTTCGGATCGAAGTCCATGGAATGCACATCCGTTTTGCACCAACCGGATGGTGTCGGATCGTAGGGCCGTGGTTTGGGCTTGGTCGGGAAGCTCAATGGTGTTCCTATAACCTTGGTGGCTAGGTCTGGAGTATTCACCAAGAGTACGGTCTCTTGGTGGGACAATGATTTGAGGGGGGTTATCACCTTCCATGATGAAAAGTTATGGGATTACGAACAAAAGCCACGAAGAAGGGGATAGACTATGAGAAAGCTAAAAATGAGAAAAATTTACTTGATAGGAATCAAGCAAAGAAACCTAAACGAGGTGGACTACTAACTAGCTATTCTATTCCCCGACAGCAGTGCCAAAAACTTGATAACGCTACACACGTCATTCGGGGTCAAAGGAACTTCCTTTTCTTCGAGCAAGTTTTATAACACCCTAGGAAGTGAACCTAATCGTTGTAGTGTAGTATTAGGGTAAGCCACGGGTATTGATATCGTTCTCTAGGGTAATAGGAATGCTAGTAAGAAGTTACTACGCTAAGGTTGGGGCTGAGGAAGATTATTTTTTTATCCTTTTTTATGTTTTCTTTTAGGAAATGGAAAGGTACGAATCTCGGGGTTTGGATTTGGGGGGGTTGGTATTTCTACCGATTACTCTACTTATCTAATTATCTAACCTAAGGTGTATGTAGTCTATGTCTAATTATAGTGTGCTCGTATGACAGTTTAAAGATGTGTTTACTTAGGTTTTACTACTCCTTAATTATCTCCTATTGATGGTTGAATTGTCACGTCCTTATTCTTAATTGCGTTGTGTGTCTAAAGTTGTAGGGTATGCGTTTCTCCCAAACTCTTTGAACTTACCAAAGGGTCTCGTCTACAAAACCCACTAGGGATAATAAACTCTTACTCTAAGGCACTCTTTGGATGGTTTAGCTTACAACTACTCAAGGAGTCATATTCTAAGGTTCACAAAGATTTAATCAAGCATTAAGTACACAACGAATGACCTATCACATTACTAGATCATTAATCAACTAAGATAAGAGACAACCAATCAATATTCAATAATTAAGTTTCATATTCCCAAAGCAAACACACAAGTAAATTAGCCGGACATGGAGAACATGCAAGCATACACACAAATAATCAAAGACATAATTGTATTAATGAAGTAAAGCACTTATCTTGATGTAAGATAGGGTTTGGAACCCTAAAATACTGTACAAGACAAACTTGGTTCGGTTTAGGTTTTTACACCAAAAGACTACACACAAAATACTGAAAAATTCGAATTCTATATATAAGATTACACATGCGACGGCGTCACCTTATGTTTTGTGACACCATCGGATCGCCGTCATTAGGGTTTCGTCTTGTACGTTAGACTTGCGACGGCGTCACCTTGTGCTTGTGACTCCATCCTCTTGACTTCGGCGTGCAGGATTGAATCTAGGTAAATGCGAGTTGCGACGGCCTACACTTTTATAAATTGGCGTCGTCTTGAAAATAGGAGTTTTGGCTTCGTCTCGTCACAAAATCCTCCGGCGTCGCGGATAAGCGATGGCGCCGTCACCTTATGTTTCAATGACTTGAGTGTCTCGATTCTTGACTTTGGCCATTTTCTTCGTACATCTGCGCCTTTTCATCCAAATAAGTGCCATTACAGCAATTTGCCTTCACGAGACCTAAAAAGTGAAAAGGAACTATATTAAGTAATAACGGATACAAAAGTGATCAAATAAGGGCTTAAATGACCCCTCAAAAAGGTACATTTTAAAACCTTATCAGTTACTCCGTAACTTCCAGGGGAAGTATAAAAACAAGGTTCTAGCGTAAACTCTTTTTTTTTACCCAAAACTTATAATTATCGCTGCTACAGTAAAAAATAAGAAGGATATTTTTTACTTTCAATTCATAATCACTGCTAAGCATCCCGACATAGTAGGTAATCATTTATATACCCTTTTTTCATAGTTTTGTTAGGATCTGATTCCCCATTAAGGTTTCAGAAGAAGAGGAGCTTCATTTAGGGTGCTCACTTCATTGGTAGGTTGGCTAGGAACCTAGGTTTGATGACCCAAATGCTTTAAGCATTGTCATTAGAGGACAGGAAAGATATTTGATTGGTATGGAGCCCACCATTTTATGTGATGGATCTGTAACAACTAGGTCTTCCCAGGCTAGTGCAGTCAGGCGAATCTAGGTAAGGGGCGTGCTAGACACCGTCCCATTAGAAGCATTTTAGAGAGGCTCAGGGCGATGGATGAGAGGACGGTAGATATGGAGGATGATGTATCTGATTTGGTGGAGGATATGACATTATTGCGGTGGTGTCGGGTATGAACCAGGAATATGATGGGTTCTATGATGAGTTCAGACAAATGCGGTTGGAGTAACAGCAATACTGTTCATGGAGTGCAGACCGCATAAGCCTAATGCTTGCCCACATGCACCTTGATCACCCCCGCTACAATGGGCCCCCTTATGTCTACATGCCCGATATTCCTTTTCTTTTTCTCCTTCTTGGTTCGTTCCTCCAAACACACAGAAGATATATGTGACTTACCTAGAAGTAATGATATAACAAAGTAAGTGATGACCCATCAAAAAGGGCAAACTAGTCATTTCAGCTTGGTCGACTTAGCTAATACGCCGTATTGGCTATCCTGGATACGCCGTATCCAGGCTATAACAAGTATGTTCTACTAAATCATTGATACGCCATATCCAATACTATGAATACACCGTATCTATACATGCTCATATATACTTCGTATTCTCATCCCTAGATACATTGTATCCAAGCTAACCCATCCATATTTCGTATACATAACCACCAATACACCGTATTAGAGATGTAACCGACCTAAACTTTTTTCTGCTCTTACTTAGACAACTATATATCATTAGTCAAACCCGTTTAGACCTGGTCAATATCGTTTATGGTCATACCCATTAGAAAAAAGGTTTTAGGTGTAATAAAAGGATTCAAAACGTGTTTCAAAGGCCAAGAAGAATGATAACAAGGATACGTCAAAACCATGAAAAACGAATGAAGAGGTCGCATTGTGCAGAGATTGATGCGATGTGTTGAAAAATACTTGAGAGGAATGCTATGAAGAGTAGGGGTTTTGTGGGGAGGTTATTGCTTGCTTTGAGAAAGAAACGGCTGAAAAGAGAGGGTACGATGCCATCACTAGCAAATGGAAAAGTATGGTTCGTCCTAGAATTGGTGAATTTTGTGCCATTATCGATAATGTCAAACTGAGTAACGATAGCGGGTCGAGTGACCTCCTTATTTACAAATAAGTGTGTTCGCAATACATAGCGCAGTACGAACATGTCTTTATATTGGAGCCATTTTGGCAAGTTTTAAAGGATCATCCTGCTTGGAAATATGTTGAGATGCATGCTTTTTAGAATAAAACAAAGGATAACAAAAAATCCAAGACTTCCGAAACCATCTTAGGGTCAGGGCACAGTGGTTTATATTTGAACGATGAAGCGGTGGGTCTTGAGGAAGAGAATCAAGAAGAGCGACCACTTGTTCATAACCGAGCTAAAGCATCCTTCTCCTCTCGTTCTTTATCTATTGCAGGAGTCAGTCTTATTGATTTGGTAACCGATAAATGAAAAAGCATGAAGTCGGCAAGCTGGATAAATAAGAAGGAGCAACAAGTCTCTTATATACAGTTGAAGAATCGGGAGTTGGATCTTCAGGAAGCGGCGCGTCGGGAAGCAGCGAAGTTAAAAAGATAGGAACTTCCACTACAACGTCGAACACTTAATTAGCCGAAAGAAAGAAACGAGACAAAGATATCTTGTTTTATAATTCATGAATCGATGATACTTTGCCCCTAAAACAACAAGAGAATATACTGGGTATAAAGAAAGCAATCAAGGAGTGCTATAAATTAGATTATTAGTTTAAGGTTTTTAATTAATATTCTAATATTTTAATTTTATTTGAATTATTATATAATTTGTTTTATTATTAACAAATTTTAATTTTATTGTTAAAAAAATAAAGGTAGCTTAGCGTAATTCTTGTGGGTAGCCTAATAATGACATGAAACTCATATCAAGTATAGTAATGTATAGATGATGGGTCATACACCCACTCCCAAACTCGATATTTTTGTCAAGTCTTCGTGTGAGTGGGTGACCGTCAAAATGTTCTATTATTATTATTATTATTATTATTATTATTATTAAACATTTTTATTAAAACTTAATAAAATTTACAAGAAACTAATGGGGCGAGAGACTATCTACGAGTGTTAGGAATTAGAAAATTCGGTTGTTAAAAGTCGGTCACCTCAAGTATATGTATTCGTTAAGCTCGTAGTCGTAGTCAAGTTATATTATTAAGTAGTTTGTTATATACCACCGTGGAGGACAGACGGGTCTTTACCCATTGTATGCACGATCCATGCCCGTAGGTGGCGTTTGTTTGTAAGAAACTATAAATACCCTCCACCTCCCAAGGTAGAGGTTGAGCTTTAATACCATTTTTCTTTGTTTCACATAGTTCCTAACTCTCTTCCCTTTCTCTCTCTAAAACTTTCTCTCTCTAAACATCTTGAACGCCTCTTATGGTTATGGTTTAATGTGTTTGTGAAATCCTATATCTTACATGTGGTATCAAGAGCCATGGTTTGATCATTCATCTTTCATGCTCTTTGTTTTGGTGGATTTCATAAGGTTTTTGGGGTATTAAGTGTTTAGGAGAGTTTGAATCATTTGGACAAATTCTAGTATTAAAGTTTGAATTTTGCTTGTACTTTTGAGTTTAGGATCATCAGATGTGTTTATGTTTTGAATTGGAAGGCTTAAATCATTGTGGTTTGGTTATTTTTGATTGATAAAGTGGGTATTTGTGAATTTTGTACTAAGCGAGTTGAGTCTCGGACTTGAGTTTCTTCAAAGCGAGTTGCTTTGTTACTGGATGCGAGTTGTTATATGCGACTTGGCTATTTAGCGAGTTAAGCTTTTAAGCGACTTGGTGGTAAAGCGAGTTGTGTCTGTTTGCGACTTGCTATTAAGTGAGGTGATTCTTAAAGCGACTTGTTTCATTAAGAGAGTTGATTGTGTTGCGAGTTTATACGAAAGTGAGTTGGCTATTCAACGACTTGTTTCATTAAGCGAGTTGATTGTGTTGCGAGTTGATACTAATGCGACTTGGCTATTTAGCGAGTTGATTCCTTAAGCGACTTGTTTCTTTAAGCGAGTTGGTTGTTTAGCGAGTTGATAACTAAGCGAGTTGAGTGTTTAGCTACTTGTCTATTGAGACTTGTTACTTCTTCGTGATACATTCTTACGGTTGTTCTTTTGGTTTAGCAAAATCCGTGAAAGAATCAATTTTTGGTTTAATCAAAGAATAGTAACATCCGTAGAACTTGTAATCATGGCAAACATCGTTCCTACTATTGTTTCTTCCGTGGTGAGGGGCGTTCAAGCGCGGTCGGATACGCGTCCACCTATGCTTGCAGGCGATTATGACTCTTGGGCTGCGAATCCGATTGTCTTGTTTGGGAAAAGAAAGCGAGTCAACATTCTCAAGTCTATCGATGAAGGACCTTATCAGTTGAGACTACTAGAGACTTAATTGATCTGTTGCAGATGGAACAATGATCTATGGAATAGACGGACCAAGGCGTATGATAAGCTCAATGATAAGGAGAAAAGAGATTTGATGCGGATATCGGGGCTTCTAACATTATACTACAAGGTCTTCCAAAGACAACTACAAGCTTATCAATCACAACATTGAAGCAAAGGTTGTATGGGATAATGTCAAGATGCTTCTCTCAGGTTCTGAATTAACTATTGAGGACAGAGAATCACAACTGTATGATGAATTTGAAAATTCGAGATGAAACCAGATGAGAGTGTCTATGAATACTATGTGAGATTCCATAAGCTTGTGAATGACATGAGGAACATCAAAATGACCATGCCTAACGTTCAGCTGAACTCAAAATTCGTGAACAACATGAATCTCGAATGGCACAAGTTTGTCACCTCTGTGAAGCTAACAAAAGGATTGAAGAATACAAACTATGAACAACTCTATGATTTCCTTCTTTAGAATGAGAGACATGCTGTGTTTGAGAAAAGGATTCTAGAGCAATTCAAAACCAATCAGGGAGAATCAAGCTCACCAAATGACTCTACAGCTTTCTACACCAATGTTGGTATTACCACCAAAGCATCTCAGGTGATTCCAATGGGTAATGGTAATCACAAACTCATTCCCGATCCAATGTTCAAACAAGCGATCTTGATGCACCGTGGGACACTTCATTAATCAACTGGCCCTTATAGTTAAACAAAATCGACTCTCAATCCACACTCCAATAGTCTTGGACTAACAATGAGATCATAAGCGCATCCAACCTTCACAATCATGTAGTAGTTAGAGATGGAAAAGTTATGGTTCAAACAGTTCAAGGAAGGCAATATGATCAGGGAAGAGGTGGAGGTTATGTTGGAAATCTGAATAGGGGAAGGAATGGAAATCAGGGACAAGCAAAGCCGATTAAGTGCTACAACTATGGAGGTGAGGACATATTGCAAGGGCTGCGCATTGCCAAGCAGCCTCGAGAATGCGAGTACTTGAGGATAAGATGTTGCTCGTGCAAGCTCAAGATAATGGAGCGACTTTGGATGAAGAGGAGTTACTATTTCTTCTTGAAGGAATGCCAAGGCATATGATCTTGATGTTGATGAAAACCAATCGGAGATGGGTCATAATTATCATAATGCCTTTCAAGTAGCGATTGTGATGCTTTTGACTCGATGTCGATGATGAACCTCTTGCTCAAACTATCTTCATGGCGACATCTCACCTATGGTTTCTCCAAGGTCTCTCCACCACAACAATTTGGTCCATCCAAAGACAAAATCATTTCAGATGTATTAAAACTATATGATGATGTTGATGAGCGAAAGATGCATAATGAAGTACAATCTCTTGAAACTTATGAATCAGATATTGATGATGAGGGTAATAGCAATATTGTCCCATATGATCAATATGTGAAGCAAAGTGAAAGTGAGGTTGTACCTTGTAATGCATCTTCTACAGTCAATGATGACTATGTTTTTGATGATTACACTGCATGTACCCCTGATGATTCAGGTGTCTCTGAACTTAATGCCTATAAAGAACGTGTTGCTATTTATGAACAACGTGCTAAATTTGAGTTGACCACCGTGAGCGAAATGGATGACCAAATCGTACAATTATTAGAAAAAGTAACTTTAGAAGAAGTATTAAAACAAGAGTTAAACTCCTTACAAGAAAAGCTTTCTAAAGCGCTAAGCAAAAACAAGAACTTCAAGAAAATGTGAAAATGCTTAAGCAAGAATTAAATGCTAAGGAATCAAAACTTTTGAATGATTTTTCCAATATAAAAACTTTGAAAAAAAACTTGAAAATAAGTTGTACGTACAAGGGAACACCATTCAGACTGCTCACTTGATCACTAAGCATAGAGTCTTAAGCGATAAGCATATCATTCCCCTTGTTGAGGAACCAAATCCAGAGGTTATTAAAAGGCTAGAAGCTGCTCATAATATAATTTATGATGGCAATGAAATCCTTAAACCTAAGCGAGATACCTAGTTGTCTTGAGTGTCTTGAAGAAGATAAGAAATCGAGATGAGGTCACTAGGGAGAAAATGGATAAGAAACTCAACAATCACGCATGTAAAGAGAAAACATAATTATCGGACCTATGACTACAAAAGGAAAATTGGATTTCCTTGAATATGTTTAAGCCTCAAGCGTTGTTAACACACCGAACAAGTGTTATGGAAAAGGATTTAGATAAGCAAAAGCGAGAGAATCTTGTGGTAACAAACCCCTCTTAGGAAAATGCCTTGACAACTATGTATCCTCCTAATACACCAATGCATCTAGTCCCTAGAACTATTGCCACTAAAAGCAAGACCTCAATCGGTCAATATGTTATCTTTCAATTATTTGTTGACTTTGAGAAAACTTGTGAAAAGGATCACACCTTTGGTATAAGCGAAGGGAAAGGGTTTGAGCAAACTAAAGAATGTTATCTAGCGAGGTCATGCCTTTCTTTAAACAACTAAAAGATCAATATGAGAGTCTTAAAAAGGGGATGGGTTCTGATATTAAAGAAATGGAAAAGGAATTTGATGCAATGATTGTTGAGGTTAGTGACTATGAGCATGAATTAAAATATAATGAGATTGAGAGGAAGAACTTGCATACATTAAATGAGAATCTTATTTCTGAATGTATTACTCAAGATGTATTTTACACTCCTACGAATCACTCCATTACTGCCTCTCGATTTCATGAATTATCTATTGAATCGAAAGTTTCCCATGATCGTGTCATTGATCTTGAAAACAAAAACTCATAACTTAGTGAGAAAATTGATCGAGATGATCACGATAATTTGGTAAAACATCTTTCTAAACTAGAAGTTGAACATTTTGATTTGCAACTAAAATATCAACATCTTAAAGAAAATGTTAAAACCTCAAATATCAAGACATCCTCGGATGTTCGAGTTTGATCGAGTTTTGGATAAATAAACGTGACGAACATATTCAAGCTCATTGTTGCACAATCGAGAAAGTTGAAAGCCTAAATTTCTCAATTAAAGGGTGAAAAGAACAATGTGGTGGCTCCCAAATGCCTCCTCCTTTAGATTCTCGGTATTCTCAAAGTTTTCATCTTCAAAACTTAGTAAATGCTTTACAAAAGGAAAGCGAGAGCTTTCTAGAAGAAAATGAAAAGTTAAGCGTCACTTTAAAGAGTTATATGATTCAATGAAAGTCACTCGTGACAAAAACAACGAAAAAATAACTTCTTTACAAAAGGAAATTGAGAATCGAGGGTCGGGAAAAGGAAGCGTCACTTGTTTTAATGAGAATGTCGCTTCAAAGTCATCCTCATTTGCAAATATACTATGACTATTAAATACATTCCTCCTCATCTTAGGAATAATGAACTTGTGTTTAATAACTACTGTGCTCACCTTAAGGGTAGTCTAGAATGTCTCCAAGAGATTGTGGAAGAGGACTTCTTAAATAAGCCTCTTGATAGAGAAATTAGGTTTGCTTGCATTTGTGCCAAACGATCTCAGGAGCTGCTAGAATGTTTAATTGCAACATGTCCTAAATCCTTAGGTACCAAAGGTAAAGCTGTGATGCCTTGTTCTATGCCTAGTGCCAAGCATTCAAACCATTACATGCCTAGTTTTAAGATAGTGAACACTAATGTGCCTTCTAGTAGTTCGGATCCTTGCACATCTAGTTCAGGAATGCAAAAGGTAGTTCAATCAACTAATGTTCCCATAATTCCCTCTATAGGAGTAATCAGTGACATTAAAGCAAGCGGGTCAAAGCCTCCAGGAAATACCAAGCAAGATAGGACCTCGCAAGCTAAGAATTTGCACTAGAAGAGAGTAAAAGACCATCCTAGGAACTTTATGTTTGAGTTGAATAAAATGAATCGTGTTGATTCTAGTATTAGCTATAGGCATACTGTAATTAATTCGAATTCTGATACTATCGCAAACCATGTAATGATGTGCGCTTGAATTACATTGCTAATCATGAATGTGGTGTGAATGTTTTGTCTAATGTTGTCAAGTGCCCAATTAAAAGTGTTAATGAAAAATTCATGCTAAGAAGGCTAAAAGGCAAAAGCGAAAGAAAGTTAGAAAGCGGTGGAAACCCACGGAAGAACATTTAGTAAGATAGGTTATCAATGGATACCTTTTGGCCATAAGGATAATCGGTTTTGCCCTCAATCGCTAAGACAATGCCCACTAGAAAATGGATGCCTCTTGGTAGAACTATTCCTTTAAGAAGTGAACATACTTTGAATAGGTCAAATATGGACACCGACCGCATCTATTCCTAATGATTCCATTGCTTCTATTTACGATATGGATGTTTCTATTTACGATGTGGGTGTTCCAATCATCATTACTAACCAAGTGGAACCCATTATTGCATGGGGTTCCCAATTATCGATTATCCATTCTTATGCGTGTTCAAGCTGAGATAGTTCAAATCGATTACGTGGTACTGGACTCGGGATGTTCCAAGCATATATTTGGAGACGGTCATATTTGCTCATGAACCGTGAGTAAATTCATCGGACGATTAGATTCGGGAGCGACTATTTTGGAGCAATTATGGGTTATGGAGATTATGTGGTTGGTAAAAGTGTAATTTCGGGGTATATTATGTGGAAGGTCTTGGTCACAACTTGTTCTCTGTTGATCAATTCTGTGATTCCGATCTAGAAGTGGCTTTTAGAAAACATACTTGTTTCGTTAGAGAACTTGATGGTGTGGAATTATTAAGAGGTACTTGTGGTTCTAACCTATACACCATCTCTATCGATGACATGATGAAGTCTTCTCAATCGCTTGTTGTCAAAGGCTTCTAAAACAAAGTCTTGGTTATGGCATCGTCGTCTCAATCACTTGAACTTGGCACCATAAACAACCTTTCGAGAAAGGATCTTGTCGGAGGCTTACCCAGTTAAAATATGAAAAGATCATCTTTGTTCGACTTGCCAATTGGGAAAAAGCACGAAATATGCCCATGACCAAAACCAACTAACTCAGTAATGGAAGTTCTTCATACCCTTCACATGGATCATGCGGCCCAATGAGTGCAAACTATTGATGGGAAGAGATATGTGCTTGTAGTGGTTGATGACTTCTCCGATTCACTTAGGTTAAGTTTTTGAGGACAAAGGACGAAACTCAGGATGTCATCATTAAACTCATTAAACAACTTCAGATCCGACTCAACAAAATGGTTCGAATCATCCAAAGTAATAATGGAACTGAGTTTTTTAATAAAGAACACAATGAATTTTATGAAAATGTTGGAATCAGTCCTCAAAGAAGTGTTCCTCGAACTTACGGTGTAGTTGAAAGATGCAATCGAACTCTTGTAGAAGTTGCAAGAACAATGCTGATTTACTCAAAGGTTCCAATGTTTTTATGGGCTGAAGCTATTGCCACTGCATGTTACACTCAAAATCGATCTCTAATTCACACATCTCATGGAAAGACTCCATATAAACTTGTCCACAATCGAAAACCTGATCTATCATACCTTCGTGTGTTTGGTGCTTTATGTTATCCAACTAATGACGGTCAAGATTTAGGTAAATTGAAAGCTAAAGCGGACATTGGAGTATTTGTTGGATATGCACCAAGCGAGAAAAGGTTACGAATCTACAACAAGAGAACCGAAATATCATGGAAACAATTCACGTTACGTTTGATGGTGACCGGTCAAATGGCTCTGGACAATCTAGTTACGGACCCGCACTTCAAAACAGTCCCATTGGTTCATCCCTTGTACCAAATCCTCTCCAATGACTCCATATGTACATCCATCGAAGATGATTTAAAGAAATTGTTTGATCAATGTTCAATGAACACTATGAACCAAATCTTGATGAAATGTCAAATCCATCAGCAGGCTGCTCTATCCACGTGAATGAAGTCAACCCTTAAGTCTCAATATCATTAAGTCAAGAAGCGCTCTGCGATCACTCTGTCTCATCAACAAATCATCAATCATCGAGTGTACATCATGGAAATGTTTCAAGCATCAATGATGAAGTTAATCCCTTTGCTAATCCGAAGATGCTCTATTTGAAAACATATTTGCTCACGAATCATCATCGAACCATCTTCTTGAGGAGACATCGACTCTGCTACTTGGTCCCTCAACAACAACCACATGAACACCTCGGAAAATGGACTCATGATCATCCATTGGACAACATCATTGAAATCCTCTCGTCCGGTATCCACACAAAACAACTTGCAACCGATGCCTTATGGTGCTTCTTCAACTCCATACTCTCTAAGATCGAACCTAAAGATGTTAAAACCGCCATGAATGAAGGCAATTGGTTTAATGCCATGCAAGAAGAAATTCATGAGTTTGATCGACTTGATGTATGGGAATTAGTACTGCTCCAGTTGTGCTATGATCATTGCTCTAAAATGGATCTTCAAAGTGAAACTTGATGAGCATGGTGATGTCCTAAAGAACAAGGCTCGATTGGTGGCTAAAGGATACCGTCAAGAGGAGGTATTGACTTTGAAGAATCATTTGCTCCTGTTTCTCGTATCGAGGCAATCGAGAATCTTCTTGGCTAATGATGCAAGTAAGAACATGGTAGTCTATCGGATGGATGTAAAGGCGGTGTTTCTTAATGGAGATCTTAAAGAAGTCATCTCGTCGACCAACGAAGGCTTTGTGAATCGAGCATCCTACTCGCGTTTATCGTTTGAAGAAGGCTCTTTAAGGCTTAAAGCAAGCTCGAGGGCATGGTATGATCGCTATCAAAGTTTCTTCTATCTCTTGGATTAAGCAAAGGGCAGTTGATCCTACATTGTTCACCGAAGTCGAGCAAACATTTAATTCACGTTCAAATTTATGTTGATGATATCATATTTGCCTCGTGACCCCAATGAGTGTGACCATTTTTCAAATGAAATGGGTTCTAAATTTCAAATGTCAATGATGGGACAAATGTCATTTTCTTGGGATTACAAATTTCACAAAGTCCGGAGGCATTTTATAAATCAATCTAAATATGCAAATGAGATTTTAAAGAAATTTGGATTTGATTCTAGTGACCCTATTGACACTCCATGATTGAGCGTACTAAACTAGATGAGGACCACTCGGGGATCATGGTAGACCAAACGAAATATCGTAGTATGGTTGGATCTCGATGTACCTCACGACTAGTAGACCAGACATCTTGTTCGTTGTTTGCATGTGTACTAGATACCGGCTAAGCCTACTAAAAGCACCTTGAAGCGATTAAGCGGGTCTTTCGGTATCTCAAGGAACCATCAATATGGGTCTTTGGTACCCGAAGGACACCGGTATGTCACTAACGACCTATGCGGATCTTGATCATGCAGGATGTCAAGATACTCGTCGAAGTAAATCGGAGGTGCTCGGTTTTTGGGTGATAAGCTTGTGAGTGGTCTTCAAAGAATCAAATGAGTACTTCTATTTCCTCTGAGATGAATACATAGCCATGTCATCTTGTTGTGCTCAAATCCTATGGATGAGATCTCAATTATCGACTATGGCTTTGAATCAACAAAATTCCTCTGTATTGTGATAAAAAAAAGTGCTATTGCTCTCTCATGCAACAACGTACAACACTCAAGACCAAAGCACATCGACATTCGACATCATTTCATCGGGGAGCAAGTGGAAAGCGGTGTGGTGGAACTTTACTTTGTGAGTCTTGAATACCAATTAGCGAGACATCTTCACCAAAGCTCTTCCTAGAGAGCGTTTTGAGTTTATCCTTCCGTCTTGGTCTAAAGAGTTTACAACCGGAAATACTCAGCGTCTTGAGAAGAAGGCGAGGAGTAAAGGTATTTATTCATCTATCTCTTGTATATATTTATTCAAAAACCAAAATACAAAACTTGAAAAACCCTCAAAAAGAAAATATAAAATTCTCAAAAATCCATAAAAAATTGAAAAATCTTGAAAATTTCCAAAAAATATTGCTATTTTGTCATGTTTTTCCTTATTCGATATCATCTACGGACTTTGTGTTGACATTCAAAGAATGTCACGGGTTTTAGATGTTCTTGAATGCACATAGTTTTTTACTTTAAAAAAAAAAAAAATAAAAAAAAAAAAAATGAGCGGAGAAAATGGTGGTTTATTGTCATTTCGAGCGTAACCCGTTTTAAAAGTAAAAAACGAGCCATGCTTTATCTTATTTTTCCAATCTCATGATCGATTCTTAAAAAAATGTTTGTCATCAATAAGACAAATGCTTCTCTTTCAAAATATTTTCCATCTAATGAAAACTAAATTGCTTTGAACATATCTCATACTCTATTATTCGTGTAAATCATTTGTGCTTATCATCGTCAAAATCTCTATCTCTCAATCAACAACTTGTGTCATTGATTGAGGGAGAATGATTTTATTCGAATTAAAAGGTTATTTTGAAAGGTCACTTTTCAAACAATTGTACATAAATGAGCAAGGTTTATTGTTGAAAAATCAAAAGAATAATGTTTATTCTGATTGATTGAAAACCTTTGCTAATGTTATGTTTTCAAAAGACAATCTTGCATGTTTAATCAATGGAGTTTAAAGTCTCAAAATCCGATCCTTATCAGTTAAAACATTTACATAATCAAGTCACAATTCTCCTTAAAAAGCTCTCAAAATCAATTTAAATCTACAGAGATCACAAATCTCAAATGATTTGATAATTGTGATCAGGGGAGAATTTGTGATTTAAATTGGATTAAAACTGATAATTCGGTAAATGGTTTTATAAGGATGTACAAGCTCTCCTTCCCACATGTGCCAAACGATTTCAAATTTTTCATGCACATGTTGAGGGGGAGCATCTATCTGAAACCACTAAGATTTGAAACGTGATCAATGTGCAGTCTTCTCCTAATATGTGCAAAACATTTGAAAATATCTATGCACATATTGAGGGGGAGCAAATTTTTTTTGAAAACCTCATTCTTCCCCAATATGCTTTATTTACTTGATTTAATCAGGGAAGTGATGTTGATATCTTTTAGAAAATAGTAATCAAAGAAGTTAATTCTTTCTCTTGCCTCCGTGTGCTAAAACGATTTCATATACATGAGGCACATGTTGAGGGGGAGCTCTTCTTCTAAAAATATCAAAAACAATTCAGGTACAAAATGCTTTGATATCTGGATTGATTTTCAAATGGTTTTCAATTGGTTCCAATGGCAGATGAACAATACCAAATAGACCGACCAACTTTGTTTTTATGTATGGTGATATAAGGATGATAAGGTTAGGTATTTGTTCCCATGATCCACCAGAACCGGAGGGATCTACCCAGGAACAATCCACTAGATAGTGTAGATTCCTTAGGTATGATGAAAAAAGGAGAAAAGTGAGAAATGGGAAGAGTGCGGATGAGATAGAGCTAGTCTTGGAATAAACCCAACAAGGTTCTAGTTATGAAGTCTCGGTAAGCTTGAAGGGTTGAAGAATGAAAAGAATTGAATGAGAAAATGGTGAAAACAAATAGCCCTCAATTATTCAACCTTAGGGCGGATACGGGTTCAATTCATATACTCTTGGTGGTTACCAAGGTAACACGGTATTGATGTCAAGGCGTCATGGACCCGGTGTGACTTGCACTACAACTTCCCAAGCTACTCAAGTTCCTCTTAAAAGGACTTGTTTCATTCTCACGGGAACCAACATAATCTATCGACTTTCTCTTAGAGATTGTTGATATTGAAGAAGGAGACCTCTCCCTAGTCTCGAAATAGGATCCAAATATGCACAATTGAGTCTAGAGCCACGAGATCATCTATAAATCTAATTAGGACACTTTCAATGAAGAATCTACGTTTCACACAATGTGGAAAGAGATTAAATCTTATAAGTCCTCGCATTATCCTTGTGGTATTGCCAAAACATCTTAGTGATATGCTAACATATTGACAATGAAAATGGAAAGCCTTACGGAGCCAACATCAAACAAGCTCACGGTGGGTGGCATGTGAGATCTATCAATAGATCAACCATGTGACGGTGAACAGAAACAATGGGGCGATTCAATATTTTGAATCAATCACAGTTCGAGTTATGGATTGGCGGATACCTTTGAAAAACCGGTCATTGTGCTTAAAAACTCTTTTCTTTAGAACATCGTGTGTACTAATTTCTCAAAATAAAGGTGTTAATGATTGATAATTGATTTTCATTAAAACCTTCGTTGTATTGCAAAAACAATTTCTATTGAAGCGATACGATTGTTTTCAAATCTCTTTTCATCAATCGGTGAATCTCAATTATTTGGTTCACTCACTCCGTGTTGTCTTCTTTGAGGCGTTCGGTTTGAGAAGAGCTAGGCATTGCGAAACCCATCAAGGAAATTCTTGAATTTTACGATCATGAGCGATACATATCTTGATCAGCGGGGAAGTGGGCGTGTACCTCGATTCAACGAAAGTGATCAAAGACACTTTCATGCACTTTATTGCTAGCTGTTGTATGCGAGTCGCATGCGACGTTTGCGGTGATCGAATGAAGCGGTCAATCCATAGCCGCATGCTCGCACTTCACATTCATCTCTAAAGAAATCATGATTTGTGCTTCACGACTACGATACTTTCACTCCATGTACGCTATCTTGGTGCAAATATCATGAACCGATAAAGCTTCCACTACTCGATGAGAATACATCATGATCCGGAATGTGAGCATGCCGGTCCAAATGTCACAACTACACATAATACCAACACCACAATGGAAGTGTCAAAGATTTATGTTAACTGATGATCTCAATACTGGCTCAAAACTCATCATCACGTGGATCAGTTACAGACCTCCACTTTAATTATCCAAACATACAAAACATGAAGAATCAATGACTACGAGCTACTGAGCAAAGGACTTAATCAAGAATCCTAGAACAATCTAATGTAACATCTGTTTGTATTCATTGTAAATTGAGGTGACCTCCCTTAGCGGGAGATTGTTAGGAATTAGAAAATTCAGTTGTTAAAGAGTCGGTCACCTCAAATATATGTATTCGTTAGAAAGCTCGTAGTCGTAGTCAAGTTATATTATTAAGTAGTTTTTTAAGTAACACCGTGGAGGACGGATGGTCTTTACCCACTGTATGCCTAATCCATGACCGTAGGTGGCGTTTGTTTAAGAAACTATAAATACCCTCTACCTCCCAAGGTAGAGGTTGGAGCTCAATACCATTTTCTTTGTTTCACATAGTTCCCAACTCTCTTCCTTTCTCTCTCTAGAACTTTCTCTCTCTAAACATCTTGAACGCCTCTTATGGTTATAGTTTAATGTGTTTGTGAAATCCTATATCTTACAAGGGCATCCACTCCTCTAGCTACAACATAGTTAATCATATTAAAATATAAGTAGCAGCATGCGTCCCAATGTCTTAAGTCATAGAAAACTTTCGGATCCGCTTCAATAAGGCAGCCGCATCATTCTCGAGTTCACCAAAAGAAAAGAATGAAAAGGGGAGAAACCCATATCCAATATCCGCGCACCTAGTCTCATACGCGCGTTTTCGTTGTGCAACCTCAATCACCGCACGACCAGGCACAAAATCAACCATACTGGGTTTGTGTCAACCATATTATTATTATTATTATTATTATTATTATTATTATTATTATTATTATTATTATTATTATAGAAAACCGGATGGACTTTCTGAGGAATTGGTGGGAGGCGAGACACTAGTTGGGCACACTCCTTTCTGGACACAAAGCACCACTCTTGACATTATTCGAGTAGCTAATAGCAACGGTTTGATCGTGAAAGTGTATCAAGGCTTCGCGTCAAGCTCCCAGAATGTAGAAAAAGCAAGCGGAATGAGCTTATGTAGTTTCTTGGCGTTTAACCACGTATTTCTTTTCTTCTACATGAACTTTTAAGGCTACCCGAGCCCATATTTCTTATTATTATTATTATTATTATTATTATTATTATTATTATTATTATTATTATATTATTATTATTATTATTATTATTATTATTTATTTATTTTATTTTTATAAAAATCACTTTATTAAAAAATCGTAAAAAATTACAAAAAATTAGTGAGGAGCCGAGAAAATAACTGGGCCCCACTCCTCTACCAATGGCAAAAGAATAGAGTGATAGACTTGTAGTATAAACATACATAGCAATAACAGATAGTCTTCTCGGGCTGCAGGGTCCTGTTTTCGATGAAGATTGAACAACTCTCGTGAATTCCTGCTAGCAGCCGGTGGTAGTTGAATAATGTAGTGAAGCATTCATTTTATTTAGTACTCTTTACAAAACTCATATGCTTGCAAAAGAGTGAATGCCATAATGTTACAAGGAGAATGATTAGAAAATAAGAAGAGCTTTTACCAAGCTCCACTCTAGTCTCTTGTTTAATAAGATTAGCAGGGTATCCGCGCGTTGTGACGGTGAATTTATTGCAAAAATGATTAGGATTTCATAAAACTTGTACTAAAAAACAAAGATGATTAATGTTTTTTGAATATGCAAATTTTATAAAAATTAAATATCATAACTAAACAAAAAATTTCAATTAAACTTACATTAGTGAATGCTCTAAATAATTATATGTAAAACAATGATTCTTTAATATATAATATATAGCATTAATCATTTGTACGGTGTTGTTTGTTTTCTTTAAAAAAGTCTTAACAACCTCTTAATAGACCAAAGCTCTTAGTCAGTTAGAGCTTTTAGGTGGTAAATGTGTTTGTTTTTTATTTTTCGTTTAGAGGCAAATAGAGGTAAAAACATCTAAACGAACCAGACATGGAAGGAATATCTTAATGCCTCTAGTTGAACTAACTAATAAACATTCAGACGTTTTCTTAAAAAAAAAAAAAAAAAAAAAACAATATAATTTGATTCAGATTCAGACATTTCCGCCCCAGATTCAGATTCAGATTAAGATGTGCGAGTCAAATTCAGATTCAGAGCCTCTTAATAAACAAACAGCACCTAGTTAGATAATATATAAAAAGGGGACAAATGGATTTTTTAGTTGACCAATAAAGAACTCAATTGCAATATCGAGCTCTTCTATTGATTAATAAAAGTCAAAATTGAATTAATTTTGTAAAACTTTTGAAAATTTTGGTAGAAAGGTTGGCCTTGCAAGCTATTTCCTTTTTTCATTCGGCTTATAAATAAACATTATATTTTGATTGGTTAATAAAACATACTATCAAACCTTGAACTTTAGAAAAAAAAAAGTCCAATATTAAATCCCATATAATTAAAAAATATATATAAACAATAACTACTATTATTATTGGCATTATTGTAATTATTATTATAATAATTATTAAATTAAGCGTAATACTTAAAACATCATCAATGTACGCATACATGTTATTGAGTTTATAAACGAATTAATATAATTAATATAAAATTTTATATTCAATGAGCTTAAATTATGTTAAAATATTAAAATAGGCTATTCAAATAATAAGATTACTAAACAAAATTGATCATATTTTTAAATTCGAGCAAATATAGTTCGAACCTAATCCGCCTTTAATAACCATGCGTACACGATTAGAAACTAAAATACGGATAGCCATTAATAATTTAATTGTAATACAAAAAATCTGTAGATGCACGAAATTAATAACTTATTTGTAATACAAAAGATCTGTAGATGCACGAAATTATAAGTATTAAAAAGAAAACACGATTTATAAGTACACACCAAACATATTTAGTTAATATGTAATTATTAGTTGTATTGAACCACGTACATGTAATATCACAATTACAAAATACTAAACACTGCTAAATTTTATACCCGTATATTAAACTAGAATTTTAAAATTATAACTTATGTGTATTCTCGTGCGTGCACGAGAATTATAACTAGTATATTTACTTATACCTACTCATATATAACATTGTTAAGACATACGAGTATTGAATTACAATTTTGAAATATTCAGTTCCATTAAACATTAATTTAAATAAGATAATAGTGTAGGCAAAAAAATTGTAATTTTCCTTTTGACCAAACTGGAAATCATAAGACTGGTACTATCTCTGTTACAAAAATTGTTTTTAGACAAATTCTATAGGATATAGTCATATGGACCATTTTAATGTGTCCATCTATGTCTTACTCGTATAAAGCTAAGTGGTAGTGTAACAACTTGTGTATAAACTTTGAATTGTAATTGTTTCCCTCTGGCAGTAAGTGTGTAAAGCTTTGTAAGCGTTTCATCTGTCAATTTAGCCATTCTACTTGATACAATGACATAGTTGTACTCGTATTAGAGAAGTATGACTATGTCATTTTATCAAATAGAAATAAAATGGTTAAAAGATGAAACACTTGCAAAAATTTTAAAGTGAAAAATTGGGATTCGAGTATCTATTAAGAAAAAAGCTACTAATAAGTCACTAGGAGCTAAGGAATACAGTTACAATCTAGAAAAAAACAAAGCTACACTATTTAGAATCTTTCCAAAGCTTTAACTGCGAGGATTACAAGAAATGAAAAAACTCTTGTCAATTACAGAGAATTGAGATAAGAGAAAATCCTCATCTACAGAGGACGAGCCACCGGTTTTCACTCCGGAGTATTTTTTATGCAGACTCATACAAGCCCCAGAGAAAAGATAAAGAAAATTACAAAAAAATGAAAAAACTTCATTGTAATTCAGTAGCATTTGGAACTCAACATTTGTTAAGATAGTTAAGATAGTTCTAAATGAGTGTCTATGTTGTGACTAAATTGTAACTTTGTTTTTGGTAACATTTGTTAAGATAGTCCACCAGCGTTGTTATCACGTATATTGGTATAAAAAACCACTTTCGAAAACTTGCATTTCAAAGCAAGAAGAGAATTAATGTTTTACACCTACCAAACAAGTTATTGACTTAGTATTAAAGTTGAGTGATAAAAATTTGTTGAAGGTGGAAAAGATATTATTAATTTTTACACCAACCAAACAACTTATTGATTTATTGTATTGTTAATGTTGGGGTATGAGAATTAATGTTGCACAGCTACCAAACAAGTTATTGTGAATATTAATGGAGCAAACGCTTGGACAAAAGCAGAACCAGTAAAACACGAATTCAGTGCTACTTTCAATATCTACCTATCCCCCATCAACTTAGGAGAAACAGCTCACGATATACCAATCATTACAAAAAATCATTATCATTAATTTTATGGATTTTTCTAACATGTGCCCTAAGGCACATATTAAAAACACAAAAAGGACGATGAGACCCACGTAAAAGAACGTCCAGACTTTTTGTGAGTCCGGACATCCTTTTTCGTGTGTCCCGCTGTCATTTTTGTGTGCTTAACATATGCTCCGAAAAACCCTTATTTTATTTAGCATAATTTTTTTTCTTTGATCTGTTACATCCTTTTATTTTCGTAGTAGCATTGTCTTTAAAGGTATAAGTTTAGATCTTGTTCTCAAAGTTCTGTACAAAAATTTTATTATGTAACTCAAAATTTAATTTTATTTAGTGACAAATATGTTGATATTGTTATTTAAATTTCACTCTTGATATTATGTTGTACTGAGATGCAAGTTTAATAATAGCATAATGAGTGTTGATAAAGTTAAAGTATCTTATTTTATAATGAGCGTCGATATTATGTTGATGTTTAATTTAATGTTTTTCTAGATAGGCTTATATCAATAAATAATAATTACATTAATTATTGTTATAAGTACAATCGCGTATATTTTATTTTTATAGTAAACCGTGCTTACAATTTGATAGTTATAAGTTTTCAGTAATTTAGCCGATATTTAAAATGTAAACTCATGTCCACGTAGGTTATTTTAAAAATGAAATAAATGAGTCCTTATTGAACGTATATAGTAAAAAAATTGATACTTATATTCTTATGTAAATTTATATGTTGTTATTTTAAAACAACATATACATTGTATTATTTAAGATATAAAGTTTAAAGGGTATAAAGTATAAGGAGGTATTTGTTTATAATCCAAAATTATTAAAAAAAAACATGGAGGTTTATAATATTACACTTAACTACTATACTGATTTTAAAAATCAACCACTAAAGTTTTATTACTTACATCCTCTTTTTAAGTTTTGTTTCATGAATTTGACACTTATATTTTTATGTGTTTTTTGTATCATTAAATTCTCAGTAATTTATTAAAGTTTGATCAAAATCAATTTAAATTTGACTTTAATTAACCAATCACTTTACATGATTTTGCTCATTTATAAACACAAAATCAAATTTATAATTGTGGAAAAAGAAAAAGGGGAAATATGTATATAAGTTGGATTTATGTTTAAAAAAATGTATATTAGTGGTATTAGATATGTAACATAATATTGTACTATTAAAAAGGAAAGGGAATACAAGAAAAAAAATAGTATAATCATCAATGTCGTTTCAAAATAATTTAGTAAAATTTTACATTTTTCAAAAAATTGATTTGACTTTTTAAAATAAGTGAAAAGTTAATAAGTTGATTGAAACAACATTGGTATTTGTACAAAAATACGTCAATAATAAGTCAAAAAGTTTTTAACGGGGTATAAATGATAAGACCCATTGCTTATCTTGATTGCTTAATGCGAAATAATTGAGGTCTTTACAAAATATTGGAATTTAAACGAGTCCAATTACATCGTTTTTATGTGCGACACATTTTGGTTCGGCTTGAAGCGCGACAAGGATACTTCGTGTGTTTGCCACCCAAATGTCAAAAGTATAAACTACTCCGTAACCACATACGTCGAGTTATAGTTTATCAAAGGAATCAGAGAAGAATTGATCCTGTGAACAATCACTTTGTAGAAAACTAGATAAATTTAGTGTTGGTATTTCTTAAACATCAACAATTAGAGGTTAACTTTTGCCAGGGCGGGTACGTGTTAAAACGGATTTGATTAAAAAAGAGTGATTTATAAGTATGAGATAATATTGTTGACAAGCTATAACTTTATTAGGAGTCGACGCAACTCAACCCGTTGAAAAATAAATCACTCGTTTTGAATCAAATCCGTTTTAACACGTACCCGGCCTGGCAAATGTTTAACCTCTAATTGTTGATGTTTAAGAAATACCAACACTAAACTTATCTAGTTTTATACAAAGTGATTGCTCATATTTAAAATTTCGCAAAATGGAGGTTCATGTGCTTCCCATAATTAACAGATAAGAAAAAAACCTTAAAATGAACTTGTTTGGTACTAAAGTTTAGCATAATAGAGGTTGCACATCATTTAAGTTTCAAGTAGTAGGGGTGTTCAAAAAACCCGAGAAATCGATGAACCGAGCCGATCCGGTTAATCCAAAACTGCTAAAAACCGATAACCGAATAAACTGAAACCGAGAAAACCCGAAACCGAAAACCGCTTATCACGGTTCGGTTTCGGTTTCTTTTAGTTATCTGTGGTTCTACCGAACCGAACCGCGTATAATATACGTAAGTTTTAACAAACCATTCGTAAAAATGTCTGTATTAACTATAATATTGCACTACTTTTATCATATAATGCATTTTACTTATCTAATTTGATCATTTACTAACGTCCATGGATTACGTATGATTAATGTGATCGTAATCTATAAGCATAAACAATTAGTATTAGTTATTTTGTTAGATATGGTAATTTGAATGTTGCTATTGCGACACAACAACATTACTATTATTCTAATATCTTTAATGTTATTTAATTTCTTAAAATGACATATTACGTTCTAATATATGTTATTGTTACTTGGATTCGATTCGATTAATTTTTTGAATGGTTAACCGTGACCGAACCGTGGGTAACGCTCATTCGGATCCCGCATGTCCGGTTCTGCACAATGCAGTTCGGTTTGGATAGTAAAATGAAGCTAAGCGTGATGGATAGTTAAAATCTACAACCAAGGCGTGAAGGCAAACCAGTCCGTGAACACCCTATCAAGTAGTCCACAAATATAAAATTATAATTAATAAATATTGGTAACTAAAGATTGCACAAATTATTAGTGCCAGTTATCTCCGCAAAGATATATATGATCAAGGAAGGAATTTGAGATAGGCCCATCAAGAAACTTACGTATAATTTGCCTCTTATTATGATTTAAATAGAGGGGTTAGACGTTAAAAAGTTTATTTTTCGAAGAGGATATATGATTGAAATTTTATATAGAATTACATTTGATTGATATTTCTTTGTGGCATTTGATCAAACACGTTCGAGCACTTCATCAAGCCCCATTTTTTTCCACATACACGTAGTATTAATCAAAGATATAAAAAACCATCAAACATCAGTTTACAAGTAGATAATATCAACCGAAAACAAAAATGTCATGGGTCGTAAGGAAAGATCGATATAAGCCACCATCTCAAAATAAAAACAAACACATGATAGTGAATACAATAAATCACCATCTCAAATCTAGAAAAAAAGAAATATGTAAATGGAAGATATGATTAACTTTTTGAAATCACGAAGGAAAAAAAAGATATATAAATCGGGCAAGTAAAATGAGAAAGTTGAGAATAAAGATAATGAAATACAAAATCTTTTGAGAATGAGTAGCCTGTTGACGATTTTGAAAATTTAAAACTTATGACATTCATAGAAATTATTTTAGGTGATATAAGATTTCTTCATGTCAATTACTAGATCAATAAATATAATTGACCAAATTAAGGAACGCATTATATTAGATTGAAGGAATACCAAAAAATAAATCTACAGCTGGAATTACTGATGTGGATTCTATAATATATTTATTATTTATATATATATATATAGATATTTATAAATATAATATATATCATATGTTTAAAGATAATTAATGAATTGTGGAACATTATTATATGAACAAGTAATTTGAACCCGTCGCGATGCGGCGGGGTGTTTTGATACATTATTTTGTGAACTACCTCATATGACTGTAGATACAAAATCTACAAAATTATACCAAACAAAAACCATATATAACTGAGCTTCAAATCAAGAATATATTTGCATACATTTCTGTACTATGGGCAGTTGACGTTAACACTTGGTCAATGTTAGTTGAAGACATGTGATGGCATCCTACAACCTAACCGCCCATGGACCTAAAGACAAAGTCTTTATTCCTATTATCGTTCTTAAGGAAGCTGCCGTTGTTCGTTTGAGCAGCTATAGCTTCTCGACCACATCATTTATTCCATGAGAAAACCTACCATTACAAAGAACATGTAAACACAAAATATTGTAGGTCATTTTGTTCCCTAAACAATCTTATATATCAAGTTAAAATACCTTTCGGGCCTCTTTTTAAGAAATTCCTGGATACGCGCCAATGAAGGTTTGAAGAGATCGAGTCTCGCGACCAATGCCTTTTCAAAAGGGACTGACCCACTCATTGCTCTGCAGTTTCAGAACAAATAATATAATAACCTGAAACAGATTATGAGAGCATATATGTTTCTGATCAGCACCGCATCAATGGCAGACTGCAAAGCCGCAACCGCCAGCTACCAATCCGCAACCGCCACTTCAGTAACGGCAGGAACCATATCCGAACTCCAGAATTCGGTCACCTGCAAAATTGGGCCACAATCCTTTGCTAAGTGGATGGCACTCCAAGGTTGTTTATATGACATATAATGGAGCTAAGTTTCAGAATACCTAAAGCTAGAAACGCAAAGCCAGATAACCTCATAAGCCGGCAAAAAAGGATGAATAGGTACCCGTCAATGGATTATACAAATCCCTTGGCTGTAGATACGAAAGACGAAACTTTAGCATATCATAAGATATAGCGAGTAAAGATTTAGTTAACAGATATGGAGAAAATACAGTAAATTTATATAACATAGTATTCCCAAAACACATGTTTGCTTTTGGCATGGTCATTTATAGGTTATTCTTTCAGTTATTACACAGGGTTGGTTCATCTTGTTATTGTCACGTAAAAGCAATCAGTACCAGCTTTATTAACTGGTTCATGATGTTTCTTGTTATGGAGGCTTGGTTCGATCTCTTATTCATTTTCTTTCTTGCTAAGTTACTTGAAGGGGTGTTTGGGTAAAAGTTGATTTTGGTAGCCTATTGGTAATTGCAGGCTCAAAACAAAAGATACTATTTTGAATACCCAAACAGCCTATTACTGGATACGTATAGCTAGAACAGCTAACTGAGCTCATAAGCGTAAGTAGAAGAAGCCATAAAGTCTTAAAATATTTGGGGTTCTAAAATGACTGTGTATTTCAACTTCATGACGAACCTGGGAGTTGAGACTCTTTTAAGTTGGCTCTTAAATAGCACCTTCTATGCCACGGAATGATTACTCTGTTTCAGAACAAAGGCGGGTGTTATTTATATACGAAGTTGAACAAAATCGATAGTCATAAAAATTTAAAAGCTGGTACTGGAACGTGTAGAGATAAAGGTGGTAATAAACTTCATGACGAACCTGCTGCGCCAACTGAGACGATTCTAACTTTGCTCTTAAATAGCACCTTCAACACCACAACACAATTACCCTGTTTCAGAATAAAGATAAATGTCATTTATATAGAGAGTTGAACAAAATTGATAATTCCAATAAAGTTAAATGCTGATACTCGAACATCAAGAGATAAAGATAGTAAAAAAAAAAAAAAAAAGTAATTATAAAGAAATACAATCCGTTAAGCACGGTAATTATATCTAATCTACTTACCCTTTTTTCTCGTTATTTAGACATGATCAAATTTTTCCTTTTCCTAGCGGCTTTTCAATGTCAAACTCAGCAAGTACCCATTTCTTCTGTTCTATTGCAGCCTCTGCAAAACCTATGGAAAGCTAAAAGAAAATGAATCATTACATAAATCGTGCATCGGTAACTGTTCAGCGACTTCATATATATATATATATATATATATATATATATATATATATATATATATATATATATATATATATATATATATATATATATATATATATATATATACAAAATCGAGTCCAAAGGCAAGGTAAGAATAAGAAAGGGTTTAGCTAATAGAGATATTAACTCTTCCGGGAACCAGTAACGCGTAAACCATGTCAAACCAAGACCGATCAATATCCGAACGGAACGTATTCGAACTTCTCCAGTTCTCCTATAATAGTTTCCGGTGCGAAATGAAATTCATAGGATATATGAGTAATTCAAAGGATAAATAGAGAGATTTTATATATATATATATGATGTCTAAAATTCATCGAACTTATAGTCAGTCTTCGTTTAATGAACAAAACGCATATTAGAAATTAGAGACAATTGCTAATCACAAAACCTTTACACACCACTTAGTTCGTAAGGATCTGGACTCCTAGAGAGCATGAAAATGCACATGAATGCTAGACCTGTGATTCTACCTCTTGCTGTTGAGCTGAGGAAGATAGCATATCTACATTAACATTTGTGCCGACGTTGCTACCTGCATGCAATAACAAATGTTATGGTTAGCAAGTCCAGTTCAAATTAGAAGCCTGGCTAAGTGGCTAGTAGGCACTGGATCACTTACTAGAAAATCCGAAACCTAGTATGCCCTCTGTTATGTCTCTTTTGCATAAACTGAATGCGGATAATTGATCAGTATCAATCCTCGATATAAGCGTACCTAAACACTCCCTAATTATTATTATAGTTACTGTAAGCTTTTCAGCTAATAAAAACATTTCGACCCCCTGATCTAACACCTTACTCAAGTAGAGTTAATATCAAGATAAAAGGTTATGTCAACAGCCATAAAACCTAATTTTGAGACTGAAGGATATAAGGTGATAGAAAAACTTACCATCTGTCATATGCACAAACCCAGAAACGCGGCAAGTCCAAAGGTTTTGGCATTTTTTTTTAATTTATGCAAGTTCCTATATTAATCTGCTTATATTTCGTTGAACTAATACCTAAAGGAGACCAAACTGAACACCTAAGATGCCCCCGAAAGGCAGGGTCTTGTGCTACTCTTTCAGATTTGTTCATTTTTTTTTCTTATCATATCTCTTAGAAGTGTAGTTGCATTCCATTTTATTTCCCAATATAAAAGCCAAAAGAGACCTTCGACAGCAACTGGTATCTCAGACTCAGCCTTGTGATTGCGATGACTCCAACTCTAGGCTGCAAAAACAAAGCATAGTGGTCTATCAACCGTTTTATGTTTACTATACAGATACACTGCATCATGATTTCAAAAGCAAGTGGAACTATGATTACGGCCCCAGTCGTGCTTTGCCTTTTTAGCATTACGGCCAAATGTTTGTATCATGCACCTCGAAATGCCGAATGTCGCAACTGATTGCTCTTGTGCGACATGGAAATTTCAGTTTCCCAAGCCGTCATGACTGTATACTACAACAGTAATTCAACGCCCGTTAGTATATTTTAAACAACCGTTTGCAATGTGTATATAATAAAGAAGTTACGGAAACACAAAAAGTACACATACCTTCAATTAAAAATTGATTCGATTCATTACCGGCGCCAATAGTTTCTGCAGCCGCTGTTTTCTCAATCTGTATACCTGCAAAATGATGAGAAGTTGTACGAAGTCAGTCCTTGTAACAATACCCCTGGTGATCGCTATATGTGCAACATTTTATTGGCGTCTTAATGTTTTAGCCTTTTGTCCTTCTCCACATCATACCATTCCATCGCAAAGTTGTACATGGATAATAAAAGTGCAGTGTACTTTACGCTAGTTGTACATGGATAATAAAAGTGCAGATAGGACAAAAGGCAGATAGCACAAAGTCAGTCCTTTGCGGCCGCTAGATTTGCAACATTTTATTTGCGACCGCTAGTTGTACGAAATCAACACACATTACAGCTTTTATTTACTATACTTCATTACCTATTTACTTCTTCAGCATTACAACTACAACATCAACACACATTATAACAAAAGCCTCCTACCTAATAATTTCACACCAATCTAGTTCTATCACTATAACTTTGAGTCCCCAACCTACAAAATTTCATGATTATTTTTTTTGTACAATTTAAAACAACCTTGACATAAAACTACAGCCTACAATTGTATATAAAGAAAGAACATTTACACAAAAAACTTTCGCACCACGGAAAACAAACACAACACAAACATATTTCATCCCATATTCATTAACGCAGCATTACAACTAACATTAACAGCTATAATAACAAAAACCGCCTACTACATTCTGTGCTCACTAATTTAGTATTACAACTACTAACACATATAATAACAAAAAGCACCACATGATAGTCGTTAAAAAAAATTCTTTAAACCCATAATTAGAATCTACAAAACTCAAAAAATCCACTCACTTTTCTTTAGGTCGGACAAAAAAAACCACCACACCGCTACGGTTAATTTGACTACCTGTAAACGCTGCCATTTGATTAAGTCCCCTTCGAATCCAATAAGTCCCAACTGCCATTGTGATGAAAACCAAAACTTAAATTGAAAATACCCTGAAAATATGAAACCTTTAGCATCTGAAAGTTTATCAACAATAACACACGAAAATCATGAATAAATGTTCAAACTGATTTTGAAAATTAGGGTTTGCAAAGTTACCTACATATTATCTTAAACATTACGGGAACCATCTCATAGATGGTGTACATAAAAAACAATTGACTTTGGAGCAGGCAGTGGGTGGGTGGGAAGAAGCTTCAAGACCTTGTAGCCAACCCAGATGCAAAGTTATCTCATAAGGCAGTGCGGTGTACTAATTTTATTAGGCTTCGACCGCTTCGTCACCAACTAAAAGAACAGCTAACGGGCTAACCAAAAAGGCCTAATAAAAACTATATTTTATTATCTGATTAAAATATTATAGTTTCGAAAGGACTTGTGCTATAATATTTTATTTAAATAAGGCTTCTCTTTTCGATTCATGGATTAAAATTCTATATTAATCACTTTTTTATACTAGTAGTATATAGGTTTTGAAAAAGTAAAAGACAAACCGTTACTTATAAAAAGCTAAGCTCAAGCTTTATAAAAAAGACTTGAAACAAGCCAAGCTCAAACTCGTGCTCTACTTTATCCAGTAACAAACTAGCCGTGCTCGAGCCTTGCCGAGCTCGGGACTCTATTACACCATCTTAGTAATCCCAACCAATTTGCCTTTGTAGATGGACACTTCAAAGCCAAGCCTACTAACACTTCTGACAAAGGTGTTCATCGGTGTTGGAAAATTCATGATTACAGTTAGTACACTTAGTCTTGGAAGTTTGTACTGATAGTGTTAGAGTTAGTACTGATAGTGTTAAAGTTAGTATTGTTCTAAGTATAGTATGTGGTATGCGTTTGTAATAGCATATCTTACATCCTTATAGAAGATATGATCGTTAATGCATAGTTATCTCATAAAGGACTCCTTGATGTATAAAAGGAGATCTAGCTAGGTCGAACATATCTCATATACACTAACATTTCCTTAACCTAGCCGTTCTAAGTAAAGCTTGAGGTGTAACCACGATACTTTGAGATATCTGTATTATTGGTTAATAATATTGAAGCATTGGTTGTTACATTCTGTGTTCACTTGTTTACTTTAATCTTCTAAGTACATTCAAGTAGATTCCGCATACTTGTGTGTCTTCATACAAAGTTTCTTTTTGTTGTTTTGGAACTATCAAAGGCAACAACTCATTACAAGCTAAGTGTTCTAGATCCAAGGTTTGGGACTCCACAAGTGGTATCAGAGCTTGTGCCCTGAAAGCTTTGTTTTAGAAGATCCTGTGTCATAGAGAAGAGGAAATAGACTTTGATTCAAGCAAATCCAGTGCTGTTTCCAGAGTTCCTAAGTTGCAGTCAAATGAGTATGATCTTTGGAGGATGCGCATAAAACAATACTTCTTGGTGACTATAAGCTATGGCACATTGTGCTAAATGGAGTGCTAGGATTTAGAAAATCCATTATGAAGTGTCGGTCACCCCAACAATAGTCTAGCATATGTTAGCTCTGATAAGGATTTAAAAGGTACACTTTTGAGGGTCATTTAAGCCGCAATTGATCACTTTTGTATCCGTTACTACTTAATTTCGTTCATTTTCAATTTTTAGGTCTCTTGAAGGCAAATTCTTTGGAATGACACTTATTCGGATGAAAAGGCGAATATATGAAGAAAATGGCCAAAGTCGAGAATCGAGACACTTTCAGTGCTTTGGAATTGAAAGGGGACGTCACTTGCTTAAATGTGAAGCCGTCGACACATCTCTCGATAGCAAATTGCTAATTTACAAGTGGCGACATCGGGTTTAAAGAGTAGGCGTCATGACTCGAGACGACCTAGATTTGGATCGACGGTCGAGAGGTGAAGCCAAGCAGCGTCACGAGCATAAGGTGGCCGTTCTGAGTTGGCGTGGCCAAGGCGAAACCACAATGGTGGCGACCGGCCGGCGTCGCAATTAAAGAGTGACGCCGTCGCATTTTGTAACACTATATATAGAATCCGAATTTTTCGGTTTTTTAGAGGTAGTTTGTGGGTAAAAACCTAAACCGAACCAAAATTTGTCTTAGCGATATCTTAGGGTTCCATACCCTCAACAAGATAAGTGTTTTACTTCATTGATTCAACCATGTCTTCAATTGTTTGTATGTATGCTTGCATGTTCTTCATGTCCGGTTAATTTACTTGTGTGTTTGCTTAGATAATATGAAACCTAGTTATTGAATATTGATTGGTTGTCTCTTATCTTAATTGTGATTAACCTAGTATTGCGATAGGTCATTCATTGTGTTATTAATGCTTGATTAGTCCTTGTTGAACCTTAGCTTATAGTTACTAGTGGAATTGTAGGCTAAATATCTAAATATAACCTTAGTGTTAAGTTTATGAATCCTAGAGTTTACGTGATCGTTAACTTTAGGTAGCTTTGAAGAGTTAGGGATAAGCGCATACCTCGACCTTAAAAACACAACGCGTTAAGAATAAGGATGTGACAATTCTATCATCAATAGGAGATAACTAGGGAGTAATAACATCTAAGTAAACACATTTTTAATCATCATAAGAGCACATAACCATAGACATAGACTACACTCACCTTAGCTTAGTTAATTAGATAATTAGATAAGTAGAGTAATCGGTAGAAATACCAATTTCCAAATCTAAACCCCGAGATTCGTACCTTCCATTTTCTAAAAACATAAAAAATATAAAAATAATCTTCCTCGACCCCAAACTTAGCGTAGTAATTTCTCGATGGCATTCATATTCCCCAGAGACGATATCAATTTCAGGGCTTACCCTAATACTACACTACAACGATTAGGTTCACTACCTAGGGTGTTGAAAAACACCTTTCGACGAAAGGAAGTTCTTTTGACCCGAGCAGCGCGTTGTGCGTATCAAGCTCGTAGACATATCATTATTTAGATAGTTATTAGTTAGTTAGAGTAACACAGTGGAGGACGGACGGGTCCTTACCCGGCGTATGCACGATCATGACCGTGGGTGGCGTATTATGTAAGAACTATAAATACCCTCTACCTCCCAAGGTAGAGGGTTGGACCATTCAATCTTAATCTAACCTTCTCTTTGTTTATCTCTCACTTTTTCTCTCTAGAAAGGATCACATCTCCTACTTTCTCTCTCTAAACATCTTGCATATTCGAACCATATAGTTGATTGTTTGTGTGTTACAATAACCAATATCTTACAACTAGTATCAAAGCTAGGTTGGATCATAAAGTTTTGGTTATTGATAACATCAAATAGTCCTGAATATTAAGTGTCAATTTCCCTCGATAATGCTTGTAATTTATATCATGTATATGGATTTACGCTTGTTTTCCATTGTTTTCCACTTTTAGGTAAATTACGAGCATTTGAGCTATAGATCTTGAGCGGAGAAATATCAAAAGATTTATCATAGTATCGACTTTGAAGAAGTTACGGTGTAACTCATCTCTACATTAGCCGTAACTAAGCGTGACTCGGAAAACCAACTCATCGGAAGATTACGGCGTAACTCTCCCCAAAGGCTCTGACGTAACTATATTAGGTCAAATGAGGTTCCACGCGCGATAACTCTGTTGTAACTATTTCATCAACTACGGGCGTAACCAAGTTTATTGAAGACTACGGCGTAACCACTAATAAGGTTCTGCGATAACTAGCGAATCTAGTTCAAAATCGAAGGAATTGAAGGTTACGGCGTAACTCTTGTTATAATTACGCCGTAACCCGAATCTAACCTATAAATACCCCAGATTCTAGCATTTCTAATCATCCCAATCCACACACAACAACCGAGAGCGTGGGAAAAAGCTAAAGCGGGTCTAGAGGAGCATACGGAGGTGTCTCGAGGAGAAATCACTCCCTACGATAAGCATTAGCATTTATCTTTTCTTTACTTTCGATCATTTATTTTGTACCTTTGAATATTGAATTGATTTGTATTGTTAATATGGCTAAGCACCTCTTGGTCTTGGCCTAGTTATATTCCTTAATTGTTTTGTTTACGTTTACATTACTTAGTATAATTATTTCTAAGTGTATGCATGCATAGTTTATTGGTAGCTACCTTTGGTTGGTAGTTTTGAATGGCGGTGAGGCCAATTTCCTAGGAGATATGACCACTGACCCTAGGTGAAGCGGATTTGAGGCGGGAAGGGTAAGATATGACCAGCCAGCGACCCTTTCTACTTGTGTGATTTGACCAGCGATCACCTACCGTTTGGATGAAATTAAAATTAGGGGTGAGTGTTTAAGTTGCTAGCTTGGGGCACTCACTATTATAAATCTAGCATGTAGCGGTGCTAATGACTTGGCTTAGGGACCGGGAACAACGGGACTTATGATGGGACACGACTTCCCCTGTGGTGGCATCTTTCTTTGATAGGTTAGGGCGAATTGATCAAATGTTGTCCTCTCGACTTTGACCCCACACAAGTAATTGGAAGTAGCGACGTAGACATAAGTAGCTAGGAGGAATAACTAGGTTATCACCACTATCCTCTATTGATTTATCCTTTACTTTTATTTGCTTTATTCTGCTTTAGTAGTTAAATTAGTAATTCCTTATCGCAACCATTATTAAATCTGTGACACTTAGACTTAGTAATAATCCAACACACATAGCTCTTGGGACGACCTCGGCTTTACCGAATACTACACTACACACAACCGGGTACACTACCCGTTAGTGCACTAGGGTAGACCATTGGTATAACGAGACTTTATAAATATTACACTACACACAACCGGGTACACTACCCGTTAGTGCACTAGGGTAGACCATTGGTATAACGAGACTTTATAAGTAGCTAGGAGGAATAACTAGGTTATCACCACTATCCTCTATTGATTTATCCTTTACTTTTATTTGCTTTATTACGCTTTAGTAGTTAAATTAGTAATTCCTTATATGACCATTATTAAATGCGTGACACTTAGACTTAGTAATAATCCAACACACATAGCTCTTGGGGCGACCTCGGCTTTCACGAATACTACACTACACACAACAAGGTACACTACCGTTAGTGCACTAGGGTAGACCATTGGTATAACGAGACTTTATAAATATTACACTACAGGCAGAACCGGGTACACTACCCGTTAGTGCACTAGGGTAGACCATTGGTATAACGAGACTTTATAAATATTAAAACATGGTCAGTAAAACCTGCATCAGTTATTGTTACTTTTAAGTGGTTTAAATTTTATAAGCCAAAAATACACCAAGTTCGAACTTTTGTTGGTTAAAAGTGTTAAAGGTTTGTACTTTTGTGTTTAGGATCATCATATTAGTGTACTTTTTGGTTTGGAAGTCTAGATTCATCTTAGTTGTGGTGTTTTTGATTAGAAAAAATTTGGTTTTTGAAGTATTTCTTGGAAGCGGTTTGAGTCACGGATCCTTATTCTTGACTGCAATTTGATAGTGTTTAGGTGCGGTTTAACTTAAGCGGTTTGACTAAAGTGGTTTGACTTAAGCGGTTTGACTTAAGTGGTTTGACTTAAGCGGTTTGACTAAAGCGGTTTGACTTAAGCAATTTGATAATAGGTTTGTCAGTACGGTTTGTCAGTGCGGTTTGTCACTGCGTTTTGTCAAGGACTAAGATGTGTCAATTCCTGCGATTTGTCTCTAAACCTAACATACGAAACCCTTTTTTTGGATCCGCGGAACAGGGGGTATATATAAAGAATTAGGGAATATCACAAACTCAACCATAACACCAATTTATCTTCACTTCCTTATCATCTTCTAGTTCCTTTATTACATTCTACTTCTCACTCTCTTACGGTTTGGTCTTGATTTTTGTAAAATCCCGTGAAAGATTCTATTTCTCGGTTTAAATCACAAACTTGTAAAATCCCGTGTACACAACACATCATGTCTTATACTCCTGATTCAGTGATTTCAGAAGTACTCAAACTGTATGATGCTGTAGACAACCATGAGAATATTAGCTATACTGAACGGTTAAAGATGATGGAATCAATCAATGAGGATGTGAGATCTCCATGCTTAGATTCTGAAGAGAGAGGAATGCACCAGTCAAGGTTACAGAATGCATGTGCAAAGGATAAAGAAAGTTGCATTGAACCTTATCGACAACTTCATTCACACCTTACGTTACTTCTACCTAAGAGAATGGAACGAACATTTATTGCACTTTTCCCTTAAGAATTATCAACGTTCACGGGCACATTATTGTTAAACTTAAAACAATTGGAACAACAACTTGACATAGAAAAGGTTCAAGAAGATAGTTCTGGAGCTACACTTCAGGTGATCCACATACAATTTCAGTCATTCATCAATAGGGAATACACGTCAAATTATGATTATCATATGACCAAAATGTCGTTAGAAAATCACACTGGAATGGAAGTTAACATGTTCATAGAGACATTTATCAAGCTCATAGATAATGTAGAGAAGTATATAGAGGAAGTTACGCAGAAAGATGAAAAGGTGGATGAGTGGCAGGTGCAGTTGAGAGATAGCTGTGATGAGTCGGGTAATGTATCAGTTGAAAGATCAAGTGTTGCTGAATGTAGATTATTAGAGATATTTGAGATTGATTAGACCAGGTATTCAGCAACTCCTATCACACAAAAAGTGGATGTAGAAAACAGAATGGTGAATGATCATGCATCAGGTGCTGAAGTATTGGTAACTGTCCTAAATGATGCATCCGAAAATACTCTTGTGCAAACTGATTACATCACAGAACATGATCTTGATAAATGTTCTGTAACTAAAGCTCAGTCTGAGATAAAGTGTATCAAGACTAACGATATGGTTGATAAGATAACTTTTGATGAACTTTCAAACAAATTCTCAAAACTTGAAAAACATTGCATTTCACTTGAAATTGCAATACAGAGAAAAGAAGAAAGTTTTAAAACTGCGAAACCTTGCAAAAATCCAGAATTCCCTAAATTTTGTGAATTTTTTGAAATTAATGATTTAAAAGCTCAGCTTTAGGACAAAAACTCGACAATCTACAATTTGAAGAAACATATTTATGATATGCATGTGAAAAGTAATATGGTTACAAGTAATTCTGATGTTAATGCTATTGATGATATTCAAATGAGAAATGATGAATTAGCGGTTTGTGTGGCCAAATTAGTAAAGAAAAATGAGACTTTTAGACACTTAGAACTAAGTGACTCTGTCAAAGAAGCTAGAACTAAGTCAATGGAACAAACAAACTCTTTGATAGCAAAAATTGATGAAGTCAAAGCTCAAATTCAGTAAAAGAGTTTTGCTATTGTTTCCTTAAAGAATGAGCTTAGAAAAACCGTAGGGAAAAGTGTGAACACTAAGTTTACAGAACCATTAACCTTGGGGAAGCCAGTTTCTCATCCCATTAGAGACCGGTCCGTTGTTAGGCAGCCTACTGCGTTTATATTTGAAAGAACAAAATCTTTAAAGATAAGGCTTGCCTCCCAAGTTGATGAAATACAAGTTTTGTCAAAACCAGTCACTTCACCTAAGTTGCCTAAGAATAATGCTTCTAGTTCCGTTAAACCTCAACAAGTAGCTACTTCTACTCCCAGCACCTCTAGGATTGGTTCGAAAGCAGTCAAAACCAAGCATTAAAATCCGAATTCATATGATATGAATGACTTGTGGAAGAACTATTATCTAGAAGAAGCTAGGAAAAACCTGATTCAAAAGATGGAATTTTAGGTGCAAGACCTAGGGTGATGAATTCTCACGAGATTTCAAGGCACCGCTAGTAGTAGTAAACCATTACCTAGGAACACTCAAAAGACTAGGGGATAGCTTGCATCTAAGAGTAGTTATGTGAAAAGGAATGCTAAGCATGTAGAAAACAAAACTAGAAATTCTTAGTCTTTTTTGAATAAGAAACAATTTCCTAATTCACATGCTAAGGTACAATCCACTAATACTACTAACATGGCTAAGGTTCAACATGTTATGAAGCAAAATAAACCAAAAACTTTGCCTAGATGGATACCAACTGCTAAATCTTTGGAGTCTAGGAATAACGACAAGTCTTCCACTGTGCATAAGAATATAAAAAATCCTAGACCTTGCCATAAGTGGATACCGCCTGGTAGAATGTTTAGGGATGTTGGACTTAAGTGGATACCTACCAGAAAGCTGTTTAACGATGGCAAAATCAAGGTTGACCGTGAAACCTCAAAGGGTTTGGATACTAATGTCACTAACCAATATATATGCAATAAAGCTTGTAATGATAGTGTAGGTAGTCCTTATTCAGTTCAGATACTTCGATCCTTCACTACAAGGACTGGCTTAAAGTATGAATAACAAAAGGAGTGATATCTCATAACTCACGGGTTCAAGTAACACAAACTTGATATTCAAACGGCTATGACATTTGTTTACATCGGTTCAGGCCTCTTACTTCATCATAATGGCATCTACAAATAACACTTCAGGCCCCGTTCCTCAAAGAAAAGAAAGGCGTACAATTAAGTGCGTTTTATCTCCAGTTTAAGATAAATTCTCTCAAGAATGACCATTCTCATTTACATTCTCCATCAACAAGCTTCATGTTTCTCCCATGCTCATTCAGTCATCAAGTGGATCTACGTTCATTGGTGTATGTTCTTATTCACTTGCTCAACCAAAAATGGCAAACTTCATTTGCAAGTTTTGAGGGGAAGAAGAGTAAAGAAACTAAATGTCAATCATCAAGGAATCTACTTACCGTTGATCATTTTCTTATTCACTTGTTTAAATAAAAAATGGCACCTTCGGATGCAATTTTTGAGGGGGGAAGAGTGAATATACTACATGTTGTGCGTCCCTAATGTTTCACTCACTAAGGATAACTAGGATTTATTGTTTGGGATTCATTATTTCAACCTATGTTTAATTAATACTTCCAACCTTCAACGAATGTTAATCATCCAGTTTCTGAAACTCCTACTTCAGTTCCTACTGACTCAACTGGTTCACCTTCTTCAATTTCAATTGATCAAGATGCATCATCTAGAAGTACAACTCAGACTACTCAAGAAATCTAATCTCTAGTTATTCCTCAAGGTGTTGATAATGACTATCATCATATTGTAGTTGCACTCATGAATAATGATCCGCTCTTTGGTATTCCTTTGCCAAATCTTAATGGATTATTGTTCATGAATAATGATCCGCTCTTTGGTATTCCTTTGCCAAATTTTCACGGATTATTGTTCCTCCCATTTTGCACTCTGTAAATCAACCACGTGAACATTAAGGAAAATGACTACCTCATATGCTTAAAGACAGTATTGGTGAATCTTCCAGATCAGTCTCAACATGCCTCAATCTACCCACTCAAGCAATGTTTTATTACTATGATGCTCTCATATCCTTAACTGAGTATTGACTGAATCCTGCTAGATTGAAGCTATGCAAGAAAAGTTCAATGAACTTGAACACGCGAATTTTGGGAGCTCGTTCCTCGTCCAGATTGTGCTATAATCATCACTTTAAAGTGGATAATTAATTTCATCGGGGTTGGTTGGATGCATGACTTTCAATGATAACTTGCTCGTGCTTAGAATTTGAGATGAAGACTTGGTTTATCTAGTTACCAGCAGTCGGGGTGGATGTTTGAATATCTGGTTAACTATCACTAAAAGGAGTTACGTTTCAGTACTCAGTGTCACACGAAGATGATGATGTGGATAATCGCAAGAGGTGTTAATGTCTCATACTTTGGTTAAGTATTGAGTACTTAGAGATTTGCATAGAGCATAAATTCTCGACACCGTTTTTCCAACATTAGTGCAAGCTTAAGATACAAATGCGGGGAATTCTACTTCAGTTTCAATTTTGGTATATCGACTTTTCTTCATTAGTGGTCACTTCAAATTGTCTACATATGGGTTAATAAAGATAGTCAAAGAGAGTTTCTGTTGCAGTTGATTCTCACAGGATATTGTTGAGCCAATTCTGTTATTCTCTATTTCAAGGATATGTGCGTATAATGTGTTGCTGATTATGATGTATCAAAACTAGCAAGGGGAAGGAGACATACATCTAAACACACAACAAGTACACGTGATGAACTTAATACTTCTACTTAATTGAAGTTATTTTGGGAAGACAAATGTCATAACCGCAGAGAAACTCAGTGTGTTAATTCGTAGTGTTTGGTGTTATTATTCCAACTATTTGGGGGAAGGATGTATCATTCCAACTATTTGGTGGAAGGATGTATTATTCCAACTATCTGGGGTAAGTGGTCACTTGTTTCTTTTGGTATGTGTTAACTCAGCCTTCAATGGGAAGAAATACGAGAAGAATATTTAGAGCGTGAGATGATATTGCTTATCGACATCTTCAATATGGTTTATGATAAAGTGCTTCCGGTTATTGCTTCATGTACACAATGTAATGATGATTCCGATGAGATCGCAACCATCAGGGGAGAGATATGTGTACATCATGGACACACAACATGTTCACATGATCTAACGGGCCTAATCAGTTATACCAGAGTTGACATCCACAGAAATGATCAATGACTCAACATGTTACTTGGATGTTATTGTCTCTAATCTTGTTGGCTACATGTGTACATTATAGGCTGATTGGTTATATGTTGGGTAACTAGAATGCACTTGGAGAAATGAAGATGTTAATATATTGTTCCCTTGAATAGACAACTTCTCAAACTCGAAGAATAATGTATACATCAGGGACGCACAACAAGTTCATATGATCATTCTTAATCATTTATTCAGGGATTGATAATCGCATATATGATCAGTGGTTTAATTTGTTACTTCAGTGTTCTCGTGTTCTTCGGGGTTCTTGAGCTTTATACAATGAGTCTGTTTACTTCACTTCATCTTCTTGGGGGAAATGGTCTTAATACGAAGATTGTCGTTTTGGGGGGAAGCTAGTAATGTCTCACTTTCAGAAGGCTCAAGTTCTGACGTCGATTCAAAAGCCTCGAAAGCGTTGGTGGTGAAAGTTTAAGAGATGTTGATTTCTATCTTCTACAATGGAGTTGAACGATATCTTTATCTCGGTATTCGTATCATCATCTTCTTAAAATATATCATCGTCTTTGTATATATTTTATCAAAAAGCAAAATACAAAAATATAAAACCATCAAAACAAAATAGAAAAATAGAAAGAAATTCAAAAACCCATAAAAAATCAGAAAACCTTAAAAAAAATCCAAAAATATTGTTTTTCTCAAGACATGTCTTCTGGTATCGATAACATCTACGGTCTTAGAAATTTCATTCAATAATGGCACGGGACTTTAGATGAAGTTCGAGCAGGAGGTGTAAATATTTTTTCTAAACATGTCTAAAACTATGGCTTGTAGTTATTTCAGACTGTAACCCGTGCTTAATATTTCAAATAGCAACCCGCTCTTCAAAAAGGGAAAGTGCTACACTTAAACGATTTTCATAATTTCGTGCACATATCCAAAAACAAAATGAGGAAAGCATGTTTCCAAAAAGACTGTTGTCCCTACACAAATGTTTTTCCTTCTAAAATTATTTAGAAAAATATTTGTTTGTCAAAAATGGTGGAAAATGAGTTGCTTGAAATTCAATCAGAATTGGAAGTTTTCATAAATTTGGAAACTCAATCAATGGCTACATCAGTTTTAAACTTTTCATAAAATGAGTCACTGATTGAGGGGGAGAATGTTTTCAAATTTATATCATCTAAACGAGCTTATATAATCTGATGCACGTACGAAGCGCGTTCGGGGTGAAAGGAACTTCCTTTTCGTCGAGCAAGTTTTTCAACACCCTAGGCAGTGAACCTAATCATTGTAGTGTAGTATTGGGTAAGCCTCGAGGTTGATATCGTTCTCTAGGGGAATAAGAATGCTATTAGAAGTGTACTACGCTAAGGTTGGGGTTGAGGATGATTCTTTTTTATCTTTTTTATATTTTTTTAGAAGGCTAAGGGTAAAATCTCAGGGCTTGGATTTGGGGGGTGGTACTTCTACCAATTACTTCTACTATCTAATTATCTAATCTATATGTAGTCTTATGTCTATCTATGTGTGCTCGTATGATGATTAAAATTGTGCTTACCTAGATACTATTACTCCCTAGTTATCTTTTATTGATCGTTGAATTGTCACGTCTTTATTCTTAACTTGTTGTGTTTTCTAAGGTCGTAGGGTGTGCATTTTCCCTAACTCTCTGAGACTACCTTAAGGTAATTGCCTACAAAATCCGCTAGATGATTCATAAACTAACTTTAAGGTTATCTTTGGATGTTTAGACTATGAAATCCGCTATGTGATTCATAAACTAAGGTTCACAAAGATTACTCAAGCATTTAAACACAACGATAGCCTAATTGCACTCCTAGGCCAATTACAATTAAGATAAGAGAAAACTAATCAATAATTAATAACTAGGTTTCATAGATCTAAGCAAACACACAAGAAATTTAGCCGGACAAGTTAAACAAACAAGCATACACACATTCAATGGAAGACATAATGAAATCAATGAAGTAAAACACTTATCTTGATGTAAAATAGGGTTTGGGAACCCTAAGGTACTGTCCAAGTCAGATTACAAACTTTTAGGGTTTTTACTCCACAAGTCTACCTCCTAAAATACTGAAAATTCGATTTCTATATATAATTTTACACTTGCGACGGCGTCGCCTTATTGGTTGGATGTCGTCAGATCTCCGTCATTAAGGTTTTCGTATTGGCCAAGTAATCGTTGGGATGGCGTCACGTTGTAGTTGTGGCCGTCGAGATTCAGCGAGGGACGTCGTCGATTACGGATCCTGGGCCGTCGAGATGGAAAGTCTTAGTGGCGCCTTCCTCTTCAAAGCTTGGCCGTCGGTGTATTTTAGAAAAAATCTCTTGGCGGTCGGTGCATCTATTAACCATCGATCAATCTATAGAGGGGACGTACGCCTTTAGTTAGGATGCCGCCTTGACTTGAGTTTAGCGACTTGAGTGTCTTTGATCTTGACTTAGCCATTTTCTTCATATATTCACTCTTTTTCGTCCAAATATGCATCATTTCAGCATTTTTCTTCCAAGAGACCTAAAAAGTGAAAAGGAATGAAATTAAGCAGTAACGGATATAAAAGTGATTGATTAAGAGCTTAAATGACCCCTTAAAAGTGTACGTTTTAAATCTTTATCAAATACCCCTACACTTGGTATTTGCTTCTCAAGCAAATGTGCTTTTGACCAATCAATTTATAAAGGGGGCATGAAGCAATGGTTCAAAATAATTCACAACAAGTAAAAGCACCGCAATAGTCATAACAAGCACGGAAATTATATACTAGCACCTCAGAAGGGGTGTTTGGATTCTCTCATCTCTCGTGTGTATATGAAATATAGTAAATGGAAATGGAAGATAAACACTCATTACCTGGTCATAGTACATAGATTACCATAGGCTTGAGAATAGATCAAACCTCCACCGCTTAAGCACCTAGGAACAACTATCTAAGAGGTCTTTTAAAGGGTTGTAATGTTAGGCTTACGGTAGGGAAACAAAGGGGTTTGGTTGGATAGGCGATTTAGTGGTGGTAAGTCAAAAATCTTATGTTACAAGCATGAAAAGAATGGCTTTGCTAGGCCAAGACTCGACTCACTAAACTTTAGATAACTTGAAGCAAACATACATAAATTGAAAAACATAAATATAAAGATAGATGTAGAATGGTAGGCCGTTTTTTTTTTTTTTTTTTTTTTTTTTTTTTTGCATACACTTTTACTCTACCATCCTCTAAGATAACATCAAAATATAAGGGATTTATAAGAGCATCCCTACACTTGAGTTTTTATTACTCTAACACTATTTGACCCGATTTAAAAGATCAAAACACTTGGAGTATTTAATTACGTAGACAAAGGGAATATGAATTTGACGTTCCTTCCCGTTACTCCATAAAATTTTACTTTTACCCATGAGTCCCAATGATCCCAAAACTGTATACAAAAGATATGACTCGACTTAGCAACCATGCGAGTAATTAGATAATTTAACTTAGGGTTAAGTATGATAACAATAATGCACTAAAGGTGAGTGCATACAAGGTAGGATAAGATGATTTGGGTGTACATTTGGGGGTGGATTGTAAACAATGCTCTTCATTGATATTCCAAAAAACCGAAACATAACGAGAATCGTGAAAAGGATAGGCTTTGAGGGGTTAACTAGGGGTATCGTGTACTAAAGATGAGTACATCGCAAGGGTGTGGGGTAATAACTCAAACGATGTGGAAGAAGTAATTATAATACGGGTTTCAAACAAGGGTTATCCTAATGCCTCTTATCATTTAGTTATTCCTAACTACACAAGTGTAGTCTCACTAGCGATCTCGGAATGCATCATAAAACAAGTTCTAGAATCTATTATACTACCAGTACACTCTCAAAGAATTAAAGGTGAATGCTTTAATTCCTAAAGATCTAGGGGAGAACCTTACATTTTTGGGGTGGAATTTGAGTGGTAAACGGGTTTTTTGCTTGTCATATAACTCATATCCATGAGATGCTTTATTGAGACTAAAGTCCCATTCGTACACGTCATAAAAAAAATAAATTTGGTGTTAAAATTGCCCTAACAAATATTTCTCATAGCTAATTACACAAATGAACTAGGACAAGACAAATATTCAAGGATAAGCATAGTTTCAAAGTGCTCGTTTTATTCTCCCTCCCTACACTTAAACTGAACATTGTACCCAATGTTCCCCGAAAGTATCCAAGTTATGATAAAGGAAGGTAATTAAAAGAGAAAGAAACTAGTACTCCCCTGATTAGCTCGGTAGGATTCGTGTGAAGTAGTGGTTAAATTCTTTTCCAAGAAGAATGTATGTGTGATAAGCTCCATCCAATATTTTGTTTCTTCTTCTTGCCAATTAAAACCTGCACACTTTAAGAAAATAGACTATAATGCTTGTGGAATGGATGTTTTCAGATTTTCTAGAAAATTAAGACTTGAAAATTTCCAAAAATTATAAATAGCACAGAAAACAAGAAAATTTTATAAGTTGTTTCTGCTCCTCCTGACGTTGTCAGGTTCTAATCTTCACGCCGTCAGGTTGTCCTGATAGAAACTGGTCTGCTGCGTTTTACTGGAAAAATTCTGGAAAAATTACACCTTTAGAATTTGGAAAAATTCCTGCAAAACATCCATTATGACTCGATACAAGAATTTGACTCTAACAAACACACATATATATCAATTTCACTAGTTGTAATTCTCATGTTCACGTTTTTGAAAAACGTATGTAATCCTCCCTACACTTATCTTATTGTAAAATACCTTTATATGTAATTAAGACGAGGTTAAAGACAAAATAAAGGATTTTTACAAATTCAAATATGAGAACATACAATAATGAAAAGATAATTGACATACAAACAAGCAAACAATTAAGCTTGGGTTGCCTCCCACTAAGCACTTTTCTTTATTTATGAGTCTTGTAGCTAGACTCGAAGTCGTGCTCCTACATACCTATGTAAGTAAGTTAATCCTAATGAATGTCATAGATATCAAACTTATCGTTTAAATTTCTAGTGGTACGCTTAGTTCGGTATGCCTTTTCGGACTTTTTTCCATCGGGGTCATAGATTGTCATCCTAATGTGCCATTTTCCATTCCCATCACTAGGTGGTCTATTGATGAGTGTGCAAATACTCATCATTTTTGTACCTTTTAGACTGTAAAAGCATCTGAAAACACTCAGAAATGCATCAAAATGATAAGAATATCACAAATAAGTGTTTTATGTGTTTCAAATGCAAAAATACCAAAATCAGGTTAAAAACGTATCAAGTTTGCATAATTGGCAGTTTTAGTCCCCCAAGTTTCAAAAGTTGTCAAAACTAGTCCCTGGTTATTCCAAAACTTATAAAAAGTCATAAAAGGTCCTTTGGATTCACAAGTTGTAAGAAATTGTCCTTTGAAGTTTAAAAATCACAATTTACAACTTTAGTCCCTCAACTTTACAAAAGTGTCAAAATCAGTCCCTGGGTGTTTAAAAATGAAAATTATTCAAACTACACCCTTGTACTATTCAAATATGGCATATTTGGTCCTTATATGATAAGTTTGGAGAATTTACATGTTTGGTCCTTCAAGTTTCAAAATTGGCAAAAATTACCCTTGGACGTATAAAATTGGAAAATTAACATTTATGGTCCTTTGGTAAATGAAACTTGGCAAGTTTAACCCTTGTATTAACTTTGGAAATGTTACAGGTTAAGTCCCTCACTTTTCAGAAATTGCATAATTGGTCCTTGTGTTATTAACAAAACCAAACGGACCCTTTCTTGTTATTAACCCACAAAACACAAAACCCAGTTAACCCAAGCCCAGTCCAAAGCCCAAACCCAAAGTTTAAAAAAAAAGAAAACCGCCTACTACTGTTCATCTTCCTCTCCCACACCTGTTAACTCAAAACCAGGTGGTTTCACCACCTCACCACCACCTTTCCACCTCTCCCCAGCCTGCCTACCTCTCACCCTCACCCTTTCCACCTTGCAAACCAATCCACCACCTCAATCAAGATGTTTCCACTCAAAACTACTTTTCCCGCCAAAAATGCCAAATGTACGATTCTAATGAAATTGAAGGATCCAAAGGTTGCAATGAGGTGGGAAACAATCAGAGGTCGACAAGGAACTACAAGAAATCATTATAAAGAAGATAGAAGCAGTATGGAGAAGATAACTAGTGTAAATTAATTTTGCTTATCTCGTTTTTATATAATTTAAGCTTCCAGTGCATGTCTAAGTTTTTAAGCTTTGTAATTCAAGTCTTTAGTGTATAATAAAGCTTTTGTGAACATCAATTTCAGTTCTAAGTCCTATTTTCAGTTTATATAAATTTTACTTGATCAAATTTTCAAAAATGTTTGAATATTGTTTATAGTTGTTGTTAAGGACTCACAAGTTCATATAAGCTCTTTATATAGCATCTGAGAGCTTTTAGAACCATTGAAATCAGTTATAGTTATAAAACTTAAAAATTCATAAAAATCAAGAAAAATAGTGAGAAAATAAAAAATCAGTGGAGAAGATGAAAGAGACATTGGAGCAGAGTTGATTTTGGATTGCTTTGGGTTTAGAGCTTCTTGGGAAGCTATAGGTTGTGATCTCAGTCTTTGGTTCTCAATCTCCACTGAATTCCAACTTGTAAGCTATTTCTTTGAGATTTGCATTTTCTAGTATAAGTGCTTAAAACCTGTTAATTTTAGCTTAATCCTATTTAAATATAGTTAGTATAAGGTTTTTAATCAGTTGCATGATCTTAATCTTTGGAATCCTTTGAAAATCTTCAAAACAGTTTGTTGAAGGGGTGTTTGGATTTGCTGAGTTAATTGTGCTAGAGGCCAGTTGTGTTGTTGTTTATTGTTGTTCTAAGTCACAATAGGATTTAAAAACTCATAGAAACCATAAAATACTGTCCTTGTTTTATAAAAAGTCAAAATAGCTTCTAATCTCAATTTGCCAGTTTAGTGTTAGAAATCAGATTGTGAAATTCATCATATTATCTTAAAACTTGTTAACATAGCTTAATTACATCTTATTTTAGCTTAATACATCATAATCAGTAACTAGATTTGATTTAAAGTTCATCAAAGTCAACCTTTTAGTTCATCTTGAGAAGTCAAATTTCAGTTTAGTAGATTTTTGAATAACTTAGATAATTTTATATAGGCCTTAATACTAATTTTCAAGAATTGAGCTTTTTGAATATTAAAATATAGTTGCTCATCTTCCTAATAGTATTTTTTATAATTTCTGTTTAGCTTATTTAGTTGCTTATTTCCCAGCTTACTTTAGACCCTTTTTCAAAAACATGCCCTGTGCACAGTTGAGATAGCCCATTTCACAAGCTCTCACAGAGCTTATTAGTGAACCTCAGCTTGTGACCTTTAGCTTTTTGTGAAGCTTATCAACCCATATCTCTAGTCCAATGCTTATTTTTCACTTTACAGCTTATTTGATAAGCCTGCTAGTGGCTTTTAGTTTTGTCCATTTCACTTAGTTCATCAATCATTCAGTGTTTATAAGTTTTTCAAAAGCTTGCCACAAGCTTATTAATGGAAGCCAAACTTTGTAAATTAGCTTTTTAGAGAGTGTAGCTGGTTAACTTGTTAGTTCCAGTGGTTACTTTCATTTCCTAGCTTATCTAAGTGCTTAAATATTAGCTTAAAAGTACCTAGTAACAAAAAAAAAATGTCATGTTTAACAGTCAAGCTTGTGCTTATTTAAAGTTGTTTATTGCTTATTTATAAGTTATTGTGCTTTTTCAGTTTTCATACTAGCTTATTAATAGTTATTTAGCTTATTCTCAATTAGTTTTTGCTTATTCATTAGCTTATTAGCCATTTTGGCTTAACCTTGTGCTTATTTCATTTCTTGCTAACTGTTAAGTAACTATAAGCTTAATCTGAGCTTATTAGTGATTTTCATAAAAAGTTGTAGCTTTGAAATTTGCTTATCTTAGTGTGCTTAACAGGTCTCAAAAGAAAAATCCAAAATAAAAAATAAAAAGCCATTGTTGGGATTCGAACCACAGCACTTGTTCACCACACTTGTACGCGTTACCATTCGCCACTTGGGACTTTGATTGGTTATCATTTGCAACATTTATTCCTTAAGTCTTGTTTTCTATTTAGCTTATCTGAACCAATTAGCTTATTCTGACTTATTTAAATAAGTTGTTACACCTTTGAAATTTTCTTAGCTTTGTATTGTTATAAAAGTATTTTATAAAAAGTTTTAAATTTTACGAATAGTTTTAGTATTTTAATCATTTAATTAGTTTAAAATAGTATTTAATTCATAATAAAAATATAAAAGTCAAAAAATATAAATCTTTTTCTAAAATTTTCTTTTGTCATATAGTAAGTAAGAAAATTGTTTTAACTCAGTGGGACTTTTATTTTACAAATTTTACGTTTTTCTTGTACTGCGTAATTTTTACATATAACACGCGTTTTTATTCTAGGTCACGTTTTTAGGTAATTTAGGTTTACGCTTCAATTAAAATAGTTTATTTAAGATATTTTGTTTTATAAATCAAGAAAAATCAACTTTAAAAATAGTGATAGCGTTTATTTAATATATTTTTGCTTTTTAATTTGCATTTAAGCGCCTGTAATTTACAAACTTTTTCTCTAGATATAATTATTCCAAATCATAACTTTTTCCCATTCAATATCACTCGATCACTACACGTTTAGATTTAATCGTACAACTCGTTGGGACTTAACGACCTGAGAAAACACTGTACTCTCCTGGATCTAATTGCATTTCGTTCTCAGACTGTTTTGACTTTTATTACGGTTGACCATTCACAAGTGGTTGACTTGTGTGATAAAACTGTTGTATGGGCGAATCAAATTTTGGCGCCTTACGGGAGTGTCTACGACAATCTTCCGTTTAGCAGATTAGTGATTTGAGTATTCACTCCTTGTTCATACCATACATATATATATTTATATAAAAATCCAAAAATCCAAAAATCCAAAAACATCGTAAAACATATAAAACACAAAAAGATTTTCCATTTTCTTTTTGCCTCGCATTTGTTTTTTATACTTAGTGCATGCGCACTCGTTCTTCCAGCTCCACAAGTCCACTTTCAGAACTTGTAGATATTCCACGTAAACGTAAAGGACGTTCTGCTCCTTCAGCCGTAACTGAGGAACGTCTAACACCAACCTCTGTCGTAATGGCAGACGAAAAACCGATGAAAGAGCTTCTCCAAGCACCCATCGAGGGTTACGGAGATGCCATTGTTGTCCCAGCCATCGTGGCTGATACCTTCGAGCTCAAAACCGGGTTGTAACCTTGTAACCCAAAGCCAATTCTATGGTTTTGGCGGGATGACCCTCATGCACATATTCGATGGTTCAATAAAATTGCATCGACCATCAAATACAAAATGTCCCACAAGAAGCAATTAAACTTCTTACATTCCCATTTTCTAGAGGACAAGCCGAAATTGGCTTGAGAAACAACCCCTCGTTCGATAGAGACATGGGAGGATTTAGTCACAAAGTTTGTTAACGAATTCTATCCTCCATCCCGAACTCTGGTCTTAAAAATGAAATAATGAAATTCACTCAAAGATTTGATGAATCATTCGGTGAGGCATGGGATCGTTACAAGAGTTGCTTCAAAGTGTCACATCATGGTTTTTCGATTTAATGCAAATGGATACTTTCTACAATGGTGCGAGCCAAACCGACCAAGACTCTTTAAATGCCTCCATGGAGGTAATTTCCTTAGCAAAACCACAAAAGAAGCCTTACAAATCATAGAAAACAAGTCCTGGTCCGCTCATGCGAACAAAAACATATCGTCTCGGTCTAATACGGGACCTTCTACTTCATCTCACGTGGTACATCTAGCACCGATGCTAAGATTGACAAACTCACGGATCTTTATTCGAGCTTTGGTTCTTGCTAACCAAAAGAAAGTCACTTTCACACGACACCATCACATGTTGAAGTGAAGAAAGTCGAGTCTCATGTCACTTGTGGTGGCCCTCATGCATACTACAATTGTCGCACCGATGGTAGTCCATTTGAAGCCAATGCTATAATAACACTCAGTTGTGCATGTTTTAGTAGCATTGTGTGTACTTTTATATCATTATTTGGTTATATTTGTGTGATTTTAGCACTTAATCGTATCTAGAGATGTTTGTCTAGTATTCATAACCAAGTGCGAGGAAATGGAGGAAAATATGGAAATATGCGATTAATCGAAGATTCCGTCTCGATAAAGCTAAATCCCAAGTACCTTTGAAGACCTTAGTGATTGAAGAACCAAGTTCTACAAGTCGAGTAAAGAGAGAAAGATCAAGTTTCATGTCTCGGAAGATCCAACGGATCGGTTACACCCAGTAGGATCGGTTGGCATTTGGTCGAATACATGTTTTGCCATGACCGACCGATCGGTGCAACCCATAACCGGATCGGTCGGTATGTTATTATTGAAGACTAACGGATCGGTTGGTCGTATGACCGATCCGGTTGGAGAAGCTGCGATTGTCAAATCTTCATCACTAAGCTTCCCTTTGCATCCAACGATTCTAGGTCCTTCTCTTGGTGTATTCTAGTCCCTTCCTTACTCCTTGGAGGCCAAGTCAAGCATTTAACACCCTAGGCCTTGGAATTAGTATAAATAGAGGCTAATTGTGAGCATATTAGACACACTTCAATTACATAGCTCTCTACTCATCAAACCAAGCCTTAACCTCACGAAATTCGTCCTTAGAAATCCGAGAGAAGTTTGGAGTTCGAAGTTCCACCCTTGGAAGCCAAAACACTAAGAAGTCCACCACGATCCTTTGGGAATCATTACTTCATCATTTGTAATCTTATTCCAAGCATTGTAAGACTTTTAATCATGTTTTCTAATGATCAAAGTTATGAGTTTATGTTCATGTTTGCTATGAGTGGCTAGTTTCTTTATACACTTGCTTAAATGATGTTGATTATTATATGATTAGTTAGTGATTGTGTTAACATGTTTTAATTCAATTTCAAGTTGATTCTAAGATCCAATTGTGCTAAAGTTTCATAGTGACATTTGTTAATCAAGTTTGGCTAATTGGTAACTATCGTTGGGGTCGAAAGAACTTCGTATTATTCAACTAGTCATAATCATTTTGTCTATGGATGATTGTTTTACCCATTATTCTTGATTATACAAAGGAACTAAGGTGTGGTTGTAATAGAAGCGCTTTTGATTATCAAATTGGATTGGTTGGAAACATCTAAATGGTCGTAAGATTAGTTGTTGAAAATTAATTGTAGCCTTTTGTCTATGATCGGGTACCTTTTGTATTGACCATTTCTTAAGCAATTTGATGAACAAGTGGATGTTTTGTGTTTAAGTTTATGAAAGTAGACTTATGAAACTTGAATTGATCTTGAATTGATTGGTTAAACTTAAAGCTTGTTTTATGAACTAAAATCTTGTGAAGGTTTAACTTGTAAGAACAATAGATTAGTTTTCAACTAATTATCACAACCAACATGTTAAGTAGTTAATACAATCACATTAATCTATGATATGATACTAGTTTAAGCAAGTGTAGTTTTAATCATCGATTTTCATTATATCTATTTGCTTTGTTATATGTTTTGATAGACTCCGTTAATTCAAACTTGTGCTCGATTCACTCAAATCCTATGAGCGATCGACTTACCTTCATAATCTTGCTATAACAGACGAGTATACTTGCTCGTATGTGTTATTAGTAATATTGGTAATTCACCTTTTATAAATTTAAAACTTGCACCTACGGGCACATCAAGTTTTAGGCGCATTGCTGCCGGGATTTGATTGTGTTTCAACAAGTTCTTGAATTTCCTTGACCGATTTAAAAAAAAAAAATTTTTTTTTTTCACGAAACCTTAACGGATCCGGTTGCCCTCAACCGAATCGGTTCTGAGTTTACCCATCATTCAGCAGTCGACCGATCGGTCGCATCCATAACCGATCCGGTTACCTTCCTCATTCCATATAAAGCTGTTTTCGTTGTTTGTCCGTGTGTTTAGATATTGCTGGATTCTCTAGGACATTGTATGAACACTCGGCGTGAGAATAGAACCAATTACACCTCTTACCAACCCGAGCGTTTGATTCGAAGAAGAAGGAGAACACGTTTCATACCATTGGAAAACCGTATACCAAGAGTACCAAACCCACCATTTGATAACCTCATTGAAGCCAAAGTTGTTTACAATCCTTTCACCAATTTACCTTTTCCCATGGCGGACGATCAACCTATGTGGGAACAAACCGAACCGTAGCACCAACACCGAAAGTGCTATTGTTGCTATTAACCTTGGTGACAACTTCACCGTGAAGGGACATCACCTTTCTATGATCAAAGACCGACAATTCGATGGCGTGTGTGGCGATCCGCATAAGCACATTGCGAATTCATCGAAATTTGCGGAATGTTTCGTTATGGCGACACCGATGTCAATGCCATCAAACTCAAACTTTTCCATCATCACTCGCGGAGATGCTAAAGTATGGTACAATGAATTGACCCGGAATCATCAATACTTGGGAGGAGATGAGGCAAGCTTTTGTGAGCCGATTCTTTCCACCGCCATGTTTGATCGATTAATGGGAGAAATTCGTGCTTTCAACCAAAACCCAAGCGAATCACTTGTCGAGCTTGGCGAATGAAAGATTTGCCGTAGTTGTCATGGACATGGATTATCAAAGGAACCATTATCCAAATCTTTTACCATGGACTAGATGAAATCTCTCAAGGCATCCTTGATCTTTGGAGGAATTTTTCTCTATAAAACTCCTAATGATGCACATCAATTGCTCGAAGATCGAGTACTTCTCAAACTTGATTGGTCCAAAGATTCCAAAACCAAACCTCTCCGAAAAACCGTTGCTTTTGTCGAAAACACCGATACCTCAAAACTCATGGAGAAGATGGAAGCATTAACCTCACAAATTAACTCGCAATACAAGGATATCAAAGATGAAATGAAAGAAATGCGAGACGGATGCAACAATTGTGGAGGAAATCACCCATCGTCCGAGTGCGACGATAAACCTATGGGTGGACCAAAAGAAGGAGAAGCAAATTACGTTCAAGGAGGATACCGTGGAGGAGGATATCGTAGTAATTATTACGGTCGAAATTCTGGAAATTGGCAAGATCGCCGACCAAGGGATGACAACCGTGATTCTCAACCCAGGCGGCGATCCACCACACCAAACTTCCGACAAAAGGCGGAAGAAACCGAATTCGAAAAACCATGAGAGAATTCGTGGTGGACAAAAATCCATAAATGATTTTATAAAAATCAATTTTTCAATCTTAAAGCCAAAGTTGAGCAAGGACGGAAAAATCATCAAGCATCTATCCAAGATCTTGAAAACAAGCTTAGCGGACTTTCGACCAACATTCCTCTAGACCATCGGTTCATTGCCAAGTAACACTCAATCAATCCAAAACCATCAAATGATAAGGCGTCACAGTCCACCTCAAACAAGAAATGAACATATCAATCTTTGTTTTCACAAGAAGTGGTCTCGTCGATCCACCACCTAATCCTAATACTCTGTCACCGTTGATAGTGAGGATGAAAGCGAAGAACCAAACACAACTCAAACCACCAAAAGAAAGACATTCCACCGGTCAAGGCGTATACACGAAAATTCCTTATCCTCAGCGCCTAAAGAAAGAGAAGATGGAAGGCGTTATAAAAGTTTATCGAAATAATCAAGGAGGTTAGACTCAATGTTCCTCTCGTTGATGTTATAGCGGAATGCCCAATTACGGAAATTTTGAAAGAACTTCTTAATAACAAAAGCAAGCTTGAGCAAATATCGACAACTTTTCTTAACGAAGAATGCTCGACCATAGTTCAAAACAAAATTCCACCAAAGCTCGGAGATCACAGGAGCTTTCTTATTCCATGTACTTTCGGGAATAACGTTAAATGTGATGCTTTAGCGATCTTGGCGCAAGTATCAATTTGATGCCTTATTCACTCTATTCCAAGTTGTGCAACAACGACTGAAACCAACAAAAATGAGCATTCGATTGGCAAATCATTCCTATCAATATCACTGTGGGAATTCTTGAGAATATGCTTGTTCAAGTCGGAAAATTCATATTTCCGTGGACTTTGTAATTTTGGAAATGGAAGAAGATAGTAAAGTCCCACTCATTTTAGGAAGACCTTTCCTAAACACCGTGACATAATCATCAAAGTTAAAGGAAAAGAACTCAACCTTGGGTTGGGAAGATCGAATCACTTTTCTTATCGATAAAGCAATGCGCTACCCACATTCTAGTGATGACACTTGTTTTAACGTCGATGTTATTGATGAAGTCAGCGATGAGGAATTAGATGCATTACTTAGCGAATCCGATCCATTCATGACTACTTACGAAAAATCAATGAAACAGATTTTGACAAAGAGTTTGATGATTTCATGAAAGTAGAATTTGAAGAAGATAACTCGGAAGAAGAAGAAATAGAGGAAGAGGAAGAAAATTTTGAAATCACTTTCAATGAAAAATGCGAATAAAGTCCTCTATCGAAGAACCACCCACGGATCTCGAACTCAAACCTCTCCCAAATCATCGGAATATGCTTATACGGAGGAGAACTCACTTCTTCCGATAGTCATATCTTCATTACTCGAGGATGATGAGAAAGAAAGTTTAGTTTCCGTACTCAAAATCACAAACAAGCTTTTGCTTGGAAAACATCGATATCGAGAATTAGTCCTAATTTTGCAAACACAAAATCAATTTCGAAGAAGGATTAAACACGTGGTAGAACGTCAGCGTAGACTCAATCCCAACATGAAAGAAGTTGTTAAAAGGAAATCATTAAACTTCTTGATCTTGGAATCATTTACCCAATTGAGGATAGTCCTTGGGTAAGCCACATTCCTTGTGTTCCAAAGAAAGGAGGAATAGCGGTTGTAACTAATGAGCGAAATGAGCTAGTTCCAACTAGAGCATCACCGGTTGGCGTGTTTGTATTGACTATCGTAAGTTAAACAAAGCCACGAAAGGATCATTTCCACTCCCATTCATGGATCAAATGCTTGAAAGACTAGCGGAAATAAATTCTTTTGTTTCCTCGGCGGATTTTCGAGGATATTTTCAAATTCCCATCGATCCTAACGATCAAGAAAAGACCACCTTTACTTGTCCTTTTGGAACCTCGCATATCGGCGTATGCCTTTTGGTCTTTGTAATGCACCGCAACTTTTCAAAGGTGTATGATCGCCATCTTCAAGACATGCTAGAAACCTCCATGGAAGTTTTCATGGATGATTTTTCGATCTTTGGAGAGTCATTGAGCTTGCCTCTCTAATCTCGATAAAATGCTCGAAAGATCTGTTGCGCATCTTGTTCTCAAGCGGGAGAAATGCCACTTTATGGTAACAGAAGGAATTGTGCTTGGCCACAAAATCTCTAGTCTTGGAATGGAAGTCGACAAAGCAAAGGTCGATGTCATCTCAAAACTTCCACCACCAACCAACGTCAAAGCCGTTAGAAGTTTTTAGGACATCTTTGGTTTACCGCCGATTCATCAAAGATTTTCCAAAATATCTCGTCCAATGACAAAACTTCTTGAGAAAGAATCTATCTTTAACCCGATCTTGATTGCATAAAAGCTTTGAATCATTGAAATCTCAACTTACTAGTGCTCGATCATGGTTTCACCTAATTGGTCACTACCTTTCGAACTTATATATGCGTATAAGCGATTTTCTTTGTTGGGTGTCTTAGGACAACGAAGGAAACACTTTCGGCCTATATATTTTGCCGACAAGACCTTTGAATAGTGCCCGACAAAATTATACCGTCACCGAAAAGGAATTACTAGTTTGTCGTTTTGCCTTTGACAAATTCGATCATATCTTGTGCTCTCAAAAGCGATCGTTTTACCGATCATTCGACACTCAAATATCATTCACCAAGCAAGGCGCTAAACCACGTCTTATTCGATGGATTTTGTTACTCCAAGAATTTGACATCGAAATCAAAGACAAGAAAGGGCGAGAGAATCTTCTGCGATCACTTATCTCGTCTCGAAAATCCTAATCTTGAGGAGTTGAAAGAAGAAGAAATCGATGATTATTTTCCGATGAAACTCTCATGACCATCGGCGGAAATAGCGATCCTTGGTTTCTTGACTTTGCGAACTACCTCGCGGAGGAATTCTCGAGAAAAGGACTAACTCATGCTCAAAGAAGCAAATTCTTTTGAACTTAAATACTATTTTGGGAAGAACCATATCTTTTCAAAATGTGTCCGATGGGATGATCCGAAGATGTATTTTGGTTCGAAACTCGTAAAATTCTTGACGAATGTCACCATGGCCCAAGCTGGGGACATTATGGTCCTTCCACCACACTAAGAAAGTTTTTGATCTTTGGATTCTATTGGCCAACAATATTCAAAAAGCACATACACTTGTTCAAAGCGTGCGCTTGTCAAAGAACCACCAATCTCTCGAAGGGATGAAATGCCATTAACAAGCATTCAAGTGTGTGAAATATTCGATATTTGGGAATAGATTTCATGGGACCTTTCCTAAATCCCACAAATTCGAATACATTCTCGTTGCTATAGATTACGTGTCCAAATGGGCGGTGAAGCTTTACCGACAAGCGATGCTCGTGTCGTCGTTAATTTTCTCAAAAAGCTTTTAGCTCGTTATGGAATTCCCAAAGCACTCATAGCGATCGTGGAACTCATTTACGCAATCAACAAATGGAAAAAACCATGAAAAGATATGGAGTTCATCATCGATTTGCAGCGCTTATCATCCACAAACTAGTGGACAAGTCGAAAATACCAGCGAGCTCTCAAAGAATCTTGGAAAAACCGTAAAGACAATCCGTCTTTATGGGCAAGAAACTTGATGATGCTCGTGGGCATTTCGTCTGACTTATAAAACACCAATTGGTACAACTCCTACGAGACTCTGTATGGGAAGACTTGTCATTGCCGTTCGAAGTTGAACATCGTGCTTATTGGGCGCTCGAGACAATGTAACACCGATCTCAAAATATTTGGGAGAAAAGATTTACGCAATTGCACGAGCTGGATGAATTAAGACTCCAAGCTTATGAAAACTCCAAAGCGTATAAAGCGAACAAAAGCCTATCATGATAAAAGCTACGAATTCGGAAAGAATTCAAAGCGGAGATAAAGTTACGCTTTTAACATGAAATTCAAATTCAAAGCTCTAAGTTACAACCAAAATGGTTTGGACCATATGTCGTTAAACATGGATATCCATCGGGTATGTCGAACTCTATGACAAACAAGGTGGAAGTTTCATTGTTAATGGACACGAATCAAGTTATACTACGATAAGGAGCAAGCGAATGAAGTTTCGATTCTTGGCGGTGTCTTGGAGACACCATGAGAATGAATTGAAACTATCACTTTTGTAGCACCATTTCTGGAAGAATTCCACAAACTATTCCGTGAAACCAAGCTCTTTGAATTAAATGCGGGACGATATTGAAGATCTTGGTGAAGAATTCATGTACATCCCGAAATTTATAAAATGTTCAAAGCTGCCCTTGCGGTGAATAAATTGGGAAGAATCGAGTCGGTGATGACTCGATAATAAAACAAGCGCTTCTCGGGAGGCAACCCGTGTGTTTGATTTGATTTTCGTGGTCACTCCCAAAGTCTTAACCTTTGGTTAAACTTAAGTGTGGGGGTGCCACCTTTAATAAAACCTTTTGTTTGTTTATAAGATTGTGTGCGGTGATGATTTCTCTAGTGGACACGGGAATGAAGAAAGAATTTTAAGGTGATAAACTCGTTGACATATCTGGTTTCATCTCTATTTTCCTATTTCTATACTTTGAAGTTCGCTTTTCATTGAGGACAATGTCTAACTTAAGTGTGGGGGTGAATAGGAAAAATTAGAGTTTTCATGCTTAAATTTAAAATTTTGTTTGCCCTTGTGATCTAGTTGTTTTCACACTTTTAGGATTATCTATTAGAATAAGCTGGATCATTCCTTTGGTAAAAGCGGTAATATTTGAAATTTCGAGATGTGTTCGATTACTATTGCAATCCATTCGGGATCGATAAACATTTGCTAGCACATATTATACCCTTTCCACTAAATTGTGAGGATTTGAGCCTATTTCTTATTAGCATACATCTTTTATGCTTAGATCTTTTGCTATGAGTGTCTTGGGTGATTTTATTTATTCTAGAACTTGTGCTTGTAAATCATTACTAGACCGCGGTGAGATTGCATTAAATGCGATATAAGTGAATTCGTGTGATAAAGAGGCAACTTAGGATTTAACCCAAATAGCCTTCCATTTTACATCTAATGATATATTAGCTAGCCACATCGGTTAGTTAACCACCCACATGGACCCATTTGTAGTGCTCATTTTAGCACTAGATACCCCTAGTTACACCTTACGAGCCATCCCTTTCATTTTGCTTCACCGGAAAATACAAAAGATTTTACACTTTAAACCTTAGCCTACCCCTTATCAATGTCTAACGGTTGGTTGCTAGTTTCATGGAAAGTGAAGATTGTTCAAATGATTATGAGTACCACCTCCTTTGTGATTGATTGAGCCATGCGTTATGTTATGTTCAAAAAAAAAAAAAAAAAAAAAAAAAAAAAAAAATTGTGTTGAAAGTATGGAAATAATAGCCAATGTGCTATGATCGTAGAACAATTGTCATGGCAAAAGAAAAAGGCTGTGGAAAATGGAAAAGAAGAAAGCAAAGCTATAATCGTTTATTTGGTTCGTGGAATGTTTGGTAGCTAGCAACATGGGTATTAGACTTGATTTCATTTTATTTTACACCAATTCCATTAAACATTCCATGCCTTATCCATACCCTTAACCCTTAGCCTATCATTATAACCCGAATAAAAGCCCTCTTTAGATGTTTTACTTGGTGCTCACGCCACGTCGGTGGAGTTTTGTTTCTTGTACAAGCTTATGGTAATAATCTAATCATGGTGAGCAATGAGTGTGATTTATCTTGTTACTCCACTAAAATGAGTGATTGAGTGAATTATATTCCATTATTTTTCGTGAGGTGTTACGAAATGTTTATCATGCAAGAAAATCGTTGGATATTGTCAAACATCTTGATGTTTCACCTTTATAAGCATAATTGATGAATCTTCTCTCGTATTTATACTTGGTTGATTTGCATCACATTTTCATAATCACGATCTTGTCGGTGGATGTTTGTCCTAGATTTGCTTGAGGGCAAGCAAAGTTTAAGTGTGGGGAATTTGATAACACTCAGTTGTGCATGTTTTAGTAGCATTGTGTGTACTTTTATATCATTATTTGGTTATATTTGTGTGATTTTAGCACTTAATCGTATCTAGAGATGTTTGTCTAGTATTCATAACCAAGTGCGAGGAAATGGAGGAAAATATGGAAATATGCGGTTAATCGAAGATTCCGTCTCGATAAAGCTAAATCCCAAGTACCTTTGAAGACCTTAGTGATTGAAGAACCAAGTTCTACAAGTCGAGTAAGAGAGAAAGATCAAGTTTCATGTCTCGGAAGATCCAACGGATCGGTTACACCTTCACCGGATCGGTTGGCATTTGGTCGAATACATGTTTTGCCATGACCGACCGATCGGTGCAACCCATAACCGGATCGGTCGGTATGTTATTATTGAAGACTAACGGATCGGTTGGTCGTATGACCGATCCGGTTGGAGAAGCTGCGATTGTCAAATCTTCATCACTAAGCTTCCCTTTGCATCCAAACGATTCTAGGTCCTTCTCTTGGTGTATTCTAGTCCCTTCCTTACTCCTTGGAGGCCAAGTCAAGCATTTAACACCCTAGGCCTTGGAATTAGTATAAATAGAGGCTAATTGTGAGCATATTAGACACACTTCAATTACATAGCTCTCTACTCATCAAACCAAGCCTTAACCTCACGAAATTCGTCCTTAGAAATCCGGAGAAGTTTGGAGTTCCAGAAGTTCCACCCTTGGAAGCCAAAACACTAAGAAGTCCACCACGATCCTTTGGGAATCATTACTTCATCATTTGTAATCTTATTCCAAGCATTGTAAGACTTTTAATCATGTTTTCTAATGATCAAAGTTATGAGTTTATGTTCATGTTTGCTATGAGTGGCTAGTTTCTTTATACACTTGCTTAAATGATGTTGATTATTATATGATTAGTTAGTGATTGTGTTAACATGTTTTAATTCAATTTCAAGTTGATTCTAAGATCCAATTGTGCTAAAGTTTCATAGTGACATTTGTTAATCAAGTTTGGCTAATTGGTAACTATCGTTGGGGTCGAAAGAACTTCGTATTATTCAACTAGTCATAATCATTTTGTCTATGGATGATTGTTTTACCCATTATTCTTGATTATACAAAGGAACTAAGGTGTGGTTGTAATAGAAGCGCTTTTGATTATCAAATTGGATTGGTTGGAAACATCTAAATGGTCGTAAGATTAGTTGTTGAAAATTAATTGTAGCCTTTTGTCTATGATCGGGTACCTTTTGTATTGACCATTTCTTAAGCAATTTGATGAACAAGTGGATGTTTTTGTGTTTAAGTTTATGAAAGTAGACTTATGAAACTTGAATTGATCTTGAATTGATTGGTTAAACTTAAAGCTTGTTTTATGAACTAAAATCTTGTGAAGGTTTAACTTGTAAGAACAATAGATTAGTTTTCAACTAATTATCACAACCAACATGTTAAGTAGTTAATACAATCACATTAATCTATGATATGATACTAGTTTAAGCAAGTGTAGTTTTAATCATCGATTTTCATTATATCTATTTGCTTTGTTATATGTTTTGATAGACTCCGTTAATTCAAACTTGTGCTCGATTCACTCAAATCCTATGACGATCGACTTACCTTCATAATCTTGCTATAACGGACGAGTATACTTGCTCGTATGTGTTATTAGTAATATTGGTAATTCACCTTTTATAAATTTAAAACTTGCACCCTACGGGCACATCAGTGCTCTAATCGATGTGTATCTTTGAAGAGTTGACTATTGATAATGAAGAACTCACGTTTAATATCAATCAGGACTCCAAACCTCTAAACAAATGTAGTGTTGCTACAATCGATCAAAAAACTGAAAGAATCGATGCAACACTCTTAAATTTCACGGTTAAGAGGAGTGACCAAAAACGTGCTGATCTAAAAGCTAAGAAAATCAACCCTGGTTCAAACAAATGGTTTGAAAGTTGTACCAAGGAAGTCAAGAATGTTCTTGACTATGATGAACTAGAATCGGAGACTTCATCGGAAGTGATGGAAATTGCTAGCTCTAAGAGCACACCACTTGTCCCACCTCCGGAACCAGTTTATCGTATTGAGTTTGTTAACTCTGTGGATGAAACTAAATTCTCTTCAAATGATCCATCATCCATTTCATCTCCAGATCCAATTGTTTCCGACTATTCCATTTCTTCTCTCACACCGGATGAGGAAGATGATAACTTTTGGAATGAAGTCGATGCTTTTCTAAGTGATGAGTCAATTCCAACAGGGGTTGATGATACTTACTTGGATTCAGAGGGGGACATCCTTTTTCTTGAAAGTTTATTAAACGAAGAATCGTCCCCAACCCTTCCTCCCGGAAATCTTATTGACACTCACCATACAAGCTTCAAGTTTAAGCTTAAAAATGTCAAAAATGGTGATTTGCTTCTTACTAATGAGGAATGGACATGCATTGTAATGCACATCTTTATTCCATTCTTCACAAATGGCATGGTTGCTCTTTCCCTTTTCTCTTTCGGGAATAAGGACACCATCTTTGACCCCGGTATTATCCTTTATAGTTTCTACTATTAAAAATACCGGTTGTATCTCGTCGGTGTGGAACTTTCTGATGTTCATATGCTTATTAACAATGTGAATGAAAGTCCGATCGAGATTGGTTTTCCACGTAACTTTCCCCATGAACCAATGAATGCGGGGATCGAGTCAAGCTAGCGACTCGGTAATCAAAAACAGTAGCTAAACATGGGTTTTCACCCGTGTGTACCACCTAAGTGTGGGGGAGATGCCCCACATGTTGTATATAGATATATAAAAAAAATGAAAATTGTATATAATAAAAAACAGAATAATTGTTGTGTTTCTACACTTAGCAAGTAATGTTATCTTTTTACGTTCAAGGATTCGGCATAATATCCGGGACTTTGAATATTGAGGACAATATTCATTTCTAAGTGTGGGGGAATTCGCGAATTTGATCATAAATGTACCCTTTTAGTCCCTTTTTCCCCAAAATGGCCAAATTAAATTTTTTAGTGGAAGTACTATGTACTAAACACAACAAATGGTAATCAGTCCACCATGTCTAACCAGCATAAGGATTGGCTAATCCGAGAGCAAGCGGCTCTTGGTAAAGATTTATCAAATCCGTTTATGGCTTGCAATTTGCCTAAAATTGTATGGTAATCAACTCCCATATCTTTAATTAGTTAAGAGTTGGCTAGTCCGAGAAGCAAGCGACACGGTAAAGACAAATCAAAACCGTTGAAAGTGGTGATTTGCTCAAAATCATTTGGTTATCATTGTACCAAGGTTCTTACTTGAAGCTGAAACATTTGGCAACCCGAAATAATGGCTTACGGTAAAGAGATGAAATCCATTAAATTTTCATAAAAGATTGCTAGGGACTAGCAATAGTTTAGTGTGGAGATTGATGAGTGTGTAAATACTCATCGTTTTTGTACCTTTTAGATCGTAAAACATGCGAAAACACTCGAAACGCATCAAAATGATAAGAATATCACAAATAAGTGTTTTATGTGTTTCAAATGCAAAATACCAAAATCGGGTTAAAAGCGTATCAAGTTTGCATAATTGGCGGTTTTAGTCCCCAGTTTCAAAAGTTGTCAAAACTAGTCCACGGTTATTCAAAACTTATAAAAAGTCATAAAAGGTCCTTTGGATTCACAAGTTGTAAGAAATTGTCCTTTGAAGTTTAAAAATCACAATTTACAACTTTAGTCCTCAACTTTACAAAGTGTCAAAATCAGGTCCACAGGTGTTTAAAAATGAAAATTATTCAAACTACACCCTTGTACTATTCAAATATGGCATATTTGGTCCTTATATGATAAGTTTGGAGAATTTACATGTTTGGTCCTTGAGTTTCAAAATTGGCAAAATTACCTTGGACGTATAAAATTGGAAAATTAACATTTATGGTCCTTTGGTAAATGAAACTTGGCAAGTTTAACCCTTGTATTAGCTTTGGAAATGTTATGGTTCAGTCCCTCACTTTTCAGAAATTGCATAATTGGTCCTTGTGTTATTAACAAAACCAATAGGACCACTTTCTTGTTATTAACCCACAAAACACAAAACCCAGTTAACCAAGCCCGGTCAAAGCCCAAACCCAAAGTTAAAAAAAAAAAAACCGCCTACTCATGCTCATCTTCCTCTCCACACCTGTTAACTCAAAACCAGTGGTTTCACCACTCACCACCACCTTTCCACCTCTCCCAGGCCGCCTACCTCTCACCCTCACCCTTTCCACCTTGCAAACCAATCCACCACCTCAATCTGTTGTTTCCACTCAAAACTACTTTTCCGCCAAAAATGCCAAATGTACGATTCTAATGAAATTGAAGGATCCAAAGGTTGCAATGAGTGGGAAACAATCGAGAGGTCGACAAGGAACTACAAGAAATCATTATAAAGAAGATAGAAGCAGTATGGAGAATATAACTAGTGTAAATTAATTTTGCTTATCTCGTTTTTATATAATTTAAGCTTCCAGTGTATGTCTAAGTTTTTAAGCTTTGTAATTCAAGTCTTTAGTGTATAATAAAGCTTTTGTGAACATCAATTTCAGTTCTAAGTCCTATTTTCAGTTTATGTAAATTTTACTTGATCAAATTTTCAAAAATGTTTGAATATTTTTTATAGTTGTTGTTAAGGACTCACAAGTTCATATAAGCTCTTTATATAGCATCTGAGAGCTTTTAGAACCATTGAAATCAGTTATAGTTATAAAACTTAAAAATTCATAAAAATCAAGAAAAATAGTGAGAAAATAAAAAATCAGTGGAGAAGATGAAAGAGACATTGGAGCAGAGTTGATTTTGGATTGCTTTGGGTTTAGAGCTTCTTGGGAAGCTATAGGTTGTGATCTCAGTCTTTGGTTCTCAATCTCCACTTGAATTCCAACTTGTAAGCTATTTCTTTGAGATTTGCATTTTCTAGTATAAGTGCTTAAAACCTGTTAATTTTAGCTTAATCCTATTTAAATATAGTTAGTATAAGGTTTTTAATCAGTTGCATGATCTTAATCTTTGGAATCCTTTGAAAATCTTCAAAACAGTTTGTTGAAGGGGTGTTTGGATTTGCTGAGTTAATTGTGCTAGAGGCCAGTTGTGTTGTTGTTTATTGTTGTTCTAAGTCACAATAGGATTTAAGAACTCATAGAAACCATAAAATACTGTCCTTGTTTTATAAAAAGTCAAATTAGCTTCTAATCTCAATTTGCCAGTTTACTGTTAGAAATCAGATTGTGAAATTCATAATATTAGCTTAAAACTTGTTAACGTAGCTTAATTACATCTTATTTTAGCTTAATACGTCATAATCAGTAATTAGATTTGATTTAAAGTTCATCAAAGTCAACCTTTTAGTTCATCTTGAAAAGTCAAATTTCAGTTTAGTAGATTTTTGAATATATTAGATAATTTTATATAGGCCTTAATACTAATTTTCAAGAATTGAGCTTTTTGAATATTAAAATATAGTTGCTCATCTTCCTAATAGTATTTTTTATAATTTCTGTTTAGCTTATTTAGTTGCTTATTTCCTAGCTTACTTTAGACCCTTTTTTAAAAACATGCCCTGTGCACAATTGAGATAGCCCATTTCACAAGCTCTCACAGAGCTTATTAGTGAACCTCAGCTTGTGACCTTTAGCTTTTTGTGAAGCTTATCAACCCATATCTCTAGTCCAGTGCTTATTTTTCACTTTACAGCTTATTTGATACGCATGCTAGTGGCTTTTAATTTTGTCCATTTCATTTAGTTCATCAATCATTCAGTGTTTATAAGTTTTTCAAAAGCTTGCCACAAGCTTATTAATGGAAGCCAAACTTTGTAAATTAGCTTTTTAGAGAGTGTAGCTGGTTAACTTGTTAGTTCCAGTGGTTACTTTCATTTCCTAGCTTATCTAAGTGCTTAAATATTAGCTTAAAAGTACCTAGTAACAAAAAAAAATGTCATGTTTAACAGTCAAGCTTGTGCTTATTTAAAGTTGTTTATTGCTTATTTATAAGTTATTGTGCTTTTTCAGTTTTCATACTAGCTTATTAACAGTTATTTAGCTTATTCTCAATTAGCTTTTGCTTATTCATTAGCTTATTAGCCATTTTGGCTTAACCTTGTGCTTATTTCATTTCTTGCTAACTGTTAAGTAACTATAAGCTTAATCTGAGCTTATTAGTGATTTTCATAAAAAGTTGTAATTTTGAAATTTGCTTATCTTAGCGTGCTTAATTAGTTTCAAAAAGAAAAATCCAAAAATAAAAAAATAAAAAAAGCCATTGTTGGGATTCGAACCCTGGCCACCCAGCTCACCACACACACACGTTACCATTCGCCCTTGGGACTTTGACTGGTTATCATTTGCAACATTTATTCCTTGAGTCTTGTTTTCTATTTAGCTTATACGAACCAATTAGCTTATTTACAGCTTATTTAAATAAGTTGGTACACCTTTTGTAATTTTCTTAGCTTTTTATTGTTATAAAGTATTTTATAAAAAAGTTTCAGAATTTTCTGAATAGTTTTAGTATTTTTAATCATTTAATTAGTTTAAAATAGTATTTAATTCATAATAAAAAATATAAAAGTCAAAAAAAATGTAAATCTTTTTCTAAAATTTTCTTTTGTCATATAGTAAGTAAGAAAATTGTTTTACGCTCGTGGGACCTTTATTTTACAAATTTTACGTTTTTTCTTGTGTTTCGCGTAATTTTTACATATAACGCGTTTTTTATTCTAGGTCGCGTTTTAGGTAATTTAGGTTTACGCTTCAATTAAAATAGTTTATTTAAGATATTTTGTTTTATAAATCAAGAAAAATCAACTTTAAAAATAGTGATAGCGTTTATTTAATATATTTTTGCTTTTTAATTTGCATTTAAGCGCCTGTAATTTACAAACTTTTTCTCTAGATATAATTATTCCAAATCATAACTTTTTCCCATTCAATATCACTCGATCACTACACATTTAGATTTAATCGTACAGCTCGTTGGGACTTAACGACCTGAGAAAACACTGTACTCTCCTGGATCTAATTGCATTTCGTTCTCAGACTGTTTTGACTTTTATTACGGTTGACCATTCACAAGTGGTTGACTTGTGTGATAAAACCTGACTGTCTGGAGCGAATCATCTATCCCAATCCCAATTATGCTTAGGCTATTCACTCTCAACCTTCCACTTATTCATGACAAGATTAACGGGCAAGCTTCCTAGGAACTCGGTCATCTTGCTAAACACTAAGGCATCCTCGAACGGGTTCACTTCGATGTCAGCCAATTTTTCTCATGGAAAGTTGAGTCACTTACAAATGCCTCTTCTAGATAGAAAGGTCATTGAGGACCTAAAAAATCTTTATTAGTCCAAGGTCCATATCTAGATGATTTTCTATCCAACATGATCTCGTAGGGTATTTCTTCCTCTTTCTAGTAGATATGCTTCTTGACATCATAAATTAACCTAGCAATACCTTCTCCTACCACTATCTTAGACATCTTAAAATCAATTATGGCACTAGCGGTAGCTAAGAATCCTCTTCCTACTAACAATGGGCATGTCGAGTCCATATTCATGTCTAGCACATGGAAATCCGCCAAAAGAGTCAATTGACCTACGTGTACTACCATGTCTTTTATTATCCCTACCGGATATGCAATACTTCCATCCACTAGACCTAAGATGGTTTCCGTTGATTCTGTCTTACCTAGGTTAAGGCTTCTATGGAGGGACAACGGAAGAAGATTGATGCTTGATCCTAAGTCAGCTAAAGTGTCAAAAGATTTGGAATTTCCATGTCTACACGGAAGAATGAATATCCCGGGATCATCTATCTTCTTAGTTAACTTATTTTGCACAAATGCGGACCCACATTCTCCTAATTTTAGTTCTTGCTCATATTTTTCTTTTAAAGCATTATAATAAGGCGCATGAGTCAAGACTTCAAGAACCGGTTTTTCTTGGTGGAGTTCCTTGTACTTTTCTTCTAGATTATGTTTGGGTTCTTGGTTGATGAGTTTCTCACGAGTTGGATAGGCCATTGGTTCGAGTCCTTGGTATTTCATGAGGGATCACATGGAACCCGTGTTGATGGCGTTGACTGAGTGAACCTTTGGGTATGAAGGGCATGGATGTGTACTCTCCCATGGTGAGCAAGAACATGAAGTCGATGAAATCGAATTTACTTTTGGGTTCTTTATAGTGTCACTCGGGAGTGCTCCAATGTCCCGATCATTGAAGGCTTTTAAAAGGGCGTCGAGCTTGTTTGTCATCTCACTTTGTCATTTCTTGAAATTGGCTTCAAGCTTAGTCAATCGAGTTTCTTGAGATGACATGAACCTAGAAACCATTGCCTCGAGATTAGTGGAATTCCCGGTATTTGGAGGGTTGGACCTATTTAGTGGACTATATGAGTTTTGGGGCGGGTTTGAGTTTTGGCTACACCTAAGGTTAGGGTGATTTCTCCATGAGGGGTGGTAGGAATTTCCTAAGTTGTTTTGCTCGGGCTTGAAAGTGTACCACTTCTCTCTCGCTCCATCAGTACGCGTGGAGGCGTAGTCCGCAAGAGCTTGTTCAGGGAGTGTTGTGCAATCACGAGTGTCGTGGGGACCACTTCATAACTCACAAGGTAGAGTGATTCTGCTCACTTGGTGTGAAGACTTAGGATTTTCGTAAGATCTCATTAGGAATTTGACTTGATCTTCAAGCTCGAGCATCCTACGATTGGAAGTTTGTGAGTCAATGGGAGGCAAGGAGATTGCCTTGATGGTTTTGGAAAACTCATGGGGGTCATTACAACTTTCGTTGTCATAGAGGGCAAGGTCCTCGATTGTGCCCCACGATTCTTACGCGGTAAGATCACTAAGTTTGCCACTGGCCGCTTAGTCAATGGATTGCTTAGTTGAGAAGTTGACATAATCATAAAAGATTTAGACTTGAAGCCAAAGATCGATGCCATGATGAGGGACTTTATGGAGTAAGTCCTTGAATCGAGTCCATGCCTCGTAGAGAGATTTACCTTGACGTTGTTGCAACATCAAGATTTCATTCATGAGTTTGGTAGTTCTCCCCGGTGGGAAAAATTAGGCAAGGAAACAAGTAGTGAGATCATCCCAACTTGAGATGGATCCGGCGGGAAGTCGCTCAACCCAATTACTAGCTTGGTGCCGTAGAGAGAATTGGAAGAGGCAGCGTGGTCTCCCGTGTGGTAGCATCAAGGTCGATGGAATCAACGATTTTAAGGAAATCCTTGAGATGTTGATTAGGATCTTCGAAACGATGTCCATGGAATGCACATCCGTTTTGCACCAACCGGATGGTGTCGGATCGTAGGGTCGTAGTTTGAGCTTGATCGGGGAGGTCAATGGTGTTCCTATAGCCTTGGTGGCTCGGTCTAGAGTATTCACCAAGAGTACAGCCTCTTGGCGGATCAATTGGTGGTGGGTCAATGGAAATGGGATGATGTAGTGGCGGGTTATCACCTTCCATGATGAAAAGTGATGGGGCTACGAACAAAGTCACGAAGAAGGAGGATAGACTACAAGGAAGCTCAAAATGAGAAAAACTCTCACTTGTCAGGAATCAAGCAAGGGAACCTAAACGAGATAAAAATCTAACTAGCTATTCTATTCCCCGGAAGTGGCGCCAAATACTTGATGCGCGTACGAAGCGCATTCGGGGTCAAATGAACTTCCTTTTCGTTGAGCAACTTTTTCAACACCCTAGGCAGTGAACCTAATCGTTGTAGTGTAATATTGGGTAAGCCTTGGGGATTGATATCGTTCTCCAGGGGAATAGGAATGCTAGTAGAAGTGTACTACGCTAAGGTTGGGGTTGAGGATGATTCTTTTTTATCTTTTTTATATTTTTTTAGAAAGCTAATGGTAAAATCTTGGGGCTTGGATTTGGGGGGTGGTACTTCTACCAATTACTTCTACTATCTAATTATCTAATCTATGCGTAGTCTTATGTCTATTGATGTGTGCTCGTATGATGATTAAAAATGTGCTTACCTAGATACTATTACTCCCTAGTTATCTTTTATTGGTGGTTGAATTGTCACGTCTTTATTCTTAACGTGCTGTGTTTTCTAAGGTTGTAGGGTGTGCCTTTTTCCCTAACTCTTTGAGATTACCTTAAGGTTATTGCCTACGAAATCCGCTAGACGATTCATAAAATAACTTTAAGGTTATCTTTGGATGTTTAGACTACGAAATCCGCTAAGTGATTCATAAACTAAGGTTCACAAAGATTACTCAAGCATTTAAATGCAACGATAGCCTAATTGCACTCCTAGGCCAATTACAATTAAGATAATAGACAGCCAATCAATAATTAATAATTAGGTTTCATAGATCTAAGCAAACATACAAGAAATTTAGCCGGACATGTTAAACAAACAAGCATACACACATTCAATAGAAGACATAATGAAAACAATGAATTAAAACACTTATCTTGATGTAAAATAGGGTTTGGGAACCCTAACATACTGTCCCAGTCGGACTACAAATGTTTAGGGTTTTACTTCACAAGTCTACCTCCTAAAATACTGAAAATTCGATTTCTATATATAATTTTACACTTGAGATGACGTAGCCTTATAGGTGGGACGCCGTCAGATCGTTGTCATTAGAGTTTTCGTCTTGGCCAAGTAATCGTTGGGACGGCGTCACGTTGTAGTTGTGACGCCGTCAGGCTTTAGCGTGGACGTTGTCTGATTTTGGATCTAGGCCGTCTAAGATGGAAATTTTTAGTGACGTCCTTCCTCTTCAAAGCCTGACCCCGTCGGTGTATTTTAGCAAAAGCATCTTGAGCCATCAGTGTATCTATTAGCCATTAGTCAAATCAGAGAGGGGACGGCCGCCTTTATTTGGGACGCCGTCGACCGGTTCAATGACTTGAGTATCTTTGATCTTGACTTAGCCATTTTCTTCATATATTCACTCTTTTTCGTCCAAATATGCATCATTCCAGCATTTTGCTACCAAGAGACCTAAAACGTGAAAAGGAACGAAATTAAACAGTAACGGATATAAAAGTGATCAATTAGGGGCTTAAATGACACCTTAAAAGTTTACGTTTTAAATCCTTATCATAATCATCCTATATACTTAACAAATAAAGATGTTTGCCTATGTTGAAGGACTAGGATCCTAGGATATAAGTGTTAGGATTAGATGACTTGAAAATGAAAATAACATGATTCCCATGCCTTTATATGATCTGATTGATATGTTGGATTGACTTTTATTAGTCGAATTCTGTTTGGGTGTTGTCAACCACCATATATGTCTATCTGTGTTTATTGACGTATGCAGATAACATGGTCTATAAGAATGTTCCTAATCCAGATCCCACAAAAGTAGATAATTGGATGCCGAAAGGAAAGGGCAACGATATCTTGGGCCGAAAAAAGATGAAACGAAACTTAATTGGATCTCTATGGAGAGTTGGCATGATAGATGCAACGTCAGAGGTCTCACTGCATCAGCAGATGGTTTTCTTTCACCCTCTCAGCAAAAACACAAGCAACTTGTGATTCTCAACCACCTAACGTATCTTTGTGCAGGAAAAGTAGTGGATGATACCATTCTTCAACAATTTTGAATATATTGTTTTGAAAATGAAAAATATTGTTTGAAAATAAATTAAACTCAATGTTTTGAAAATCAACCCGGCTTTATTTTTTCAAATCTTAAGTGATTTCAAATTAAATATTTTCAAACGATATTTCATCTAACAAGTCCGTTTGTACAAAATAAGTGGTGATCTAAAAGATTTAATGTTATGTCATGGTATGTATGATTTTTTCGTTTAAATCAAAGATCTTTCAAAATGAAATTTTTTCTGTCCGTTTGTACAAAATAAGTGGTGATCTAAAATCTCTTAAAATTATCATACCTGACACTAACAATTTTTAATGTCGAAAACTATTCTTTATCAGTTAATTTAAAAATTAAATCAAGCCACGTCTTTTGATCTGCGCTAAACCGTCAAGTCTAATCACTAAACTGGTCACTTGTGAATGACCAACCGTAATGAACTTAAAACAGTTCGGACACAAATGCAATGAAGATCCGAGGAGTATAGGGTCTCCCGGTCGTTATGTCCAATGAGCTATGCAATGGATCAATCAACGTCTAGTGATCGAGAAATTTGAGCGATAAAGGAATTTGAGATTATTATAACTACGAAATATCAAACAAATACAAAGGCTTAAATGCAAATGATAGTAAATTAAAAAGATAAAATCTATTAAATAAACGCTATCACTATAATTAAAATGATGTTTTTGTTTTTATGTTTTTACGAAACTGAAATTAAAATCTACGCGACGTACAAAATAAAAAGTGAAACTAAAGCAGTGTTAACCCTAAAAATATGAAAATGATGTTTTTACAAACCTAATGACAAAAGAAAATTTATGGAAAAAGAAAATTATTTTTATAACTAATTATTCAATTAAAAACTATTTTTAACTATTAATTAATTATCTAAAATACAAGAAAATAGGAAATTAGGCTAGAAAAATAAAATTATGAAATGGAAAAGTCTAAAATATCAAAATAGAACTTTCAAAACTATTTTGTAATTTTACGATTATTTTCTATTTTCTATGAATTTTAAACTATTAAAACTAATTAAATTACTAAAATTACCAAATAAGCTATGAAAATCGGAAAATTACTTTTTACTTTTTATATTTATCTAAATCTAAGAAAATTGAAAATTATTTTTTGAGCCTTTTCGATTTTTTTTTTTGTATTAAAGGCTAATTAAAAGTGCTTAAAAACTAGTTAAAATCAAGAAAAATAGCAAAACAATTTAGGAAAATCTGAAAATTTCAGGAAACTCTAAAATGATATAAAGAAGCTAGGAAAATGGAAAATCAAAGTGCTATGTGGAAGAAAATGAAACCGATAGATCAATTGCTTATTGAAATAAGCACTTGCTAAGCAAATGAGCAAAACAAGCAACCACCGATCACGAAGCTATAATATGCAAAAGTAACCAAAATACAACTAAAAGCAACAAGCTACACTCTTGAATTGCAAGATTGATCAAACTTGATGATTATGAGATTAGGCTAAAAAGCAGTTTTGGTATCAACTTGCGCAACCAAGAAAAAGCACTCAAATAAGATACAAACTAAAACCAATTATTAAAACTTAAACTAGACCTAAGTGGCTACTTGAAACCAAAAGACCGAACTAGGAAGGCTCTAATGAATCTGCACCACTGGACAACCGAGAAAAACTCGATTCGCAAAGGTAATGAGCAGGCAACTAGCCTAACTTTGAGCTTATTCAACGGCTTATCTAGAGATCTTTAGCCAAAAGCAGAAATAAGGTCTTATATACCACCAGTAGACTACTTATAGACCAAATATCAGACCCTACAAACCCTTATTGAAACCTGTGCACACTCTGCAAGTTCTGCAAAAACTGAGTTTGGCACATTTTTTTGACTTTTGAATCAGTTTGTAAGTTTGACTTTGGTGAGATTCCAATGCAAATTTAGGAATGATCTTGATGTAATTTGATGTAATACTACTTTATCAAGCAAGCTTAACCAGTTTTAGACCTTTTTGGGTTGTTTAGTGATAACAGGTTCCAACAGTAAGCAATCAAGAGCAGTTTCAAGCTAAGTTTGACTTTTAGAGAAAAACTTGTGCAAAATCTTGTTGAAACAATATTACTAGTGATATTAGAGATAAATGCAACAAAAATATTTTACCAAAACACCTCAAAACGGTTTCACAAGGCTAACAAACACCCTTTATGAACTGTTTGAGCGATTAAATAGATCCAAACACGAACAAACTTGCATTATCGATTAAACTAAGTTCACTTAACCTAATTACTACTTTTAAGCAGAGGTTACTACTGGAGACCACTTAAAGCAGATTATGCAAAAAGAGTGATTTTGAACTTACACTCAGTCCAAAGCCACAATGGCTAGCCAACAGTGAAACAAGGACCCTAACCTATCAATTTCCACCCAATGCTTCCATTTCAACCAATTTCCAGTTCTGAATCACACCATATCATCCCTGCATCATGTTTGCTCCAAATTTGACTTTTGTTGACCAATTGCCAAAGTTGCATGAAATGTACAAATAAGCTTATACAAAGCTTTGACAAGCTTATTAGAGCTTGTTTAAGCTTAAAATTAAGTTGCTAACAGGCTTTGCTCAAGATTTTGAAAGTAGAAAATTAATCAGTGAACATAAAAATGGGCGAACTTGAACTTGAATTGATACTTAATTAGAGTTGAAATACACTTGAATACTTTTGTTGAGTACAAATGAACTTTAAAACATAACTAAAAACTAGTTAGGATACTACAAGCTAAAAAACGACATATATTTTGGAAAATTAAAACTAACTATCTCTTCAGGCATCCTCCTTGCTTCTTTTATGCACCAAACTCTCTCTTTTCTCTCTCTGGACGCTTCCCAGCAACAATATGAGCCCTTGGATGCTTTTTGAGCAATCTAGGCCGTTTATCTCGTTTTGGCGCCAAAATTGGTTTGGATATCAGGGACAGGGAAAAGAGGTGTAATTAATGTGGTGGGATGGTTGGTAAGGAGGGGGGAGACAAAGGGTGGTGTAGGGTAGTTTTAGGTGGCTTTAGGTGGCTGGAGGTGGGAGCAGACAGGGATGTCGGGGAGACAGGGAAGGGGCGGTTTTGTTTATTTTAAATATTGGGTTTTGGGTTGGTCGGGTCAAGGGATTGGACCGGGTAAAGAATTTGGGCCAGGGGTTTATGTTGGGCTTGGGTATAATTAGGTCCGTTTGGTTTGTGTAAATAAAATCATAAGGACCAAAAATGTAAAGTCTGAAATTCCAGGGACCCAACATGTAAATTATGAAGATTTAATCCAAGGACTAATGTTGCCAATCTTAAATAGATCAAGGTCTAGTTTTGACATTTTGAAAATTTCCAAGGACTAATTTTGAACAATTTTGGATTTTCGAGGACTAAACTGTAATTTTCTCAAAACTTTCGATTTTCCACCAAAGGACTAAATATGACAATTTATGATTTTAAAAGACCTTTGGTGACTTTTCTTTTGAAATTTTGGCTCAGGACTATTTTTGACAATTTTTGAAACTTGGGGACTAAAGCGCAATTTTGCAAATTTGATATGTTTTTCATCGATTTTGATATTTTGCATTTAAAACACATAAAACAACGATTTGTGATATTTTGATCATTTTGATGTGTTTCTGAGTGTTTTCAGATGATTTTGCAGTTTATTTTGTACAAAAATGATGAGTATTTACACACTCATCATCTTTCCTCAAAATGTTCTAAATGACTTAAATCAATTGGGATCAAAAATCTCAAATGGTTTGAAAATTTTGAACGGGGGAGAGATCGTGATTTAAATCTCTAATCTGTTTAAGTGGTGATTGTTTTAAAGGCACTCCTGCCTCCATGTGCTAAAACAATTTCAAATACACAATGCACAAGTTGAGGAGGAGCACTTATCCAAAAACCATAAGAGAATTTAAATCAGACACATTTTCTCCCATGTTTTCTAAACCTAATTAAATCACTTGGGATTCAAAATCTCAAAGGGTTTGATATTTTTGATCGGGGGAGAATTTTTGATTTAATATGTGAAATCTGATAAAAGATGATCGTTTTGATTCAAATGTGCAGGCTGCTCTCCCATATGTGTTAAACGCTTTCACCCCATATGTGTTAAACGCTTTCATTAATTGATGCACATACTGAAGGGCAGCATTTCAAAAGAAAATAAACTATCAAGGTACAAAAGCTTCTATGTTTTAATATAAGTACCTTAATTGATTTTCTAATGGTTTTCTTTATAGCAAGTGTGATCATGAAAGTACTTCAAAGATCTCTTTCCTCTATGTGCTAAATGATATCAAATAACCAACGCACATATTATGGGGGAGAATTTACCAAAAAAATCGAAAGGCTTTTTCTATGGAAATTGTGATCAAGGAAATATTTCAAAGTCCTCTTGCCTCCATGTGCTAAACAATTTCAAACTCATATAGCACATGTTGAGGGGGAGCATTTCTAAATGATAAAAAACAATTAAGGTATCACAAGTACCTTGATTTTTTTTCCAAATGATTTTTCAATTGGTTTCAAGAAGGAAAGAACTATACCACAAGATCGACCACTTTAATTTATGCATTGGAGATATAAGGATGGTAAGGTTAGGTATTAGTTCCCACGATCCCGCCAGAACTAGAGGGATCTACCCAGGGACAATCCACTAGTTAGTGTAGAAGTCCTTAGGTATGATTAAAAAAAATGAGAAAAAATGAGAATATGGGAAAAGTGTCGACTGAGAAAGAGCTAGAACTGGAATAAACCCAGCAACGTTCAAGTAATGAAGTCTTGGTAAGCACTGAAGGGGTTGAAGAATGAAAAAGAAATGAATGTGAAAAGGGTGAAAAGAAATATCCCTCCAATATTTCAACCTTAGGGCAGAAACCGGGTTCAATACATATGCTACTGGTGGTTACTAAGGTAACAATGGTATTGAAGACAAGACGTCATGAACCCAGTGACGCACTACACTAAACTTCCCAAGCCACTCAAGTTCTCTTAGAAGGACATGTTTCATTCTCACGGGGAACCTACATAATCTATCGACTTTCTCTTAGAGATGGTTGATATTAACGAAGGAGACCCTCTCCCTAGTCTCCGACATAGGAAACCAAAGTGAAAAATTGAGTCTAGAGCCAAGAGATCATCCACAATATCTCATTAGGACACAAAATTAATGAAGACTTACTGTTTCACAAAATGTGGGAAGTAAGTATATATTGAGAGTCCTACGCATTATCCTTGTGGAATTGCCAGAACATCCGAGTGATATGTAAAAATATTCACAATGAAGATGGAAATCCTTCTAGAGCTAACATCAAACAAGCTCTTGGTGGGTGACATGTGAGATCTTTTAAAAAGATCAAGCTTGTGACAACTAGATAGAAACAATGGGGCGATTCACACTTGAATTAACCTTGGTCCAGGAAATGAATTGACGAATACTTTTGGAAAAACCTTTCGATGTGCAAATCTTTTCTTTCTCTAGCACATCGAATGTGTATTCATGTATCAAATACAAAAAGTATTTCAGATTGAAAATTGATCTTTCTCATGAAACCTTCGTCGTATTGCAAAAATCTTTCTCTTAGCAATACGCGATTGCTTTTCCAATCAATTTATCATCAATCGGTGAATCTCAATTCACTGGTTCACTCACTCCATGTTGTTTACTTTGGGATGCTCTGGTTTGAGAATGGCTAGATCAAGCTGCGAAACCCTGTCAAGGAGATTCTTAGGAATTCTACCGATCACGCGCGATTTATATCGATAAATGGGGAACCGTGGTTGTTGCAACTGTATTCAACGAAAGTGAACAAAGACACTTTCGTGTGTTTTAGTGCTAACTGTTGTTTGTAGGAACATCGGACGGTTGCAGCTGATCAATATTGAGAAGTCAATTTATAAACCGCATGCTCACAACACACAATTATAATTGAATAAAATCATGACAAGTGCACATCTACATAACCTGGCTCTGATATTTTCATACTATGCTTCTGCTACGCTGCTGCAAATATCATGAACCAAGGAAGCTTCCGCTACTCTGATGAAAAGATGTCATTATCCAAAATCTGTGAGCATGTCGGTCCAAAAGTCACAACATCACATGAAGGAGATACAACAATGGATAATTTAGAGATTTTCTATGGCTGATGATCTCTAACCTGGCTCAAATAATCACCAGACGTGGATCAGTTCAAAGACCTCCAATGAAAGTACAAAGTATTCGGACTATGAAGAGTCACTATTAAAGCACGAAGATTGCTGAAATTGAAGAATTGAAGTCTACGAGCTCAAGCATGAAGTTAACAATAGAAGGCTAGGATACAAAATGTAATTCATGGGGTGACCTCCATTAGGGGGAGATTGTTAAGATTTAGAAAATCCATTGTGAAGTGTCGTTCACCCCAATAATAGTCTAGCATATATTAGCTCGTAGACATATCATTATTTAGTTAGTTATTAGTTAGTTAGAGTAACACCGTGGAGGCTGGACGGGTCTTTACCCACTGTATACCTGATCCACAACCCGTAGGTGGCGTATTATGTAAGAACTATAAATACCCTCTACCTTCCAAGGTAGAGGGTTGGACCTTTCACTCTTAATCTAACCTTCTCTTTGTTTTTTTTCTCACTTTCTCTCTCTAGAAAGGATCCCGTCTCATACTTTCTCTCTCTAAACATCTTGCATATTCAAACCATATAGTTGATTGTTTGTGTGTTACAATAACCAATATCTTACATGGAGACTCCTACAAATCCACTATTTCTGAAGAATTCAGTGGCAAAACTATTGGGTTTTAGGTTCTGCTGAAAGGAAGTATTCTAAGTATGGAACCACCTCAAGCACAAAGGAAACCACGGCTAGAAGGATGGAACCACTACTCAAGGTAGACCACTGCTAGTAGAATATTGGAACCACTGCTATTATATCAAAGCACTGCTAGTATTGTATAGGTCGGTTTGATTTGTAATATTCTAGAATATCTTGAGTAGGACGTATTGTATGGAAAGTGTACTTATCTTGTAAAATACGTAATGTAGATTGTATAGGACTCCTTAGCCTATAAAAGGAGGTCCTAGATTAGAGTTAGATATATGTATTAGATATATCTAAAGTCAATACACTTAAAGGTTGTTAAACCCTAATACTATTCAGAGGTGTATGTGTTTGAGAACAAAACCACTAAAAGAAGTGTAGAAACAAAGAAAGAGACAATTGTTGAGCCTATAAACCTAATGAAAAACCTGTTAGGAAGACAGTAAAATATGCTGAGATGTATAAAAACAGGTCATCCAGTCCTAGAGATAATCAGAGGAACTGGAACAATCTTCAATATGAGCAATTAGGGGATGAGTTTGTCATGTTTAACAAATCTTTCTTTGTATGTGGAAGTTTCACTCATCTGCAGGCTCAATGCAGATACCATCAGAGACCTCAACCCACTATGACCCCAAAAGTAGTACTTCTTAAGACTGGCATAAAATCTTTGAATGCTTCAAGGCCAGTTAATACTGCTAGACCACAAACCAAAGTATTTGGTGAAAAGACCAAAAATAACTTTTCAAAATACTCACCATCTACTTCACAAAGACCCTTTTATGGTAAAGCAGAACCAACCTTTAAGTCCTACAATGAAAAAATCAAGTTTTACAAGAAAAAGGTTAATAGTGTTAAACCAAGACTTAATACTGATAGGCCAAAAGTTAATACCTTTAAGCCTAAAACTAAAACTGTTGGTTCAAAAGTCGGTCTTCTTTGGGGAATCAAGGGCAATCTTTGTTAAGCCTCGACTTGTTGGGTTAGAAAGACCACTCAACCCAATAGTGCATCAGTCACTCTCAAGAAATATGATTACATTGATGCACGAGGCATATCCAAGTTAGTAATGGCTTGGGTCCCCAAAAGGAACTAATTTCGTTTATCTTGTGTGCAGGGACATTCCAACAATAATGATGATCAAGGCTATTCAGACAGTGGATGTTCCAGGCACATGACTATACAAGATCGTTTGTTTTAGTTTAAGTCAGCTTCTATACAAGATCGTTTGCTCAACCGGCATCAACAAAAACTGCCCTTAAAGACAAAGGTGAACCTGTCACTACTGAAGAAATCACTCAAAGAGGCAATGATCTCAAGGTCAAAAGTCTTCTACTTATGCCATTACCAGATGATCATCAACTCAACTTTAGCAAGCACAAGGATACTCAGTCCTTGTTCAAAGCCATCAAAGCTAGATTTGGTGGGAATTCTGATACCAAGAAAACTCAAAAAAACTCTTTTGAAGCAAGAATTTGAGAACTTCATTGCTGGTGTTACTGAGTCTATTGACTCAGTCTACAATAGGCTTCAAAAGCTTTCCAGTCAGTTGACAGTGTTAAGTATTGATATCTCTCAAGAAGATGTTAATCTCAAGTTTATTAGAAGTCTTCCATCACTAAAGTGGGACATACATGTCATTGTATGGAAGCATAAGGCAGAGTTTGAAACTATGGGGTTAGATGATTTGTTCAATAACTTTAAAGTCATTGAACAAGACATGAAGAGATCTACAGCTGCTTCTTCCAATTCTGGGGTCAGAAAACCTAGCTTTTGTGGCTCAGTCAGTCACTAATAATGAGAAAGACATTCTTAGTGTTAGTACTCCTAGTACTAATGTTAATACTGATGGCTCAACTATCTTTGCAGCAGGCATCAATGACACTACCATTTATGCCTTTATCTCTGAGCAGTCTAAAGGCTCACAGGTCACTCATGAAGACCTAAAACAGATCCATGAAGATGACCTTGAAGAAATGGACATCAAATGGAACATTACTTTGATAAGTATGAGGGCAAAAAGGTTCATGAAGAGAACTGGGAGGCAGATAAAGATTAATGATGGGGATAGTGCTGGATTTGACAAGGGAAAGGTGGAGTGCTACAACTGTGGCAAGCTTGGGCATTTTGCTAGGGAATGCAGAAGCCCCAGGAACAAAAGAAGAAATACTAGAGCTGATGATTCTTCCTCTAAAGCTATGGTGGCAAATGATGGTGCTGGATATGATTGGAGCTTCATGGCTGATGAAGAAGAAAATCCAATCAACATGGCTTTGGTATCTGAGGTACTTACTGAAACAAATTGCTTAGATAAATGTGTCCCATTAAGAGAATATGAGTCTCTAAAAACTAAATTTGATAATATGTCTGCAGAGCTTGCTAAAACTAGTTATAGCTTAGCAAACCATAAGAGAGGCTTAGCAGTTTTGGAAAAACAAATTGTGCCCTACAAGGAAAATGAATCAAAATTTTCTGAAACAGTAGCATTGCTTAATAGAGATCTCTCTCTTAAAGATACAACCATAAGTATGCTAAAAGAAGAACTAGAGAAAACTACAGTAGCTAAGGACAACATAGAACTCAGTGTTGATACACTTAAAAACACACAACACTATAAAACTGAGAAAGTTGATAAAATGATTGAAAGCTCTCTAGTCGGTAAAGCCAAGTCAGGCCTAGGATATAAAAGAGTAGCACCACTATTCAGAGGTGTTCCCTCACCTCCTGGAATAGACCTTGAACACACCGGCCCAGAGGAGTTTAAGGTACCCACATTTGTCTCTGGCTCTAATCCCAAGGAGACCAAAACTGAAAAGGCTGATGAAGCCTTTGAAAGTGCCAGTGACACTTATTTGCCTGAGGTGTATGTGCTTGAGAACAAAACAACTAAAAGAAGTGTAGAAACAAAGCAAGAGACAACTGTTGAGCCTATAAAACCTAATGAAAAACCTGTTAGGAAGACAATAAAATATACTGAGATGTACAGAAACAGGTCATCCAGTCCTAGAGGTAATTAGAGGACTGGAACAATCTTCAATATGAGCAATTAGGGGATGATTTTGTCATGTTTAACAAATCTTGCTTTGTATGTGGAAGTTTCACTCATCTGCAGGCTCAATGCATATACCATCAGAGACCTCAACCCACTATGACCCCAAAAGCAGTACTTCTTAAGACTGGCATAAAATCTTTGAATGCTTCAAGGCCAGTTAATACTGGTAGACCACAACCCAAAGTATTTGGTGAAAAGACCAAAAATAACTTTTCAAAATACTCACCATCTACTTCACGAAGACCCTTTATGGTAAAGGAACCAACCTTTAAGTCCTACAATGAAAAATCAAGTTTTACAAGAAAAGGTTAATAGTGTTAAACCAAGACTTAATCTTGATAGGCCAAAAGTTAATACCTTTAAGCCTAAAACTAAAGCTGCTGGTTCAAAAGTCCGGGGAATCAAGGGCAATCTTTGTTAAGCCCTCGACTTGTTGGGTTAGAAAGACCACTCAACCCAATAGTACATCGATTACTCTCAAGAAATATGATTACATTGATGCACGAGGCAGATCCAAGTTAATAATGGCTTGGGTCCCCAAAAGGAACTAATTCCATTTATCTTGTGTGCAGGGACATTCCAACAATAATGATGATCAAGGCTATTCAGACAGTGGATGTTCCAGGTACATGACTGGAAATATATCCTATCTTTCATACTTTACTGATTTGAATGGAGGATATGTTTCCTTTGGTGGAGGTATATGTGGAAGGATTACTCGCAAAGGCACAATCAAGACTGGTAATCTTGATTGTGCAAATGTGTACTAGGTGAAAGAACTCAAATATAATCTGTTCAGTGTGTCACAAATGTGTGTCAAGAAGAATTTTGTTCTGTTATGCAAGTACTTATCTTTCATATTCGGCCTCTTTGAGGTACTTTGTGACATTTTTGCGTTTCAAATTAAAAAAATTCCTATTAGTTGAGAGAGGCAAAAATGTCATAAAAAAACTCAAAGAGGCTGAATATGAAAGAAAATTACCCGTATAATGAAAAGAATTTGTTTGATACACATAAAAAAAAATGATAACAAGTATGTTACCTTTATAAAACATTTTCTCATAAAATTTTTCAGGGTTTAAACCCTTTACCTAAAAAAAAAGAAAAAAAAAAACGATGATCACCTAAAAAAAACTTATACTCATTAGATGATATATATATTTATAAATACAAAGACAATTGTTCAGTTTTTACAAGTCAAAACTCACAAACTAATAGATGAGAGATATGTGTAATGCTTGAATATAATGTATGTTTTATATTGCTTCTGTCTAAAAATAAATGTTTATATTTTTATTTTGGACTGTCTCAAAATAAATGTTAATCTTGTATTTCAACCAATTTAAAAAGTTTTTAGTGTGTAAAAATGATATTTTACACAATTTAAAATGATATTTTAAGCCCTTTACAAAAAAATGATATTTTATCGTGGAAGGTGTAGTTAGTGAGAAATACTTAAACTTTACTGTGTTAAGTTGGTCGTAATAAGGTTGGGTTCGACTTGTTGTCCCCCAACCAAGGCACATCATTGTTAAAACACCAAGCTATCGTACACACGTTGTCCTTTGGTTTTGGTGAGAACTCGATCGGTCAGACGATCGACATTTGTACATTAAAAAAAAGAAATATCATATTCTTATGTGGGAATGTTTGGAAACAATGTAACATGTAGCAGTTCAAAACTTTTATTTAAGAATTAAATAAATAGTTTAATCAGTTCAACATGCTATGCAGAAGGCTCAACTAAAACTACAATTTCCACGAAAAAGATTTTTCCCTCTTAAACCCTTACACACCAATAGTTTAATGAATCATGCTTGTAATCCTAAATTACATACCTTATTGCAAATCAGCAAACACAAAACTTGTAAATCTTTAGCAAAAAAACAAATTTTTAACTAATAGTGTGTTCAAACCAGTAGGTAATCCACACTAGTAGATTACCGGCTAGGAGCTAGTGGTAGTTGAAGAATGTAGTGAGGCATTCATTGTATTTACTATTTAGTACTCTTTTCAAAACTCATATGCATGCAAATGAGAGAATGCCATAATGTTACAACAAGAATGATTAGAAAATAAAAAGAGTTTTTAGCGATCTCTACTCTAGTATATTTAATTAGACTGACTCATATAACATTATTAAGACATACGAGTAATTTAATCAGATAATAGTGTAGGGAACATGTTAATACAAATAAACCGTAAAAACGTTTATTAATATTTAGCGATCTCTTTGTGTTTTGTTGATAACAAATATAATGTTATCATAAGTAAAATTATAAGGATACATGTTATTTTTGTAAAGCATTTACATATAGTCATTTAATACAAATTGTTGTAATAGTTTATTAGGATGGGTAAAAACCACAACCCATGGAGCATACCCATAACCCATGGTATTGACCCATATCCATTTGACTAGATACATTGCATCTATTAGATACATTGTATCTAATGAAATACCCATAGACCAACCCATAACCCATAACCCATAACCAAAAAACTCATGGGCAAAGAGGAGCGTCTCACGAATCCCTGAAGTTACACTAGCCGGATCCCTCAAGCAAAGGATCCGTGGCATCCGCGCTACAGTAGCAAGAAATTGCTTATAAATGGAGAGAGACATTTCTTCATTTCTACTAACCCCTCTTCTTACTAACTCTCTCATACATTCTTACACTCTTCTAACAAAAGATCACTTTATCTAGAGAGTTGTTCTTCTTTCTTCTATTGTGATTCTCATATAGGTCATTCTCTAAGGCAAGATCACGAGCATTCTACAAGTCATCCAAGCAAGGGGTCTTTGATTGATTTGTTCCTCTAAAAGATTTCTGTAGCAAAGATCTTTTACTTCATATTTCACATATTTGTTGTGTAATAGTCGTGTTGGTTTGGTCCTCCGTGTTACGGACTCGGTATTTAGCTTTGTACTGGAAAAAGGTGTAAGCAACGTTGTGAAGGCTTCTCCGCCAAGTTGAAAGAGTTTGTTGACATAGTGCTTGAACTATCGAGTAGGTGACTCGGGGAGTGGAGTAGGGCAAGGAAGGTGTCCTTATAGCCTAACCACTATAAATCGGTTGTGTCATTTCTATCCCTTACTTTACTTTCTTTACTTGTATTACTCTTAGATCTATACTTTGTCTTCATCCATACGATTTCACATTACATCGAATCTAAAGTTTTTAGAAACTAATTTAAAATCGGCAAAAGTATTCAACCCCCTTCTAGTTTTCCACAGAACAGATGTAATTTTCCTGTTGACCAAACTCAAAATCATAGATTGTTACTGTCATTTACAAAACTATTCAACCCCCGCTTCTCGTTTTTCACAAAACTATTCAACCCCCTTCTAGTTTTCCACTCTGGTATATTTAATTAGACTGACTCATATAACATTGTTAAGGCATACGAGTAATTTAATTAGATAATAGTGTAGGGAACATGTTAATACAAATAAACCGTAAAAACGTTTATTAATATTTAACGATCTCTTTGTGTTTTATTGATAACAAATATAATGTTATTATAAGTAAAATTATAAGGATACATGTTATTTTTGTAAAGCATTTACATATAGTCATTTAATACAAATTGTTGAAATAAATCATTTGTTGTAATAGTTTATTAGGATGGGTAAAAACCACAACCCATGAAGCATACCCATAACCCATGGTATTGACCCATATCCATTTGACTAGATGCATTGCATCTATTAGATACCTTGTATCTAATGAAATACCCATGGACCAACCCATGACCCATAACCAAAAAACCCATGGACAAATAGGAGCGTCTCACGGATCCCTGAAGATACACTAGCCGGATCCCTCAAGCAAGGGATCCGTGGGATCCGCGCTACAGTAGCAAGAAATTGCCTATAAATAGAGAGCCATATTTTCATTTCTACTCACCCCTATTCTTACTAACTCTCTCAAACATTCATACACTCTTCTAAGAAAAGATCACTTGATCTAGAGAGTTGTTCTTCTTTCTTCTATTGTGATTCTCATATAGGTTCTTCTCTAAGGCGAGATCACGAGCATTCTACAAGTCATCCATGCAATGGGTCCTTGATTGATTTGTTCCTGTACAAGATTTCTGTAGCAAAGATCTTGTACTTCATATTTCACATATTTGTTGTGTAATAGTTGTGTTGGTTTGGTCCTCCGTGTTACGGACTCGGTGTTTAGCTTTGTACCGGAAAAAGGTGTAAGCAACGTTGAGGATTCTCAGCCAAGTTGAAGGAGTTTGTTGACATAGTGCTTGAACTCTGGATAGGTGACTCGGGGAGTGGAGTCGGGCAGGAAGGTGTCCTTGTAGCCGAACCGCTATAAATCTGTTGTGTCATTTCTATCCCTTAATTTACTTTCTTTACTTGCATTACTCTTAGATCTATATTTTATCTTCATCCATACGATTTCACATCACATCGAAACTAAAGTTTTTAGAAACTAACTTAAAATTGGCAAAACTATTCAACCCCCTTCTAGTTTTCCACAATTGGCATCAAGAGCTAAGTTTATAAAATTTTTAAAGTTAACCGTATTTTAAAAACTTTTCGATCACTATGGGGTCTGAAAATTACAAGGAAGGGCAATCCATGCAACGACCTCCACTTCTTGAAACTAATGGTTTTATATATTAGAAAAATAGATTCGAAACGTATGTGAAGTCTAAAGATATTGATCTTTGGTACATCATTGTTGAAGGCGATTTTGAAGCCACTGCTAAAGATAAAGATGGAAATTTAGTTAACATACCTCATGATAAACTCACCGATGATATTTAAAGCTTTCCAAAAATAGTGAAGCTAAAATGGTTTTATATAATGCTTTACCTAAAAAGGAATTTGAAAGAATTTCCATGCTTAAAACCTCTAAAGAAATTTGGAATTCTTTAGTTGTAACTAATCAAGGTAACCAACAAGTTAAAAACAATAAAATTGATCTATTTCTTCAACAATATGAACAATTTTCAATATCGGATGAGGATACTATAGATCATTCTTTTGCTAACTTTAATACTACAATTACATCTTTACAAGCACTTGATGAATCTTTCTCTAGCCGTAATCATGTTAGGAGATATCTAAGGGCACTTCCATCCAAGTGGGGATCTAAGGTGACGACAATCGAAGAATCAAAAGACTTGTAAATCCTTACCCTTGATGAACTAATAGGCAATTTAAAAGTCTACGAGCTTGTCATTGCTAAAGATTCTGAAGCCTCTAAAGTGAAAGAGAAGCACAAATATCTTGCCCTTAAAGCCAAGAAGATCTCAAGCGATGAAGAGGACTCCTCTTCGGATAGTGATGACGAGGAGTATGCCATGGCGGTAAGGGACTTCAAAAAGTTCTTTAGAAGGAAGGGAAGATACGTCAAACAACCATATGATGACAAGAAAGGATTCCGGAAAAGCAAAGAGGACGAGAAGGCAAGGGATGATCGCGCTTGTTTTAAATGTGGGGACCCAAACCACTTTATTAGTAAGTGTCCCAAACGTGATGATCAAAAAGCATTCGTGAGCGGTACATGGGGAATGAGCGAGGAGGTGGATGAAGAAATTTGTCTCATGGCACATGACGAGGTCTGCTTAAAGGTTGACCTAGATCCGGATGAGTGGGTCAAGGATAGCGGGTGCACGAGGCATATGACCGGCAATAAAGATTTATTCTCCACATATGAATCCTTCAATGGAAGGAATGTGGTATTTGGAAATAGCAAAAGAAAAATCATCGGTAAAGGTACGATTTCTAACAAATCTCTAACCATTAACGATGTGTGTTACATAGAGAACCTAAACTTTAACCTCTTAAGTATAGGACAAATATGTGATAAAAAGTGCAATGTACTTTTTACCGAAACCGGTAGTAAGATATTAAAAAACGGTACCACCATAGGTAGAGGAATTAGGAAACATGGAGTCTACATCATTAACATTGGTAATGAACCTAAAGACAAACTTTGTCTTACTTCTATGGATGATACTTCGACCTTATGGCATCGAAGATTGGGTCATGCCAATATACGACTTCTTCAATCGCTATCATCCAAAGATCTAGTAAGAGATCTACCAAAATTAAAATATGAACATCACTTTTGTCATGCTTGTAACGTAGGAAAACAAGTCCATACTAGTCACAAAGCTAAAAACATGGTGTCTACAACTAAGTGTCTAGAATTACTACACATGGATTTATTTGATCCATCCGCTATCCAAAGTTATGGAGGCAACTACTACACTTTGGTTATAGTGGATGACTACTCTAGGTACACATGGACTAAATTTTTAAAGAATAAAACTGAAACGTTCTATTACATTGAAATATTAAGTAAGAAAATCCAAAGACAATTAGGAAGTCCTATAGTGTCTATTAGAACGGATCATGGTAGGAATTCGATAATGAAGTGCAATTTGGAGCCTTTGTGGCGCTAATGGTATTACTCACAACTTCTCACTGCGACTCCACAATCGAATGGGGTAGTTGAAAGAAAGAATAGAACCCTACAAGAAATGAGTCGCACCATGTTAAATGAACAATCCATACCTCAAAAGTTTTGGTGCAATGCCGTTGATACATCAACATTCATACTTAACCGAGTCTTAATTAGACCATTTTTAGGTAAAACTCCATATGAGTTACTTCGAGGCAAAAAGCCTACACTAAATCACTTTAGAGTCGTTGGAAACAAATATTTTCTACTTAACACTAAAGATTACCTTACAAAATTTTATCCTAAATCAACCGAAGGAATCTTTTTAGGTTACTCTCCTAATAGCAAAGCTTACGTAATACTAAGTAAAGAAACAATGAAGGTTGAAGAGTCATTAAACGTAAAATTTGATGAGAGTCCACCCAAACCTACTCTACCTCTTGTCGATGACGAGATTGTCGAAAGTGAAGCTATTGAAATAAAGAAAAAGACAAATAAAGAAGAAGAATCTTTAGAAAATGAAATCATAAATATTAAAGAATCTAAAGATCACCCCGTAGATAAGGTCATAGGAAAGTTCAACGAAAGAACCTTAAGATCTCAAGTCCAAAATCAAAGTAGCTTATTTTATTTTGTTTCAACCATAGAACCTAAGAATACACAAGAAGCCATAAAAGATGAAAGCTGGTTAATGGCTATGCAAGAAAAGTTAAATTAATTTGTGTCTAACGACATTTGGACTCTTGTCCCTCCACCTAGTAATCAAACCATAATAGGAACCAAATGGGTATATAAAAATAAGTTAGATGCAAACGGTATAGTGTCTAGAAACAAAGCTAGACTAGTTGCCCAAGGGTATAACCAACAAGAAGGAATAGAATTTGATGACACATATGCCCCCGTGGCTAGATTAGAGTCTATAAGAATACTTCTTGCTTACGCTTGTGCTAATGATCCTAAGCTATATCAAATGGATGTCAAAAGTGCTTTTCTAAATGGTTTTATTAATGAAGAAGTATATGTAGCTCAACCTCCGGGCTTCATCGATTTTGAAAAACCTAAACGTGTGTATAAGATAAAGAAAGCCCTTTACGGTCTTAAACAAGCTCCAAAAGCTTGGTATGATAGACTTAAGTCATTCTTAATCAAACACAACTACACCATGGGGTTAGTTGATAACACACTTTTTACTAAGAAAAGAGAGTCACATATAATCATTGTTCAAATATATGTAGATGATATGATATTCGGATCTACTTGTCAAGACATGTGTGATGATTTCTCTAAAATCATGCATGACGGTTCGAGATGAGTATGATGGGAGAACTTAGTTTCTTTCTTGGTCTACAAATCAAACAAGTAGAAGATGGTATCTTCTTTAATCAATCTAAATACATAAAGGAGATGTTAAAGAAATTCGGTTTAGAATAGTCAAAACCAATTTGGACACCAATGTCATCCGACACTAAACTCACAAAAGATGAAGATGGCGAATCCATTGATAACACAAAATATTGTGGCATGATTGGTAGTCTTCTCTACCTCACGGGTAGTCGGCCGGATATCATGTTTATTGTTTGTATATGTGCTAGGTTTCAAGAAAATCCCAAACATCACATCTAGAAGCCGTCAAAAGGATATTTAGATACATTAAGGGTACAACTCAATTAGGATTGTGGTATCCTAAGGGTACGGGGGTAGAAACAATCGTATATGCAGATTTAGACCATGCAGGTGATTATGTTGACCGAAAAAGTACAAGTGGGGTATGTACTTTTATGGGATGTTGTTTAACATCTTGGTTCTCAAAGAAGCAAACGTCATGGCCATATCAACAACCGAAGCAGAATATGTCTCCGCGGTAAAGCATGCCAACAAGCACTATGGATGAAACTGGCGTTAGTTGAATACGACATTCATCTAAGTGACATATCCATTCTATGTGACAACAAAGGTGCCATCGACTTAAGCAAGAATCCTATATTGCATTCTCGCACCAAGCATATAGAGATTCGTCATCACTTCTTAAGAGACAATGTTCAAAAGGGGAACATCTCTATTGAGAAGGTAGCGTCCGAAGACAACATAGCCGACGTCCTCACCAAACCATTGAAGCGGGAACAATTCAACCTACTTCATCTCGGTCTTGGTCTCATGGAACAATCATCGTAATTAGATTTTAAACTCTACAAGGTATGTAACCACTAGCCTTCTCCTTTCTGAGTCTAGAATCTTTATTTCATGCACAACTCACAAAGCTATACGGGAATTTTCAAAACCCAAGATAAGTTTTTACTTATAACTCGTACTTTCATAGTTTTCTTTTAGTTTTCAAGATAAGTACCTTTTGCAAACACGTAATTGCATACAAATTTCTTTAAAGAATAAACTGTTTATTCACACATAGAAACCTCTTTTCAAATTTTTTTCTAAAAGGATACCTCTTCCCGTATCACTTTCATAAAAGCCATTTCTCACGTCTAGGACAAATCGATTTTTCATTATTAATACAAAGTAAAAACCCGTTTTCATTTCATCTCATGTCTTTTAAATGCTAAAAAGGACACATAACTAATATGTGTTTTCGGGTACATTCATTTAAGCAACAATGAATTAGGAGCACTCGGGCTATCTCACATAATAGTGTGCTTTTTCACTTCTAGTTTATTTTTCTTTTCTTTTTAGGAGTTGAGATAACCGCAACTCCAAATGGTTTGCATATACGCACACACTAGGCATAAATATTTCCAAAAGGAAAATTTTCAACTGCCTGAATCATCAGTACCACGGATCCCAGCCTTAATGCTGGACGGTTCCCTCAAAGGAAGGATCCGCGGGATCCGTGAGATAGAAGCTTATTTTAACTTCTATTTTTCTCACTTTGGATGAAAACTTCAATATTTTCATCATTTTTTTATCATTTTCGTTGGAGTATGTTACTTAAAGCTTGTGTTCTCATAATCACATGCCTTAAATTCATATGTAATCATTAGATTTTAATCCACATTTTGGGTCAAGCAGTCATTACAATGCATTATTTTTCTACAAATAAGGATTCCCAAAATGCTTGCATATGCATCACTCTCAAACTCACAAACAAACATCATCATGTCATCCAAAAAAACTTCCAACATAGATGAATCACCTAGTGCAAACAATCCCTTTCAAGAAATCCAAAACTTTGTCCTCCCACCTTCCAAAATACCACAACCAAAATCTAGGAAATCCGCACGGATTAGCATCCTGCCTTGTTGCTTAGCAAAACCATCATCAAATGGTTCATCACCAACCACTCACTCACACAAAATTCTTCCATTATAGCACCACTTTAATCACCAACAAGTACACCAACCTCATCACCCATCAAATCACCCCTAAGGTCACTCTTTTGGAACTCCTTAAAATTCCAACAAGATCTCAACAAACAAATAAAAAAGAACTAGTCTTTTTGACACCTCCCACATCTCCAAACAAAATATTCAAAGACCTTGAAACCTCACCACCTTTAGCTCCCATTGTGTTACAAGAACATCTAGGTTCTTTTCCACCACCACTTCCAAACATTCCGGACTTTGATATGTATTTTCTAACTTTTCCACCACAACTTACGCATCTCACAAATCAAAGTAACCCGAAAAACTTTCGCACTCATTACCCACATCACTTACATTGTGAGCATTGCAAATCTACTAGGGATATTGCAATAGAAATTAGGGAAGAAATGCGAGTCATACTTAACCTTGTCCTTGATCGCATCAACATCATTACTCACCAAAACTTTCATCCATAACCTTATGCAAGCATGGGTGGAATCATTTTTATTTTAGCACTTTTGTTTTGAGTCAATTTTTTTTAAGAACAAGTCTTGTTCTTACTTTTACATGCTTGTATGTGGCATAAATACCACTACACTTTGTTGTTTTACTACATGGCCTTGTTTACATACCTTGGCTCTCAATCTTGATTCTCGTCAATAACAAAATTATTTATGCATGTTACTACTAACCCTTTTCTTTGTAGGATTTTTTATTTTTCTCACTTTACGCCCCATTCTAGGGGGAGCTACCGTCAAGGGGGAGTTAGAGATATATGGACTATTTTTCCACATTTTATTTCTTCATTGGGGAAAATTTTGTTTCGACAAAAAGAGGGAAAAGAAGTAAAATTAAGGCTTTCAAAAAATACATCTAATATTAAGTTTTACTCATCATAACATTATGTTTAGTCATTAACAAAAAGGGAAAGATTGTTAATACAAATAAACTGTAAAAATGTTTATTAATATTTAGCGATATCTTTGTGTTTTGTTGATAACAAATATAATGTTATCATAAGTAAATTTATAAGGATACATGTTATTTTTGTAAATACATATAGTCATTTAATACAAATTGTTGTAATAAATCATTTGTTGTAATAGTTTATTAGGATGGATAAAAACCACAACCCATAGAGCATACCCATAACCCATGGTATCGACCCATATCCATTTGACTAGATGCATTGCATCTATTAGATACATTGTATCTAATGAGATACCCATAGACCAACCCATAACCAAAAAACCCATGGGCAAGGAGGAGCATCTCACGGATCCCTGGAGTTACACTAGCCGGATCCCTCAAGCAAAGGATCTGTGGGATCCACGCTACAGTAGCAAAAAATTGCTAATAAATAGAGAGCCATTTCTTCATTTCTACTCACCCCTCTTCTTACTAACTCTCTCATACATTCTTACACTCTTCTAACAAAAGATCACTTGATCTAGAGAGGTGTTCTTCTTTCTCTTATTGTGATTCTCATATAGGTCCTTCTTTAAGGCGAGATCACGAACATTCTACAAGTCATCCAAGCAAGGGGTCCTTGATTGATTTGTTCCTCCACAAGATTTCTGTAGCAAAGATCTTGTACTTCATATTTCACATATTTGTTGTGTAATAGTCGTGTTGGTTTGGTCCTCCGTGTTACGGACTCGGTATTTAGCTTTGTACCGGAAAAAGGTGTAAGCAACGTTGTGAAGGCTTCTCCGCCAAGTTGAAGGAGTTTGTTGACATAGTGCTTGAACTCTCGAGTAGGTGACTCGGGGAGTGAAGTAGGGAAAGGAAGGTGTCCTTGTAGCCAAACCACTATAAATCGGTTGTGTCATTTCTATCCCTCACTTTACTTTCTTTACTTGTATTACTCTTATATCTATACTTTATCTTCATCCATACGATTTCACATTACATCGAATCTGAAGTTTTTAGAAACTAACTTAAAATCGGCAAAACTATTCAACCCCCTTTCTAGTTTTCAACAGAACAGATGTAATTTTCCTGTTGACCAAACTCGAAATCATAAATTGTTACCGTCATTTAAAAAAAAAAAAAAAAAAGTAGACAAATTCTTTAAGATAGTCATATGACCATTTCAGTTTGTGCATCTAAGTATTACTCGTATCAAGGTAAGTGGTAGCGTTACATCTTTGAATCGTGATTGTTTCCATCTTGTGGACTTGTGGTACGCGTGTAATGTTTTGCAAGTGTTTCATCTTTCAATTCAACCGAGTAATACAATCACATAATCATACTTATATTAATGTATGACAAGTAAAGTGCTGAAATATAACACTTACAGTACCTCAAAATTAAAATTCTGAAAGGCAAGTATCTATCCGAGATGCATTGAATAAGTTATGTACAAAATATCCTAACGTCATCGTAGTTTAGTAGCATTTGGAACTCAACATATGCTAAGATAGTTCTAAATGAGTGTCTATGATGAAACTATATTGTAACTTTATCTTTGGTCAAAATAAAGTATGTCCCTGGAATGTAGCAGTCCACCAGCGTTATTATCACGTACATTGGTTTAGAAAACCGCCTTCGAAAACTTGCATTTCGAAGCAACGAAGAGGTTGGATGGTGAGTTGAATTAATGTTGTACACCTACCAAAGTACCAAACAAGTTATTGTGCATGCATTTAATTGGAGTAAACGTTACACAAACATGAATTTAGTGCTACTTTCAATATATAGAGTGTTGGTTACTTTTTGTGGGTTAAACGTGGGACAATAGGTACCATGCTATTGCCTAAAGCGAAATAACGAGGTTTTTGCAAAATTTTGGAATTTGAAACGAGTCCAAATTATGCTTTATTTATGTGCGACTGACTTTGGTTCGGCTTGAAGCGCGACAAGGATACTGTGTGTGTTTGCCACCCTAATGTCAAATCTATACAAAAATAGCACACGTAATCAATTAATAAATATATCTTCTTAGAATATTGTTAATCTATACAATGTCAAACAAATAAAGCGTGTAATTGTTGACTACAAAAATAGCATATGCAATCAATTAAGTAGAAAAATCAGTGTAGACATATCTTATAAACGGCTTGATGAGTTTGAAGGTGAGTTTTGTGGGAAAAAAACAACTCGTTTCATCAAGTACGTCCACTTGAAAGTTTACAAATGTAAACTCATTGAAAATTTTGTTGATGCTTACTTCTGTAAATGTATTAGCGAGATATGATTTGGCATTTTTTGCCACAACTATATCAAATCTCAATTGACCGAATTGTGAATATTTAGATTCCTAGGGGTGTAAACAAGCCGAACTACTCATGAGCTACTCGAGCTTAGCTTGCCAATAACTCAATTTAAGCTCCAACTTGACCAGCTCGAGCGAAAGGGTGTGCTTAATATAAAGGATGTTTACTTGTGAATATTAAGATTCATCTGTGTTCATTTGTTGTGGATATGAAATGGCATTTGTGTTCCTTGACCTTTTTACTCAAAAATGTTTCTTGTATACGCTTGATGACTTGGGTAAATTCAATGTTTGATCTGTGTTCATGGGTAAATTCAATGTTTGACTTTTTTAGTCAAACATATTATTTGCATGTTCATGTCTTAAAACACACTTAAATGGGCAATCTTTGACTTTTATGCAGTCAACAACCCAAACTAAACCAACAAAGAATAAGGAGATAAACCATAACAAAACATACCTATATTGATATTGTCAAACATACCAACAAATAAAAACATAAGTAGTCTTTAGTGCATATTGCAACAACTAATAATAGAACTAAGGTTTGGTTGCATACTGCAACACCTAATAAAGAGAACTAGTGTTTAGTGCATACACAACACAATGAAACAACAAAAACAAACATGAAAATTCAACCAGAGGCCTACACTTCTTTTTCTCTTTGTTGTCTTCTTTGGTGCATTCCCATATGGTTGAATTGATCCACTTGCTTCTTCCCTTTCTTTGCAGAGTTACCATCAACACTCATTTCATGTTTCATTAAAAATTCAAGGTTTCTTTTGAAATTTCTAAACGATATTCATTTCATATTACGCAGATGAGCCTTGAAATTTCTAAACGATATTCATTTCATGTTGAAAGGCTTACATGTTTATGGTTACATGGATATTCATTTCTTTTGAAATTTCTAAACAATATTCATTTCATATTCCAGTTCTCCTTCAAGCAGCTCCGACATGTCCTTTGCATCGTGTGCGAGGTCCAACAAAACCCAACCATCTTTAGCAGATGCATTGAGAACTCGGAAATCAAGCTTGTCTTCTGAAAGATATGGTTAATAATATGATTAAATATTATCATATTATTTTCTTGATTAATGAAACCAATTTAAACTTCCATGAACACATTACTAGTTGCATCATAGTCAATCAAGACATCGCACACTTGGGTTTCAATCTCAGCACGTTTCTCTTCAAGGGCCGAAACTGCATGATAGATAATTTATAATGTCGTTAGAGGTTAATTAATAAGTACTTTTTAATATTCAAATAGAATAATCAATGTAGAGTTATACCTTCAAATCGATCTACTTTGTTCAAAAGTAGAATTATGCTTAGCCTAGATTTTATAGCTTCAGCAACAAACCTCGCTTGTTCCTTAAGACCTTTATTCACATCTACCACAAAAATTGCACCATCGGCCATGGAAACACCTTGACGGACCTACACAAATCATAAGAAAGAAACATGTACACTAAGCTTGTGTATCTCGGTCAACTACATCGTAAGAATAGAAGATGTACCTCTCCAAGAAAATCATCATGACCGGGTGTGTCAATAACATTAAGTGTGTGGTCTTTCCAACTCAAGGATGTGACCTACAAGTGTCAGAGAGGAACATATCAACTTTTTAAGCTTTCAATACGCTCAATATATATAAGCTTAAAAAAACAACCCTTTTGAGATTCTAACCTCATAACTTTTCATACTTTCAATACGCTCAATATATATAAGCTTATTAGCTTTTAAAACTTTCAATAAGGCCATTGTATAAGCTTAAACAAACACCCTTTTAAGAGGATAAAACCTCAAAAGATGAATGGTCTTATGAGCTTACTGATAGATTAATGAGCCAATAAGGTCACCGTTTGTGGTTAATGAGCTTATAAACTTCAAAGCTTATGAGCCCAAATAGCCCATAAGGTCAAAGATTGATTAACTCATAAGCCTAAAAGATAAGCTTATTAGCTTTCTAAACCCTCAATAAGGCCATTGTATAAGCTTAAACAAACACCCCCTTTTGAGATTTGAACAACTGAATGGCCTTATGAGCTTCACTGGTAGATTGATGAGCCAATAAGCTCAATTTTTTAGGCTTATGAGCTTAAAAACTTATAATTTTATGAGCTTAGATAACCCATAACCTCAAAGTGTGATAAACTCATAAGCCCCATAAATAAGCTTATTAACTTATCAGACCATTCAATAAGCTCTAAATATAAGCAAAAATAAACACCAGCATTGATGAATAATAAAAAAGAATAAAAGAAAAAACTGAGCAAATCAAAATATGTAACCAGTTTCCATTTGGCCCATTTAAACTGTTTTTAACCAGATTAGCCCATTTATACTAAATCAACTTATTTAGGCCCATTTAAACCATCTGTACCAAATTGGCCCAACACATATACTGTGAAAAAAGGATATTTTTTCATACTGAACCTTCTATTAACAAATTATATGAGTTATTAGAGTGAAAAAAGCATATCAGACCTTGGTAATGAATGTGAGCCCTTTTTCCCTCTCCAACTTTGAGTCTAACCAACTGTCCCGACGAATGGGAGCTTTACAGTGTCGCAATAAGGCCTCCACCAATGAGGTTTTTCCATGCTTTTGCGAGCCTAGTACTACAACATTTCGGGTCAGGTTTGGTGATGATGGTGATGAGTGGCTCAATGTACCAGTGGTGGTTGCGGTATGAAAAAGAAGCCCGATGCAATCGAATGAGGCTAGGCTGATATTACGTTTGCTTGACCGAAGAGAGCTTATAACCATTCGACGACCAAACCCAAGCACCATTTTTATGACTGCAAAAAGCAACAGCAACAAAGTATAAGTTATGTGAAGTAAGGGTGTGTTTGCATGATTTTAACAGTCCATTCAATGCCATAAAGCTAAATAAAACAAGTTTCCACATTCTGATAAAACAAGCTAGATAAAACAAGTTTCAACAAAATGATTAGGCAAATGGAAATCACAACATAAGCTAGATAAAACAAGCCAGATAAAAAATGATTAGGCAAATGGAAATCACAACATAAACAAAATGATTAGGCAAATGGGAAAAATAAGGTTAGACATAACATAACAAAAATCGTCTTTGGAAGACAAAAAACATGGCAATCACATCAAATATAACTAACTTTAACATACATAAAACTATGCTATTTTGTTCCTCAATTTAATATAACTCTAAACTAGCAAAATATGCCTATCCAATACTAAAATATACGAGTAGATTCGAGCTCAGACATCACTAATCAGTTGACCTCGAGGTTAACATAATTAGACCACAAATTACAAACATCATGCCAAGTTAAGCACATCAACAAAAAGACACACCATCACCACCACGACCATCATCATCATCATCTCAATCATTATCATTATCCATAAACAAGTGAAGGTAGTAAATTGGTTGAGACTACTTTGCAACACATTTGTTTATCAGCTTGAAGTAGCTTGGCAAAAGAGTTGATAGGCAAAATAATCAGTTTATATAAGAAGATAACAAGTTTAATTTTAAGGCAACCCACATACCAGTTCCAAACCACCCTATGGTCGTTTTGGCTTTTCTGAAACAAGATCGCTTTTGCTCCTAAGAGATCTTTCAAGGACTTAATCCTAATTGACATAAAGCTCTTATCCCTAATGTAAATTTCAACAAGATGTAGGAAAGTCCCTCTTAATTGGTTTGAGTAGCTAGGCAATTAAGGCTATTTCATGTATGTTGTAAGCCTTTTGCTCCTAGTTTCTTCCAAAAATATGTATGAGAACACAGTTTTAAAAAGCGAATCGGCCGAATCCAAAAGCATCCAAATCACAACACCATGATAACATCATAACACATACATAACATACTGGACCAGAACCCTATAACCCAAACATCCTACCACCCAATCAGATTGTGACAAATAAAAACACATACAATTTATTATAATATACTCAATTATTGTTATATCATTCAACGTACATTCATCATGAACTAATATATGAATTTAAGTTGTTTTCATAACCTGTTTTTAGCCCCATTTTTATGTCAAATGAAGTAAATATAAAGGGAACAATTACAAAGATGCAAGTCAAAATCAACACATAAAAGTCATGCAGACATATAGAGGCATGTGTGATTGATCAAAGCAAAATGGCACTCACCTGTTCTCCTATCATAATGATACTGACACAAATCATAAGTTTACAACAGCAAATAGAAAGACAGGTCAAAGTCATAAAAAAGAGGCATGGTTGATCCAATACTCATTTTAATAAAACAAACCAAACACCCTTAAAACTCTTGAATCTGTCATTTCAAATACATAATGAGCATAAGTTAATAGTCTTGGATAACCAGCTGTATCATCTAAGTGGTTGCGATAAGCAAAACCACATATCAGCTTCAAAGCACCCTAGGTGAATTTTGGCATTTCCGAAAAGATACCGTTTTCACTCCTAAACTGTCTTCTAAGGACCTAATCCTAATTGACATCAAGCTCTTCTCCTATTGAAAATAACATCTAGATGTAGGGAAGTCCCTCTAATTTGATATACATGGCTAAGAAATTCAGGATATTTCATGTAATCTGTAATCCTTTTCCTCCTAGTTACCTACTCCTAGGTTGCTCTTTATTATATTATGTTGATAAGAAATAAAAACATTTGTATGAGAACAGAGTTCTCAAAAGCAATCCCAGAAGCATCCAAATCTTAACACATATATTATCGAACAAACACCAAATATCTCTATTATCATGATAAAAACATAACATGTAGGACCAAAATCCCAACCCAAACATAATACCACAGTACCACCCAATCAAAAAAAAAAAAAAAACATTTGAGAATTGAGACTAAAAACCTAAATGTACATCTTTTCATACATGGGTTATTTAACTTAAACATGATGACAACATAAATTGCTATGACGTAGAAAGAAACAATAGAACCAAAAATTAAGAAGAAAAAATAAAAGGAATTGGGATGTACCTGCAAAGTGCGAGTACAAGGCAGCTTTATGAAAGTAGTCTAACACACGTGTGTTAATACATATGATGGTGTCGCGGTTGCATACAAAACCTTTGTTTATGTTACTTGTAGAGATCGTTAAAAGGACCTGAAATAATCAAAGATTAGGAAAAGTGCAAAAAAAAAAAAAAAAAAAAGATACACAATGTTGTCTATGTGGATGCAAATCCCTCAACTGAATGGTATTCAAGTTCCTAATTTACAAACACCAACTAGTGACAAGGTGCAATGGGTAAATATGAGAATTATGGACAGAACGCATGGTCGTTTTTTCTCTGTACTCTAAGCTTGTGTCGAAAATCATAAGAAAGAAACGTTTACACAAACACCCCCTTAAGAGAATTTAACATCAAAAAATGAATGACCTTATTATTTGTAGATTGATGAGCCAATAAGCTTACTTTTTGTGGTTAATGAATAGCCTTATGAGCTTATTACTCCAATAGACTAATGAGCCAATAAACACACACACAATATCAGAACCCCTTACCCCACAAACATTCTTAAAAGAGAAAAGCTATTTCTCTTAAAACAGTGTTCGATTTCCCATCCTGGTACCAAATTCCCAAATTCCATGAAAAATAAAGATCTCAAAATATATTGTAACTTTTTCTTAAGAGGTAATTAACCTCAACAAAACAGATGAATATGGCAGCTTATTAATAGATTGACCAGACAATAAAAATAAAGATCTTAAAAGATATTGTAATTTTTTCTTATACCAGATCTACAAAATAAAAATGAATGAAAATGTTCACTATTCTAGGAAAAAAAAAGATCAAATAAATAATATTCACCATGCTATAATTCACCTCTAAAACTCGAGAACATATGGCATAAATATTTTGGCCATGGCAAAGATCCATATCGTCCACATAACTAATACATACTAAAAAAATATATGTGTTCGTAGGTTGCATTTGGTTTGTGTTTCAGTGGAGGGAACAAAGACAGGTTTTTGTGTTGTGAGTTTAGGGTTTGTATACTTTGTAGTGTGTGAAGAAGTAGTACTATATCTAGGGTAAATTTAGGGTATTTTGTTTTGGACTGGTTCTATATGATATTTGGTGGGGCCGAATTTTGGGATAAGAAATTGTGTTTGGGTGGGCTGAATTTTCGGGATTATTAGGTTTATCTACCGAGCTATTTTTGGAAAGACAAAGTGTGGTACCAAAATTGTGTTTGTGAATTTTACGAAATGACGAGCAGAGAAAAGGGTGTGATGCTAATGAAGTGAGAATATTAAAAGAAAATTTGAAAAAAACAAAACTGAATTAACATCAATTGAAAATTCAAGGCTTAACAAAGACAAGTTTTGTTTTACAAAACAAAACTTCTAAATATGAAAAATAAAATTTCAAGTTTCAAGAAGAAAATTTTGGTATTAAGAGAAGATCAAAACGTTCAAAGATAAAAATTTTGGTGTTAAGAGACTATCCGGTAGTTGATTAATAGTCATCCCATGTCGACGGGAGTCTGGGATGAAGGTTCGAGGAATCCCAAACTCATTCGTCATCCATACGACATCTCGCTCCTCCATGAGGGACGTAATACTATATATGTTAAATTTGGGCATAACAGGTTCTATATTGATTGGGTGAACTCCGACCATTTAAGGAAGCCGAAAGGATAGGTCATTCAAAACAATAAACAAAGGGAAGTACTAGAACGAAGCGCACGTGATCCAAAAGATGGCTAGACAATTAAGTGTTAGTTGTTGGCTTGGTGAGATTTATTTCTTTTACTCCGTAGTTGAATTTTTAGTGTACGTGTATGATAGGGTCTTTGTGTGTTTTCGTGATTCTTGAGGTTTTTGAGATTTTTTATTTTTTAACCAGAAATATATTAAAAATAGCTACTAGTAAGACACTGAAGCTAAAAAGTACCATTACAAATCTAGAAATAAACAAATACAATCTAGATTCCTCCCGAGGCTTTAATCATGGGACTACAAAAAATGAAAAACTCTTGCCAATTACAGGTAACCAAGACAAGAGAAAAATCCCCACCCACGGAGGCCAAGCCATCGGTTTTCACTCCGCGGTGTTTTTGATGTAGTCCCATACAAGCCCCGGGAAAGTTACAACAAGAAAAGACATATCAAGAAAAGATCCGGATAATCTTGATTTGCTCGATACTCTCAACAACGAGAAGCAATTCACAACAGCAACCATCACGTAATTGCAAACAATCTTCATACGATAGGCTCCCCGCAAGAAGATTATATAAACAAAATCGGATTTTTAAACCAATCATCCCAGCACATACTCGCTTTCTTATACCTATTCCGATACCATATATATGAAAATAATAATAGAGTCCACCATACCAACATCCTCTTCTTCCTGTGTCGAAATATAGATTGTAAAAGTGGAAGTTTGCAAAACCGTAACGGCTTAAAAACGCTAAATCGCTATTATTAACTTCATCTTATTTTTGGAGTATTAGTTTTACCGCCTACATAACAGGCTGAGATACGAGACTTCACCCATATCCTTTGTACTTAAATATTTTTTGGAGTAATATATTTACCGGGGAAACCCTTTACCCAAAAAAACTTCATCTTATTTTGCATCCGAGGATGTAAAGAAAAGTTGATCGGAAGACATCTGTTTTAGATAAAATTGTACGTGTATAATGTATAAGAAAAATGTGTTTGAAAATGTGTATAAAAATGGAGAAATAATAGTGTATTTATAAGGTATGCATTTAAATTTTTAAAGACTTTTTCTTATAAAGTAGCAAACGCTCAAATTTGGGGTTTTTGGTTTGCCTTTCAACTCGGTCGCTTATTCGACCGACTTATCTTATTTTCTTGCTTGGGCGCGTCCTCATCAGGATGTGTAATGGTTGAGACATAAGGGAACACGTCGCACATGGGGGTCGGTCATTCCTTCGACCGCACCATTACACATGGTCTAATAGCATCCAACACCACACAAGCTCCTTTGTGTGCATCTACGAACCTCCCCAGTATCCACGACAACACATGAGACCCGACTCCTTGGCTAGACAATCGTCTTTCTACCCTTCAAATGGCAAAGGCGATTTTTGGGTAAAGTATAATTATTTCGTAAGCTGCAATTGGTTCTTTCTTAAGTGATACTCAAGGTTGAATTCAACAAGATTTAATTGGGAAGACCTCACGGTCTCGTCACACTAGACTTGACATTGTCGAGACGGCGAGGCATTGTGGAGGGTCAAGGAGGACAACATTGTCGACCAATTTCAATCCATCGATTGTACTCCATGGGCGATTGATGTTGCATAGTTGGTTCTCACGTTAGCAAAGTCCTATACACCAACATTTGACACTAAGTAATATTGGTTATATACAATAAAACATCTTGCCTTATCTCATTCTATCAATAAAACATCTTGCACCATCAACGGTGAGTTTCTTCAAAATGGTAACAAATTACATCTATTATCTCAGTCTATACCCAACATAAATTTCTTGACATCAAATATCTAAAGTCGTTTAGTACTGTTATTACATGTGTAGTAGGTACATAACTATTTACTCCTCTATTTGCAACTCTTGTGTCTTGGCTGGTTTCACTTTAACTTTCTTTAGAATCTCTGAAAAGCTTATACTTTTACCAGATGTGAACTCGATATCTCTTTTCAGCTTCTTTCTAACCATACAGATGTGTTTTCACTTTTCACCCAAACACATTACACTGCATCACATGTGATATATGATGATACTTCAATTTCGGTTTATATGGCAAAAGTAAAATACATGTAGTTTATATATTTTTAGTGAGTGTATCGGAATGAAATAAAATTGGGTAGAGGAATTTTCAAATGCTTACTTTTATTTTGGTGCTTACCAAAGGACAAATCTCCGCCATCCATCTAGTTTGATCTAATGGTGGGGATAAATCTAAGATTTAATATGGAAACCTAAGTCCATGTTTTTTTTTCTCCTTTTTCTTTGTCTTTTTTATCTTTCTTATTTATTAACATTTTTTTTAATTCACGTTTAAATTTTAATTTTTTTTTTTTTAATTCACGTTTTTTTATTCAATTTTTTTCGCTATCATAAGTTTTCATCCGTATTCATACGTCCATGTTCATCGTTTTCATCCATGTTCATATGTTTTCGTCGATTTCGACGATTTCGTTGTTTTCATCCGTTTTGACGTTTACATCCGCTTTATGATGTTTTCGTCCGTTTTTCTAACATTTTCGTACATTTTCATACGTTTTGGACGCTTTCATACGCTTATATACATTTTCGCCCTGCTTTTAGACGCTTTTGTCCATTTTCATAAGTTTTCGTCCGATTTTACGTTTCGTCCATTTTAGACATTTTCGTCATTTCGACGTTTTGCTCGCTTTTATACGCCGCCTGCTTTCACACGTTTTAAATCGCTTCATACGTTTCATTCGCATTTTCTTATGTTTTCATTTGTTTTCATACGTTTTGTCCATTTTCTTACATTTTCGCTCATTTTCATACGCTTTCATCGATTTTCTTCGTTTCGTCCATTTTCATACGCTTTCATCGGTTTTTTCATTTCGTCCATTTTATACGTTTTGGACGTGTTTTTACGCTTTCATACGTTTTTTCATCCGCTTTATTTCGTTTTGGCCATTTTCACACGTTTTTGTCTGCTTTTTTAGGTTTTCATGTGTTTTCGTCCGTTTTTAGACGTTTTGGTCTTTATTTTTACGTTTTCATGTATTTTCGTCCATTTTTAGACGTTTTCATACGTTGTCATCCCTTTTTTTTACGTTTTCATCCATTTTTAGACGTTTTCATCTATTTTCAGACGTTTTCATCCGTTTTTATACGTCTTAGTCCGTTTTCATTTGTTTTCATCCGTTTTTATACGGTTTTGTCCGTTTTCAGATGTTTTTGTCCATTTTCATATGTTTTTATACGTTTTTCATTCGATTTTATACGTTTTTGTCCGTTTTCAGACGTTTTCATTTTGATATTTGTAAGTGACACTTATTTATCTCTTGTGATATAACACTGTAAGGAAGATGAAAAGTATTACATTCTTCATCATGTATGTGTTATCAGTTGTGATACTCAACTAAGAATGTGATGGTTGTGTTTTTGAAAATAGTTAGGGAGATATTTGTGTTTTATGATATTATGAAATATCAGAAAAGTTGTTCAACTGAAAACAAGAGATGTTATGATACTTTTGTTAGACTTGTGGTAGATTTTTCTATTTAATGGATACATTGTCCATGTTTCGATAGGTTTTGTAGCGGGATTTGAAAATATCTATGGTTGAATCAAAGAAAGTAAATAAGCTATGGTTGAAGATAACACACATCTTTATAAACAAACCGAGGAAGCTCAAACACTTGTGATATCACGGTGATATCACTAACTTGTGATATGTGATATCACACGTGATATCATGTGTGATAACACCGCTGATATCACCGTGATATCATGTGTGATATTATAGCATGTGTGATATCATAGTTTATATCACTTGTGATATCACCCGTGATATCAACTGTCATATCCTGTGATATCACAAGTGAGGTGATATCTTTAAGCGATGAGTGTTGTTTAGTGCTCTTTACTTATCGATACGGTGTCGTTGAGTAAAATATATGAGCCACAAACAACACCGGTGACATCGAGATTTGACAAATGTCTCAATGATCCCAAGACGCTATCTCTACATACTGATCGAAAATATTGGTGGGAACTTCCAAGAAGAAGTCAAACAAGTACAAGTCATTACCAAAGAAGTGAGAATATTAGTTATGATAATTCCAAAAGGATGGTTGGTATTTTTCTAAAAGAGGAAGATGATGAAGGACCACCTGATCATGACATTTAACCAAATTCACATGTCTTTGTATTTATGTACCTATATATATGTTTGTATTGTAATAGATATAGGTATGCATTTCTAAACAAACATATAATACTTAATATTAGTTGATAGGATCATCCTCTCATTGAAACACAAGCATAGCTTGGATCAATGAGAGTTTTTTTGTCATTCAATGGGGATAATATACCGAGATTATCCCGTAAAAAGTTGAGGATGTTATCATGTAGTCTAGTTGGTATTGAGAAATCTTGTAAATATTGTTCTTCATTGTTAATGAATTTGTTCTTCATTATATCAAGATTTGCTCAATTCTTTGGACCAACACATTTGGTATGAATTTAATATTTCACATTATTAGTTGAGTATCACAACTGACAACACATATATGATGAATAGTGTAATACTATTCGTCTTTCTTATAGTGTTATATCACAAGAGATAAATAAGTATCACTTACAAATATCAAAATGAATAAAAAGGAAGCAAACTATGAAAATAGAGACTTGACATATTCTCAAAATCAAACTAGTGTTGCATTAAATTAGCATTTTTTTGAACAAAATAAGAATTCACTTAAAGAGACTTTAACCCTTTTATTTCTACTAAGAATATAATATCACAAGTGATAGATAACATTGGTTGCATTAAAAAAATATGCGCTTGTCAATTGCGATGAAAGACACAAAAAATATCTTGTAACTAAAAATTATAAAAGTATTAGAAAACACATAGGTGATTAATATATAAAAATATACAGAGCAATGAAATATCTCAGGTGATATTAAAGGTTAAAATATATACTTGTTTGTTTATTAAATATCACAAAGTGATATTAGACATTAACTTTTTCATAATAAAATATCCCAATTGATATTAGACATGAAATATAATAAAGTTTAATAATAAGCATGAAAACATATGAAAATAGAAAAAACCTATAAAACCGCAAAAATTGGGTATTGTGGAGTTTTGTTAGGACAACATGAAAATAAAATTATTTTCATGGATATGTTAGTTTTTCATATGTGGTTTGGTATATATCTATGCTTTAACAATTAGTTTAGCTATTGTCTTTTTATTTATATATATAATGGTTTTGAAAACTTAAACAATAGTACGAATACGCTCAAATATTTTGGTCATCAAGAAAAGTTTCCAAGTTAAGTTACCTTAGAGGGGTGGGTGTGGTGACAAGCCTCACCCTCTTCGTCACTGCCACCTCAGCGCCACATCAGCATAACAAATCTCCACAACTAACAACAACAAACCCCCCTCCCTCATAACAAACCTCAACCTCTTCATTTGGGGCCCACCACATAAAACTTTAATTTTTTTTCACATATCCAAATAAAATAAAATTCATTCATAGACTAAAATTCATTTATAAAAATAAAATTACAATACCAAAACACCATTTTAAAACACCATTTTACTAAATTTAACAAAATCAGTTTACGTTAATAGACAAACATATTAGTATTAGACCATGAACTAATGAAAGTCAACTAGGCAAACCCAATGGGCTTTTTCTTTTAGGGCAGTATATGTATTCTTTTTGCTATTCGCCGCTACTATATTTCCTCTTCTTCAACAATGGAGTCCCTGTATTAGAGATAAATAAAATAGTGCAATTTGGTATTTTTGCTGCAAAAAAGGTAATAACTCATTTTGATAAAACGTTTACCTCTTTCTTGGCCCCACTCCAACTCATAGTTTGTCAGAAAACTCCTTCGTCGTGCAGATGACGAGCTCATCAATGGCGAAGGGTGGCGAGTTTGGATGGTGTCGTGGCGAAGGATGGCGAGCATGTCATGCTGGAATGGCGAAGGGCAACGAACTCCGCACCTTCCCCTCTTATACTTTCTATGTTCCAAATAAGTTTCCATTTCACTACTCTCTTTTTATTGGTTCTAAATTCAGACACTTATTTTGGTATATCTCAAAATGGAAACATGGACATTTATACTACTAGTATTTCATAAGACATGTCGCAATGGAGGCGGTACCCACGTGTGGTTGGCTTTCACAACATGTCATCACCCATTACGCCATCACCACCTCTACGCGTGTGGATGGTGTTTTTGTATGGTTCGGTAAAGTTGATGATTAAACTAAAAGAGAAGAAAAAGAAAGAGCTGAGTTGATTTGATGTGAAACTCAGGTGATGGTAGTGGATTTTATCATCGTTGCATCTTCTCTAATATGTTTGGTGGTATACACAATAGTCGATTAAAAATGGCTATCCTACATGATGATGATTGTGAGATTTTAATCATCATTGCATCTCGTCTAATATGTTTGGTGGTAGACACATGATGATGGTTATATCTATTCCTTATAACACCAACAGTGTTGGTCCAACACACCAAATACACCATAACTGTGATTAGAGATATTTGTTACTAAAGCCGGCAGTTATTCGTTCCATTAATATTTATGAGCTTTAATACAAAATAAAAATTAATTATGCAGCTTACAATTCAATTGTCGGGTTGTGGAGTTAATGGAACCCGAGAAGACTATGACGCATCCTGTGTTGGGGTCAATAGGAGAACAACAGAGGGTAAGCTCTGTTTGTGGGTATCCAACATAGCCCCGTTCGGTTGTGACTATTACGGGTTTGTGTCCATATGAAATTTGAAGCCCGAGATTCGTATCTTGCGGAATAAATCGGGTTTTAGTTTGTCTACTCCTATATATATATATAGATCTCATATGTAGTTGAAGATCTTGGTCGTACTCATGTGTTAGGGTTGGTACATGTGTTAGGGTTGGTACCATGTGCAGTTCGGCGAGCTTGTGTGTGCATATTAGCACATAGATTAATAATGTTATCTCTCGTTCAAGAGTGAACTAACCACGATCACCTAGATTGTGGGAACCACTATAAATTCATGTGTTTATTGTTCTTGTGTTTCTTATGATCTTGTAGCTTCTAATTATGCTTTGTTTATTGTACGGTGGTGGTTACGCATGATGTTTGTGTGTTTGATGGCGTGCGCTTACACGGTTGTCTTGTTTGGGCTCATATTCTTATCAAGTGATATCTTATAGGTGTCGGAACTTACTAGGGTGTTATGCTCGGATCATGGCTTCTGCAACATTAATTTGTCCAATAAAACGTAAACATACAATGATTCGGTCAAACCATCTCTTAAGAATCAATATTTAGTAATTTCTTAAAATTACTCTTCCAAATTGCCAACATATATATCTATTTCTTTCTTCAAACCATCTTCTTTAAATTCTATATCTATCAATATTTTCAACCCTCAAACGATTTCTTCAATATTGTCATGACATTGTGTTTATTAATCATTTTTGGAACGAAAATTAACTTGAAAGTGATTACATATAGACAACTTATTTATATCGTAAACACAAAAATTATTTCTGTTTAAGTATGTAGATGAAAAAATAATTGTCGCATACGAAATAAATGTTGTTCCGACTAATCAACTCCAAGTAGTTGAGAATCATAAATTGAGAATCAGGACATCACATATAGAAGTATAGATTATGACAAGCCTGGATAGTCTATACTGCAGTAGTTTAAGACTTTAGACATTTACTTGTTTTCTTGTTCATGGTTTACCCAAATATCCATCGGACCCAAGAGCTTAAAGTTTACTTGTGTCTAGGTATTAACATTTCTTTTCTCCACCAAGTTTTTCTAATGCTTTTTGAAGAAGGATTTGTTTTCACAACTTCATTTAATATAAATAACTACTAAGATAAATTGGCTATTTATTTGATTAGGGTTATATTTTAATATGTAATTATCATTTTACATAATTTTACGTACACTTAAAAGTTACAGCTAGAGCCCCATTATCAATTGTTCTTATTAATTCCTAATGCCAACAGCTATTGCTACTTTCGTCAAACGTATCCGATCAGTTAATCTCTTTATTGTAGTGTCTTTCATAATCATGTTTACATGTCTTGGAATTAAAGGTGCAAAAAAAAAAAAAATACAATTGTCATAATATGGTCATAATACTTAAAGAAAGACAAAAATTTTGTCTAGCCATACTACTAAAATTTTAGCTTGAAGCACAAACGGTGCATCTGTTTCCGTCTATGTAAAGGCTAAAATGTTGGATTTACCCGCATCTTATGTACTTAAATATTTTTTGGTGTAATAACTTTTGGGAAAATGTTTTATAAAGTTATTATACTTGCCACCATTTCTTTTTATGGGTATCGAACAAAAATTTTTTCCTTATACAAGTACTTATCTTTCATATTCGGCCTCTTTGAGGTACTTTGTGACATTTTTACGCTTCAAATTAAAAAAATTCTTATTAGTTGAAAGGGGCAAAAATATCACAAAAAACCTCAAAGAGGTTGAATATGAAAGAAAATTACCCGTATAATGAAAAATTTTGTTTGATACACATAAAAAGAAATGATAACAAGTATGTTACCTTTATAAAACATTTCCTCATAAAATTTTTCAGGGTTTAAACCCTTTACCTAAAAAAAGAAAAAAAACGATGATCACCTAAAAAACTTATACTCATTAAATGATATATAGATTTCTAAATACAAGACAATTGTTCAGTTGTTACAAGTCAAAACTCACAAACTAATAGATGAGAGATATGTGTAATGCTTGAATATAATGTATGTTTTATATTGCTTCTATCTAAAAATAAATGTTTATGTTTTTATTTTGGACAGTCTAAAAAATAAATGTTAATTTTGTGTTTCAACCAATTAAAAAAGTTTTTAGTGTGTAAAAATGATATGTTACACAATATAAAATGATATTTTAAGCCCTTTAACAAAAAACTGATATTTTATCGTGGAAGGTGTAGTTAGTGAGAAATACTTATACTTTACTGTGTTAAGTTGGTCGTAATAAGGTTGGGTTCGACTTCTTGTCCCCTACCCAAGGCACATCATTGTTAAAACACCAAGCCATCGTACACACGTTGTCCTTTGGTTTTGGGGAGAACTCGATACATAAAAAAAGAAAAGAAATTTCATTCTTTTATGTGGGAATGTTTGGAAACAATATAACATGTTGCAGTTTAAAACTTTTATTTAACAATTAAATAAATAGTTTAATCAGTTCAACATGCTATGCAGAAGGCTCAACTAAGACTTCAATTTATACGAAAAAGGTTTTTCCCTCCTAAACCCTTACACACTGATAGTTTAATAAATCATGCTTGTAATTATAAATTACATACCTTATTGCAAATCAGCAAACACGAAACATGTAAATCTTTTGCAGCACAACAAATTTTTAACTAATAGTTACATACCTTATTGCAAATCAGCAAACACGAAACTTGTAAATCTTTAGCAGCACAACAAATTTTTAACTAATAGTGTGTTCAAACCAGTCGGTAATCCACACTAGTAGATTACCGGCTAGGAGCTAGTGGTAGTTGAAGAATGTAGTGAAGCATTAATTGTATTTACTATTTAGTACTCTTTTCAAAACTCATATGCATGCAAATGAGTAAATGCCATAATGTTACAACAAGAATGATTAGAAAATAAGAAGAGTTTTACGCGATCTCTACTCTAGTATATATATTTTTTTAACGGCAATTTTATTCAAACAAACACTAGCAAGAAGCTAGAATTACAAAGAAATAAGACTAGGGTTTTTGAGCCAATCGACCCAACTAAACGACGCTTTACATCTATAACGACACCAATAAAATGATCTAGAAACAACATTATCAAAAATATCCATCTTCAAAGAAGCAACACTATCAAAGAGAAGCTTATTACGATGAGCCCAAAGGATCCACCACGCCACATAAAAGATACCTCGCAACAACTCTTTTAACTTAGGTGGTAACCGCAACGACAACATCCAAGCATCCCACTCGACATAAGAATTTACCTCCTCATTATGAACATCCCACCATAAAGAATTTTTCCGAGCAACATTTCTTGCCATGTAATGACCAAAAAGATGATTAGAAGACTCAACGCCTTTACCGCAAATAGGACATAAAATAGACTCTATATCCATACCACGACGAGATATGTTAAACCTAGTCGGCAACGCATCAATCTTAACTTTCCAAGCAATAACGTTCACTTTAATAGGCCCACTCTTGATCCAACACGTCAAAGTGATCACAGTAATCAGCCTTGTCGCATCAATCACATTACGAATCAAAGCCACCGAATAATCCCCCACACTCTCCAAAGACCAAACCCACCTATCCTCACAAGGCACAACCTATCCTCACCGAATATTTAATTAGACTGACTCATATAACATTGTTAAGACATACGAGTAATTTAATCAGATAATAGTGTAGGGAACAGATGTAATTTTCCTGTTGATCAAACTCGAAATCGTAGATTGTTACCGTCATTTACAAAGATAAAAAATAAAAATAAAAAGTAGACAAATTCTTTAAGATATAGTCATATGACCATTTCAGTTTGTGCATCTAAGTATTACTCGTATCAAGGTAAGTGGTAGCGTTACAACTTTGAATCGTGATTGTTTCCATCTTGTGGACTTGTGGTACTTGTGTAAAGTTTTGCAAGTGTTTCATCTTTCAACTCAACCATTCTACTTAATACAATCACGTAATCATACTTGTATTAAAGTATGACATGTAAAGTGTTGAAATATAACACATACAAAACCTTAAAATTAAAATTTTCTGAAATTCAAGTATCTATCCGAGATGCATTGAATAAGTTATGTACAAAATATCCTAACTTCATCGTAGTTTAGTAGCATTTGGAACTCAACATATGCTAAGATAGTTCTAAATGAGTGTCTATGATGAAACTATATTGTAACTTTGTCTTTGGTCAAAATAAAGTATGTTCCTAGAATGTAGCAGTCCACCAGCGTTGTTATCACGTACATTGGTTTAGAAAACCGCCTTTGAAAACTTGCATTTCGAAGCAAAGAAGAGGTTGGATGGTGAGTTGAATTAATGTTGTACACCTACCAAGTATCAAACAAGTTATTGTGCATGCATTTAATTGGAGTAAACGTTACACAAACATGAATTTAGTGCTACTTTCAATATATAGAGTGTTGGTTACTTTTTGTGGGTTAAACGTGGGACAATGGATACCATGCTATTGCTTAAACCGAAATAACGAGGTTTTTGCAAAATTTTGGAATTTGAAACGAGTCCAAATTATGCTTTATTTATGTGCGACAACTTTGGTTCGGCTTGAAGCGCGACAAGGATACTGTGTGTGTTTGCCACCCTAATGTCAAATCTATACAAAAATAGCACACGTAATCAATTAATAAATATATCTTCTTAGAATATTGTTAATCTATACAATGTGAAACAGACAAAGCGTGTAATTGTTGACTACAAAAATAGCATTTGCAATCAATTAAGTAGAAAAATCAGTGTAGACATATCTTATAAAAATGTCAAATCTATACAAAAATAGCACATGTAATCAATTAATAAATATATCTTCTTAGAATATTGTTAATCTATACAATGTGAAACAAACAAAGCGTGTAATTGTTGACTACAAAAATAGCATTTGCAATCAATTAAGTAGAAAAATCAGTGTAGACATATCTTATAAATGGCTTGATGAGTTTGATGGTGAGTTTTGTGGGAAAGTTACAAATGTAAACCCATTGAAAATTTCGTTGATGCTTACTTTTATAAATGTATTAGCGAGATATGATTTGGTACTTTTTTGCCACAACTATATCAAATCTCAATTGACCGAATTGTGAATATTAAGATTCCTAGGGGAGTAAACAAGCCGAACTACTCATGAGCTACTCGAGCTTAGCTTGCCAATAACTCAATTTAAGCTCCAACTTGACCAGCTCGAGTGAAAGGGTGTGCTTAACATAAAGGATGTTTACTTGTGAATATTAAGATTCGTCTATGTTCATTTGTTGTGGATATGAAATGACATTTGTGTTCCTTGACCTTTTTACTCAAACATGTTTCTTGTATACGCTTGATGACTTGGGTAAATTCAATGTTTGACTTTTTTAGTCAAACATATTATTTGCATGTTCATGTCTTAAAACACACTTAAATGGGCAATCTTTGACTTTTATGCAGTCAACAACCCAAACTAAACCAACAAAGAATAAGGAGATAAACCATAACAAAACATACCTATATTGATATTGTCAAACATTCCAACAAATAAAAACATAAGTAGTGTTTAGTGCATATTGCAACAACTAATAATAGAACTAAGGTTTGGTTGCACACTGCAACGCCTAATAAAGAGAACTAGTGTTTAGTGCATACACAACACAATGAAACAACAAAAACAAACATGAAAATTCAACCAGAGGCCTACACTTCTTTTTCTCTTTGTTGTCTTCTTTGGTGCATTCCCAGATGGTTGAATTGATCCACTTGCACCAGCAGACTTCTTCCCTTTCTTTGCAGAGTTACCATCAACACTCATTTCATGTTTCATTAAAACTTCAAGGTTTCTTTTGAAATTTCTAAACGATATTCATTTCATATTACGCAGATGAGCCTTGAAATTTCTAAACGATATTCAATTCATATTGAAAGGCTTACATGTTTATGGTTACATGGATATTCATTTCTTTTGAAATTTCTAAACGTTATTTATTTCATATTCCGGTTCTCCTTCAAGCAGCTCCGACATGTTCTTTGCATAGTGTGCGAGGTCTAACAAAACCCAACCATCTTTAGCAGATGCATGCAGAAATGGAAAATCAAGCTTGTCTTCTGAAAGATATGGTTAATAATATGATTAAATATTATCATATTATTTTCCTGATTAATGAAACCAATTTAAACTTCCATGAACACATTACTAGTTGCATCATAGTCAATTAAGACATCGCACACTTGGGTTTCAATCTCCGCACGTCTCTCTTCAAGGGCCGAAGCTGCATGCTAGATAATTTATAATGTCGTTAGAGGTTAATTAATAAGTACTTTTTAATATTCAAATAGAATAATCAATGTAGAGTTATACCTTCAAATCGATCTACTTTGTTCAAAAGTAGAATTATGCTTAGTTTAGATCGTATAGCTTCAACCACAAACCTCGCTTGTCCGTTAAGACGTTCGTTCACATCTACCACAAAAATAGCACCTTCTGCCATGGAAACACCTTGCTGGACCTACACAAATCATAAGAAAGAAATGATTACACTAAGCTTTCGTATCTCGGTCAACCACATTGTAAGAATAGAAGATGCACCTCTCCAATAAAATCCTCATGACCGGGTGTGTAAGCAATATTAATTATGTGGTCTTTCCAACTCATGGATGTGACCTACAAGCGACAAAGAGGAACATATCAACTTTTTAAACTTTCAATAAGCTCAATATAAAAGCTTAAAAAACAACACATTTGAGATTCTAACCTCATAACTTTTCACACTTTCAATAAGCTCAATAAATAAGCCTACACAAACACCCCCTTAAGAGAACTTTACCTCAAAATATGAATGGCCTTATGAGCTTACTGAGAGATTAATGAGCCAATAAGCTCACCTTTTGTGGCTAATGAGCTTATAAACTTTAAAGCTAATGATCTTAAATAGCCCATAAGCTCAAAGTTTGATATACTCATAAACCTAAAAATTTAAGCTTATTAGCTCTTTAAGCTTATAAGGCTAAACAAGCACCCCTTTTGAGATATTAACCTCAACAGAATAGGTAAATGTCCTTATAAGCTTATTAATAGATTGATAAGCCAGTAAAGACAATAACATAACCCTTTACCCCACAAACATTCTTAAAATGAAAAGCTAGTTCCCTTAATTTTGTCTCATCTCACAACAATTTGTTTGAGACGATAGAAATACCATGCATACAACAATAAAGATCTCAAAAAATATTGGAATTTTTTCTTAAAAAGAGTTGTATACTGGATCTCAAAAATAAAGATCAATAAAAATGCTCACTTATCTAAAAATAAGAAAAAAAAAAAATCAAACAAATAATACTCACCATGCTATAATTCACCTCTGAAACTCGAGAACATATAGTTTGGCCATGAAAAAGATTCATGGCGTCCATAGAACTAAAACATAATCAAAGTATAAGTATCAGTGTCTTTTTAAACCAACAAATTCTTAGCTAAAAGATTCTAAACAAAAGAAAACATGTAAAATAATAATATCTGTAAATAAACTTGATATATTTAAGAATCCTTACCAAACCCAAAAGAAATCATAGATGTGAAGGGCTGAAATGGCTGTTCCTAAGTGCTGAAGCCTCATTAATGCGGCCTCAAACACTCTTCCGGAGGCATTAGAAACCTGTTCAATAGCCAGAAGCTGCATGTAAGCCATTCAATGTTCAATTTATATTCCATTTACGTATAAAATAATTCGATTTTTTTTTTAGCAAAGCTTTATTGTACAACTTGCTGCTACTCTTAATCCACATAACCATCAAAAAGAAATTAATAAAGTGATCTTACTCAATTGTTGGCGTGAGACCAAAAGCTCAAACCCTTCACGTCTAACCATCTCAAGCAATATACCTGAATTAGTAAAACAAGACACGCTAAATCTCAGAAAACATCCTGCCTCAAAAGATCTGCAAGAAATATACAACTTGACAGACACATTACCCATTTGACGCACTCCTTGGCTTCTAACCGCCACGGATGCTCCTTCCCGATAGACTTTGAACGGTGGATTTATGTCCGATATGGCGACCAGGCGGTCATAAAGCTGTCTGATACTCACCTACAGATATGTAAACGTCGTTAAACATAATGAATCCATTTATATGAGTTGAAACCATGAAAACACAATAGAAAAGTAATTTCTTACCTTTTTCCCATCCTGACCAGCCACGGGTGAATCATTTACACCAAATACCATGCAAATTTTTGGCTTGTCAAAGACCAAAGGGGGAACACATGTCATCACCTCCATACGTGCAAGAGTGTCTCCAACTTGAACACTCTTCAACCCTCCCAAAGATACAATATCACCCACAGAAGCTTTCTCCACTATAACACCATCAAGCCCAGCCCTTTTCATAATTTTCAAAACCTGAAGTAATTTCCAGAGAATGAACAATTAAAATTTAAATAGCATTAAGTGTTGGAATTCTAAGTTACAGCTTCTAGATGGGAGTTAATTACAGCTTCTAGATGGTTGTCATCATCTATGTCATCATAATCCATGTGGGACCCATTATCAAGACTTAGTGTTCTAATACCTAACTATGACCATTCAGACCAGAAGACCAGAAGCTGCTGGGCTTGTTATGGGTATAAATAGGGGTGTTTAGCAAGAGGTTAGATATACCAAACACATACAGAGTATTGTATAACATGTAATAGGTTTTGAGCTATTTTCCTATTATCAATCAAAGAGTTATTTTGATTATTCGTGTCTATACAATATCAATTCTTTATTAAGCTTTTACAAGTATAAAGTGCAGTAACATATAGGGACAAAAGAGTACATACACGCCCCTCTTCGACAACCACCCCGGTGTTAGACTCACGGAAGGCCTTGACTTTATCGTTTTAAGAAATCACACCGGCTGCTATCCTCCCAATCATAAAGCGCCCTCACTTATCATCCTTGCTTATCATGGAGACCTGAAATAATCAAAAGCTCAAATTAGGGAAAGTGCAAAAAATTATGCAATGTCTATATGGATGCAAATCCCTCAACTAAATGCTATTCAAGTTCCTAAATTACAAACACCAACTCGTGACAAGGTTCGTTCAATGGGTGAATAATAGTTAAGTGAATGTTGTACAAGAATATATTATGGACAGAATGGTAATGCCTAACATTTAACTAACCGGCATTTGGAAGGGTTCTTGAAGCCTTGTTGTTGCTGGAGCTGGTACACACTTTATGATCTCTTCAAGCAGCTGTGACATGTCCTTTGCATCGTGTGCGAGGTCCAACAAAGCCCAACCATCTTTAGCAGATGCATGGAGAACAGGAAACTTAAGCTCGTCCAACAATGATTGTAACCCATTTGACCCCTTATAAGTCATAGTTTTTATCGTATATCACAAACTCTAATTAGACGACGTGAAAATATGATTCTTGAAAGGTGCTTCTACTCACAGAATAACCAAGAAATCTTGATCGAAATAGCAATGTTTCTCGCACATTTACAATGTTATATGCTATTTTGCGAAAATATTTCAAGAAAAAATTACTAACCTGTGTATATTTATGAAGATAGTCTATCCCACTAGTTTTATAATGAGACGTAGAAATGCGATTCCATGAACGTCTTAGGCCGCGTACATCTGATTCAAAGACTCGCCGTTCTCGGATAACCTGAAAATAGAAAACGTCTTATGTTTTATCTCAAGTTATGCACAAAATATAGGTTGTATATGGGGCTGCTATGTTATACATGCATAATAATACTTGTAACGGACTAAAGTATACCATGGACAATAATCAGTCCATAAAAATCAGGTTTAGATTTGTTTACATATTGCAATGGGATCTCGTACTAACAGTATAATCTATAAAAATCTAAGTACCAAAAATAAAGTTAAGTATAACTAAAACAGAATACAAATCACTATCCTAAATCATAAGTTGCAAATCAAGTTATGGGTTGGCTTAAATTTGATATAATATACGGATAAAAGGCACAAACAATGACCATAATCTAGATGTGCAGAGCCGGAACTAGGGGTGGGTCCCGGGACACCTATGGATTTTTGTGATTTAGTGTTAATTTTGTTACTAAAAAACTTCGATTTTTTAAAATGCACCGGTTCTTAAAAATTGTGTTTGCAGCATTGTTTAATTTATTCTAAGTGCACCTGGTCGATTTGTGTCCTGGTTGTGTCCCTGTAGATGTGTTAATTCAAGTAAACTACGCTAATGTAAACATAGTGAAAAAAGACATCATACAACATAATGCACCAACATATGAACCTTTTAATAATTGAAAATGCAAGAAAAACATATTATTCTTTTGAAATACTTACTTCAACATCCGTATGCATGGTTATGATCTTCTTGCTTTCCAACTTAAGAAGAAACAGTAAGTTTATAAGTGTGATCTAGTTTTTTATTTATTGGTGATGAGACCACACTGTGAGATTAATATTTCGAAAAGATATGGTTGAAATTTATAGGAGTTTTTGGAAGTCAGTCCTTCACTTCTTTGTGAATTAAAGAAGTAACAACTACCAAGCATTTATGTTTGCTTCTTCTTCTTCTTTTTCTGTCCTAGTTTCAGCCTTTATTCACAACCATAGCCATGATTCAGTCCACAGAGGGAATCCTATGTGAGAGGATCGATGCTCAAGTTGCAGAAATCTTGAACTACTCATTTAAGCTAGATAAGATGTATCAAAACTATCAATGCAATTCAGCTTTTTCTTTTGGGGTAGGTTACACAAACCCTCTTTTCTTACAAATTAAAGGGCACCCCGTTTCATTTTTTCCTTTTTTTTTATTTTTTTTACTTTTTATTTTTTTTGCTTATATAAAAAAACAGTAAATCTGAAAGTACGGAACATAAAATCTAAAGTTTAATAAGTTAAACGCTTAAAATTGTCATGAAGTGAGTAGTAATGTAGTATCTTTTTCAAGCATATTCAATGTTCAAGTTGGTCAAGTATCAAAGCTTTTTCAAAGTTGGCTAATTAGTTTTCTCAAGCTTATTATGTTCAAGTATACAAGAATTTTAGTTTCTATCAAGTAGTCACTGCATGTAACCACAGTTTAGAAAGACATCTTTTCATCACTCACTGTAGTTCCTCAACTTGCGTTTGAGTTTCAATCAACATATTGTATCACTTTTGACAATAAAAAACAATGAAAAAACGAAAGACAAAAATCAAAGTTTCTTTAGTTTTGTTTATATAATGGACAAGTGATATGCGCAATATACAATGGACAAGTGATGTTATCAATGATTTACCTCCAAAACCTAATACTTATAGTTTATTTCATTATAAAAATAGTACCAAAAAAACTTTCATTATGTGCATTTATTTGTTGAATTCAAGATCGGACCAACCAACTGTTATAATCAGGGTTTCTCTTCACTACCTATAGGTTTAAGATAATTCAACTTCACTATTATTCACCTTATTTTAAATGTGTCAACAACTTCCAACGGTTGTTTCCAACAAGTTAAAATAAATAAAGAGTAAATTACATAAACTGTGGTTTGTATATATTTTTACATTTAGTCACTGAACTTTTTTTTTACAAAGTCAGTCATTAAGGTTTCAAATCGTTACAAATCTAGTCACTAAGGTTTCAATTTCGTTACATAGATGGTCACTGTGGTTTAAAACTTCAGTGACCATTTATATAACGAAATGGACTGAATCTGCAGTGACCATGTATGTCAAAAAAAGTTCAGTGACTATATGTGAAAAAATAGACAAACTATAGTGACCATTTATGTAACTTACTCATAAATAAAAGTCTCAACATCTACAATTAACATACGAAAACTTTGAGGCTAAAGAAAGTAAACAGAAATCTAAAACTAACATTTGGGAGTTAATACTTGATAGTGTGTCATTTTTTGTATTGAAGAATTAGATTCAGCCTTGGCTCTTCCCGATTTTATGGCGAGTTAATTACATTGATGAGAGATCAGCCTAGCTAGCTAGAGCCCTGTTGCATGCATGCGCGAACCAATACACGCAAAGGTCTCGCTCTTTATGTCGATTGATACGAGAGTACGTAAATGAGTAGTTTATTCAATTTATGGCCAACTACTTCTTCATAGCTAGCGTTGAAGATAAAGTTTTGAGATAAAAAAACTAAAACTTCTCCTCTATTAAACTCGGATATTGATTTGCACATTTTGTTTTCTTATGCGCACAACAGCTAAATATAGACACATGTTTTAACTTCAATTAAATTTAAGGTACAAATTGACAAAATAAGAATGATAATTATTTGAAAAAATTACCAAAATAGTTTTATTTTAACACATTGGTTTACAAAGAAGACGACAATATAGGTTTTAGAGTTGAGATAAACATGCTTCACAATTTTTTTTATAGATTAAACCCATTCAATTTTCATTAAAATAAGAAACCCCACTTTTTTTTTTTTTTTTTTTTTTTTTTTTTTTTAATATCTTGCAAACGATAAATCATGAAGAGACATAAATTACACTATCACGACAAAATATTTTTATCTTTTTGTAGACGGATACTTCAATATGCTTATTTTATGTTTTGAGGGGGTTTGAGCTGGTTATATATGTTGTTTAGTTTGACGTTATAAACAAGTGAGTTGCAAAGTTGATTCAACTCCTTGATACCTTACACCCGTACATGGATTTAAAATATTTATTTATAACTATAATTGATTGTGTTTTGATAACACAATCAATTTTTTTTTTTTTTTTGAAACAGCTTAAATATACAAAAAAAAACTAGCGAGAAGTTAGAAAACAAGTTACAAAATATTAATTGGGTTTTTAAGCCAATCAACCCAATTGCTTACAAAACTCTTACTACGATTAGACAATTCTATCATTTCTAAACTTATTTATACCAAAAAGTGTTGCATTTCTAAAACGCCATAAGACCCAAATTGTGGTGAGAGTCACTGCTTCAATAAGCTTCTTCCGCTTTGCTATCAAGTTAGATGATTCAAGCCAAGAAAAATGTCCATAATGGAATTCATAAGAAGATGTGGAATCAGAGCCAAACTTTAATCGCATTACATGTTCGGGCCGCCACTTCACAAGAGGAGAAAATATGGTTTATACTTTCCGCTTCCAACGAGCATATCGGACACAAGATACATGGGATGTCCATACCTCTATTCAAGAAGTTTAACCTCGGGATTCGATCTAACAAAACCCGCCATACCGTAATATTTACTTTCCTGGGACAAGTTTATTCCAACAAGTTGGAGCCGGAGATGAAGGAAGCACACTTTTATCGATCCAACATCTAGTTGATTTAACCGAGAACAACCCTTGAGGATCGAGGCTCCACCACCAACGATCTCTATCTTCCGAGCAAGAAAAGTTCGCAACGATCTCTATCAATTATATGTATAGTTATAAATAAATACGAAATTGGCTGGCATCTGATCCGAACTGCTTATTTGAGTGTTTCGTACTTCATGTAATTAAAATGTGTTACTAATGTTTATTGCAGCATAGAAGACATGTCATGTATTTTGGAGGAATCAAGCGGACGCTTTTGATGTCCACACACTCCCGCTCAATGAGGTAGTATTTAGGTCGCTTTTGTTAGAGCACTATCGAATGGATCTATGGATTTCATTTCGATTTAATGTGTTTGTTTAGTGGGTCTGGTAATAAAATATGTATATCATAGTCATAGATTCATTACTTATTTATTTAGTGTCTATGAAATCCATTCCGTGAACTGTGAGCAGATAATCTCGATCTGCTGCTCCATTTCACAAGACAAGAAACATGAAGGACCAAAGTTGCTTATTACATTCATAATAACCGAATTAGCAGTTATGATATGGCAGTTACCACCGAACCATTGTGATGGTTGGTAACAACCTTAGAAACCTATATATAGATGACAATGTACGTAAATTTCGGCGTTAGACATATTGACAAGTTATTCATATATTGCAATTTCGTTATAATTTGTTTACTCATATTGGGACCAACATTTGGCATCAAGAGCCTTGCTCATACACTCGTTACATCGATACAATCATTATCTCAATCACAAGATTTCGAACGTAAAACGAAACAAGTTCGTTGATTAACGAGTACCAAAAGAAACCGTAAACTCTTGAACGAAGAAGAAGGAACTGAAGAAGCGCTGAAACTTTTGTTTCAGGAAGAGGAAGAAAAGACGCAACGTATTCATTGAACCATACGCTGCCTGGATAACTTGATAACGCAAGGAAAGTAGTGCACGACCGTACTTGTGTAGAAATTGCATTCGACAAGCCACCAAACTGTGGTGACTTGGTATTTTCTGTTGGTTTGATTCTGGACGCAACGAGAACAAGACAAAGGAAACTTTGTTTAAATCATTGGCGTTCAATCATACAACAAGAGAAAACAGCCCTTTTGTCAAGACAAAAGTGGAGAAGAAAGACGTACGTGAAGAAGAAAGAAGAGAACGTTGCTTGAGAAGAAAAGAAGGTATACCGAACCAGAAAACAATCATTTGTTTTTGGAGAAACGCTCACAATACAAAAAAGGGACAACAATAGGAGCATCCTGATCATTTGCTCGCAAGGATACCATCGGTATTTCCGTAGGTTGTTGTAGATACGGTGTGGAATAAAGAAGAAGAAGTATTGTTTGAACGCGGACAAGCAACGAGGGCAACAAGGACATCACTTGTTGACATACTACCATCGAGTAGTAGAACAAGACAAGCAACTCGCTTGGTCTTTTTGGAAGAAATTACCGAGACTAATTTCTGAATCATTTTGTGTTTTATTCGAAAACTTGGAGATAAATAAGGCAAGTTGACACAAAATCCGAGACTTGGAGATAAAGGAAGCAAGTCAACAAAAGTAAGGACAACGTGATACAAGGGAAAAGAAAGACATAGTTGGTATACTCTAGTACCGTCAAGAAGGGAATACGCAAGTGACAAAACAGGTCACACGAAAAATCTTAAACTTTTGGATTTCCTTTCATATTTATAGTATAGATATTAGTTTATACTATTAGAAATCCATAGTTTCATAATAGGATTCCGGATAACTATTTCGCTCCCGTAGTATTAAGTGATACTACTAGTTAGAAATCCCTATCTGATAGAAAGTGAAGATCATAAGAACCATCAAATGCCCGTGACGATGCAAGTGGCAAGAACATCGCACAAAACCCGTAACCCCTATGACACAAGATCAATGCCCAAAACTCAAAATCACAAACTACAGTTTGGACTATACAAATTAAGGTGATACTAGAAGCGCAAGGATTATGGGAAACAATAGAACCTAAGGCCGATACACAATTAGATGTTAAGAAGGATAAGGCAACAACCTTCTTATATCAAGCGTTAATCAAGATGTGATCTTACAAGTAGCAAGTTGCAAACCGCAAAAGAATTATGGGATTCATTGAAAAGAGACACGTTGAGAAGAAAAAGTGCAACAAGCACGATTACAATCATTGATGATTGGATTTTGCACTCTTCAAATGAAGGAGGATGAAACGGTGGATGCATTTACAATTAAATTGAACGGCCACGCCACGAAGACTAAAGAATTAGGAAAAGAGTTAGATGAATCACTTTTAGTTCGAAAACTATTAGACTCACACCGATAGATTCATTCAAATAGTAGCATCCATAGAATGACGAATGATCTCGATGACATTACGTTAGATGAGATCACAGAAAACTTAAGGCATTCGAGAGAGAATAAAACCCGAAAGGGAGGACAAGTAGAAAGCCAAGATAACCTATTATTCGCACAAGGCGAACACTCTAGAAATAAGAAACGATTTACCAAATTTAGGGGTAGATCAAACAATTCACGAGGTAATTGGCGTAATAAGGGAAAAGAGATAACTCGAATGGAGGAAACTCACCTCACAATAAGAATAAAGGTGAGTGGGATAGAAAGAATTTGAAATGTTACAATTATGGAAACCCGGACATTTCATAAGAAATTGTAAAGCCCCCAACAACTCAGAACAATCAAACCTTATCTTAGAAGACGATGAACCATCATTATTAATGGCAATACAAGAAATCAAGAAGTCTTGTTAAATGAAGAACAAGTACACTCGAAAATATGCTACATCGATGCTAGCATATGGTATTTAGATAATGGTGCAAGTAATCATATGACGGGCACCAAAGGCCATTTTAAAGATATTGACGAGAGCATCATCGGACGCGTTCGCTTTTGGAGATGGATCGTATGTAGAGATAAAGGGTAGAGGTTCAATATTATTAGGATGTAGAAACTTACAATGTAAGATGATCTCGGATGTTTACTACATTCCAAACCTCAAGAGCAACATACTTAGTCTAGGACAACTTATCAAATAGGTTGCAAGATCATTATGGATGGAAATTTCTTGACTTTGTATGATAAGAACAAGAAGTTGTTGATGAAAGTAGAACGATCTAAGAATCGACTTTACAAGATTAGATTACATATAGTAGCACCTATATGTCTTTTAGCAAACGTAGATGACCAAGCATGGTTATGGCATGCTAGATTAGGTCACCGAACTTTGATGCGATAGACAAAATGACGAGAAAAGGGTTAGTAGACGGAATACCCGAATAAACCATGCAGACAAATCTGTGATGCATGTTTATTAGAAAACACATCGAACACCTTTTCCAAACCAAGCTAAATTCGATCAAAGAACCCATTGGACTTAGTATATGGAGATCTTTGTGGTCCCATAAGTCCAACAACACACTGGAAAGAAGCTCATCTTCTTATTAGTAGATGATTGACATCGCTTTTATGTGGGCTTACTTTCTAAACTCGAAAGATCAAGCGTTTAGCACATTCAAGGAATTTAGACAGCAGGTTGAATCAAAGTTGAAGTTGAAAATTAAGATGCTAAGAACGGATAGAGGAGGTGAATTTACATCACATGAATTCACCAAGTACTGTAAGGAAAATGGAATTGAGAGACAATTGACAGCACCATACTCACCGCAGCAGAATGGTGTAGTAGAGAGGAGAAATAGAACAGTGTTATCAACTACTAGGAGTATGATGAAAGCGATGAAGTTACCCTTAACTTATTGGGCGGAAGCGTCAGCACGCCATTTACATACTCAAGTGGTACCCACGAAAGCCCCGATAGATAAAACACCATATGAAGCCCTCTACAAAAGAAAACCAAACTTAGAATACCTAAGAATATTCGGATGCACAAATTATGCTAAGGTAACTATACCTCACTGAAGAAGCTAGATGATAGAAGCATTCCAATGATTTACTTAGAGTTGAAGAAGGATCAAAAGCGTGTAGACTATATGATCCAAGAGGAAAGAAGAAACATGTTAGTAGGGATGTAAAGTTTGTGGAAACGAAACCGGGATTGGAATAATAATGAAGAGGATACGAACATCAAGATACGTTTTGGACTACCTTTGTAATAGATGGAGTTGACTATGACAATCCTACACCAACAACATAGAAAACACCGACAACACGTATCAAGAACAAGAACCTATACCGATCCACCTCACCAATCACACCACCATCATACACTTACAACCCTAACTCAGAAGATGAAGAAAAGGCTACTATAAGCTCATTAGAGAGCTCAGATCCTAGATTTGATCACAGACTTATTCAAGGTTTAAAGGATATTACGGAAATTTACCAAACTGCACGTGAAGTAGAAGCGCCGAGCTTATTCTTTACAGAAGAAGAACCCCGTAATTACAAGGAAGCATCAAAAGATGAGAAGTGGATTGAGGCCATGGAAATTGAACTAGATTCAATCAACAAAAATAACACATGGACCCTTACCACATTGCCCGAAAACCAGAAAGCAATAGGACTTAAGTGGGTTTATAAAACCAAGAGAGATGCACAAGGAAGGATCATAAAGTATAAAGCAAGATTAGTAGCAAAAGGTTATGTACAAGAACAAGGAATAGACTTCGATGAAGTGTTTGCGCCAGTTGCTAGGATAGAAACAGTTCGATTGATATTAGCACTAGCAGCATATAATGGATGGCAAGTACACCACTTAGATGTAAAATCAGCATTTTTACATGGTGAATTGAAGGAAGAAGTCTATGTCACACAACCTGAAGGTTTCATTCAACAAGGAAACCTAGGAAAAGTCTACAAGCTAACTAAAGCATTGTATGGCTTAAGACAAGCACCTAGAGCTTGGAACGTGAAGCTTGACCAAACCTTGAAGTCCCTAGACTTTAAGAAATGTAATCTCGAACAAGCAATCTACACAAAGAGAAGCAAGACTTCTACAATTATCGTTGGAGTATATGTAGATGATTTAATAATCACGGGCACTCCAAAGAAGGAAGTAGATTTGTTCAAATCCCAGATGGAAGATAAATTTGAAATGAGCGACTTAGGGTTGCTAGCATATTACCTTGGGATAGAAGTTACATGCATGTGAGGAGAGATTACAATCAAGCAAACCGGATACATTAACAAGATCTTGAAAGAAACAAGCATGACGGACAAGAATGACACGAAGACACCATGGACCCCGCACTAAGTTGGTCAAGGCGGAAGATGGAAACCCAGTTGACGCAACTTATTACCAAGCTTAATTGAAGTCTCAGATACTTATCGCACACAAGACCGGATCTTAGTTATTCATCGGACTACTCACAGATTTATGCAAGACCAAGGATCATCACCAAGGCGTGAAACAAGTAATCCGATACATTAAAGGAACGAAAGACCATGGAGTAATATACAAGAAAGACGGAGGTCGCAAGATTACGGATACATGACGATGAGTTATGGAGTTAATACAGATCAAGGAAAAGGCACTCATCGGCATAGTATTTTATTTTGGAGAGTCACCTATTACTTGGTGTACTCGAAGCAACCGACAAGAGCGCTCTCATCATGTGAATCGAATTCATGGCGGCTAAGAAGAAGATGTCAAGCCTTATGGTCGAAACGATTACTCGATGAATTAACCGGATTAGAAGAAAAGAAGATAACGCCTCGAGTTGACAATATATCGCCTATACAACTCGTAAAGAACCCAAGATTTCACGGAAGAAGAAGCATATAGACATTCGCTATCATTTCATTCGGAATGTGTAGAATGGTCATATCAAAGTAGAACACGTAAGTGGAGAACTTCAAAGAGCGTACATCTTAACTAAAGCATTACCAAGACTCAAGTTCGTGACTATGCGACAAATGCTCGGAGTTCAAGACTTAGGACGAAGCAACGATCAAGATTAAGGAGGAGAATGTGAGCAGATAATCTCGATCTGCTGCTCCATTTCACAAGACAAGAAACATGAAGGACCAAAGTTGCTTATTACATTCATAATAACCGAATTAGCAGTTATGATATGGCAGTTACCACCGAACCATTGTGATGGTTGGTAACAACCTTAGAAACCTATATATAGATGACAATGTACAGAAATTTCGACAGTTAGACATATTGACAAGTTATTCATATATTGCAATTTCGTTATAATTTGTTTACTCATATTGGGACCAACATGAACCCCGTCTTTTTTACTACAAAACTCAAATATCTATACATTTTTTCATTTCATATTTTGTTATCCAAACATAAACAATCATAATGATACACTTTTTATAACTATAATTGGTTGTGTTTTGACAACACAATAAATTATAGTTATAAATAAATACGAAATTACCGGCATCCGATCCGAATCGCTTATTTGAGTGTTTCGCACTTCATGTAATTAAAATGTGTTATGAATGTTTATTGCAAGATAGAAGACATGTCATGTATTTTGGAGGAATCAGCGGACGCTTTTGATGTCCACACACCCCGCTCAATGAGGTGGTATTTATTTTATGTATCTTAGTAAGTCGAAATGGATGTTGTTTGTAAATTTTCTAACTTTTCAAAAACAGATAGCGTGACATACCAAATGAAAGATGGTACAAACTACGTCATTTGGGTAGCAGCGAAAAGACTATCGTGTAATCTATCGGTAACTTTTGCAGACATAAGGTTCACATAAATGTGAATTTTGATATGCCTATATTAAAAATGAGTTGTATAACATCGCCTAATAAATGACCTTAAAATCATCAGCCTAGCATCCATAGACGTCAGATCTATATATAATAGTTAGGGTAGCAATGGTTGAAAAAGTTACAACATTTTATATAGTTTGAACTTGCAATGTATGATTTTGTCCTTGAAACAATCTACATTACTTTTGCCGATCATAAGGAATGTGGCAACTTAAGACCACAAGGTGGATATGGTTTGTTTTTGAGCTTCATCCTCTGTGACATTTTTTTGGGTAAATGGTTTTACCCCGCTAAATGGTATATAAGGTGCAGCGATATGGCAAAGCACCAAATCGACTATACAAACACATGCACCAATTGTGCTTTAACAACGCCAATAGAGTGACATGCCACCTAAAGATAGACTAGGAACTAGACGCTACAAAAGAATAGAACATGACCAACACTAACGCCTAGCTCAAGAAACTACTCTAACGAGCTACATGATTATGCATAAGAGAACAAGGTAAATCCCACTTGTCCATAACTCTTCCCACATGACTCGACTTCTTGTATCGAAAAGAGATAAGCTTTAACCGAACAATAGTCATAATCGTGTCAACTAGTTGCTCCTTCGAACGTTTGGTTCGCTTAAAAAGACGAGAATTTCTCTCTTGCCAAACATAATAAACCGAAGCAGCCAAAAAAAGTCTCGCAACAATGCCATTTATAGAACGTTTATTAGCATAAGGAGAAATACCATTTAGAATCGAATCCCACGATTCCGAGACTTGATGGAGACCAGCCTTTACCTTCACACTCGACCACACTTGTGAGGAAAAACAAACTCGAAGAAAAGATGTTTATGAGAGTCTTCTTGTAGATCACACAATGGGCACAACAAAGCTAAATTATTGGAAACTTGCATATCCCATAGTCGAATCACATCTTGTGTTTTCAAATGCTTAAACACTAACCGAGGATTGAAGCGTGCCTAGGAATACACTGAGCAAACCATACAAGACTAGCTCACACAACTTGAGCCTCTCTAGGACGAAGATCATTCCATGCAACTCCAACCGAGAACTCTTTAAATTCTCCATTCATGTCCCGCCACCATAGTGAATCCGGAGTATGCGCATCAATAACAGGAACTAGAGCATTAAGGAACGTTACATTCCAATCAGAAGGCCAGATCCACTCTTCATTTGAGATGATGTCCTGACTTTCGCGTTCTTATTGAATCCAAACCTATGATTCTGTCTAGCTGAAAGATGCGACATAAGAGGACTAAAACCACACCAATTATCAAACCAAGCTGAGATAGAAAGTCCAATCCCAACTTTATACCAGAAGAACCGTCTGATCATGGGACGAATATGAAGAATTTTACGCGGACTCCATGTCATATTCCCTCGAAAAGGAACATCCCAAAAATTACGCCCTCTTAATTTATGAGTATGGATCCATTTTACCCATAACGACTCCTTTGAAACAAGAATGCTCCAAATATGGGACGTGATCAATGCTACATTGAAAATCTCGAGCCGACGAATACCTAGCCCACCTTCCTCTTTTGGAAGACAAACATATTCCCATGAAACCTTAGCCTTACCAAGTTGCATAACACCATGGCACCAAATGAACCCTCTCATAATTTGGTGCATTCCCGATGGTTGACTTGATCCACTTGCACAATTTCAAAACACTCCATCTCCTATTACTTGTTAATTGCTACATTCTTCGGATCACCATACATCTTCTTCTTTCTTAGGCGGATAGCATGAGGTGTAACCTGCAAACGGGTCAAAATGTTATGGATCATATTATATAATAATACACTACCTATAGCAAAATAATGACTCATTTTAAAAGCCTTAGCGACTCTTATCAAAACATGTTTATCATTTTCTATGTTCTTAATATAATGTTTACCCTTTGGTCGATAATAAGTTACTTTTCATTTCGACTGTTGAACATCAACTATTTCATACATAGAACTGAGAAGCTGTGGGAAGAAAGCATGAATGTGAAACAAAATAACTCTTTCACTACTAAATCAATATTTTATGCATTTAGGGCTATTGTATAGAGTTAATTGAAAGAAGAAGAAAAAAACCAATTCTGGAATTCAATTTTTTCAGTTTGAAACTGACCAATATAAGTAGTTTGAAAAAATTGAACTCTCATGAACACCCTAAGTTAAGAGACTGTTACACTAACCTCAATCTCCTCATCATAAGCCACAAACTGTAGAGCTTCTTCAAGGCTCATCTGCGTAATATGAAATGAATATCGTTTAGAAATTTCAAAAGAAACCAGAATTTTTAATGAAACATGAAATGACTTGTGAAGTTCACTTCAGGTTATCTATGTGTAACATGATGTCAAAATAAATTGCTTTAAAATAAGAGTATATGAGACGTACTTTGCGTGTTGGAAGCAACTTCGCATTCTTTGTTGGTCCCTTGCTTTGATCAGGGTTAACCTGTTACAACGCCTTGTTAAGTTGCCAAAAATAATGAAATATCATTGAGTCAAACGAAACGATTCCGACCGGATCTGACTAAATCTCGGTTAACGGGAGAAACTCGGGTCAAAGTATATCAATCTCGGCCATCTCGGTCAACCTTTATTTTTAATAATATATAGTGATAACATTAGGTATGATTGTGTGGGTAATGAACTTTAGTGATAAGATGTATTGATTTCACATTATAAGTCAATTTCTCTGGGTTTGTTACTCAGTTTAATGTGAGAATCAGGAAAATATCACAGATGCAAGGTTAAAAAATCTATGCTTATCCGTATCATGTTCTATTAATCATAGGGTCATAAAATAAAAGTTAGTCATGCATGTACTCTTTTCGGGGAAATGAGAAATTTGATAAATGAGAAATTCATATTTTTGGAAAATTATTTCTAAAAATTATAGAACAGTCCATTACACCCTTCTCACTTTTTTCATTTCTAAAAATTATAGAACACTCCATTATAACACGAACCCATTTGACCCCTTATAAGTCATAGTTTTTATCGTAGATCACAAACTCTAATTAGACGACGTGAAAATATGATTCTTGAAAGGTGCTTCTACTCACAGAATAACCAAGAAATCTTGATCGAAATAGCAATGTTTCTCGCACATTTACAATGTTATATGCTATTTCGCGAAAATATTGCAAGAAAAAATTACTAACCTGTGTATATTTATGAAGATAGTCTATCCCACTAGTTTTATAATGAGACGTAGAAATGCGATTCCATGAACGTGTTAGGCCGCGTACATCTGATTCAAAGACTCGCCGTTCTCGGATAACCTGAAAATAGAAAACGTCTTATGTTTTATCTCAAGTTATGCACAAAATGTAGGTTGTATATGGGGCTGCTATGTTGGACAATAATCAGTCCATAAAAATCAGGTTTAGATTTGTTTACATATTGCAATGGGATATCGTACTAACAGTATAATCTATAAAAATCTAAGTACCAAAAATAAAGTTAAGTATAACTAAAACAGAATACAAATCACTATCCTAAATCATAAGTAGCAAATCAAGTTATGGGTTGGCTTAAATTTGATATAACATACGGATAAAAGGCACAAACAATGACCATAATCCAGATGTGCAGGGCCGGAACTACGGGTGGGTCCCGGGACACCCATGGAATTTTGTGATTTGGTGTTAATTTTGTTAAAAAAAAACTTAATTTTTAAAATGCACCGGTTCTTAAAAATTGTGTTTGCAGCATTGTTTAATTTATTCTAAGTGCACCTGGTCGATTTGTGTCCTGGTTCTGTCCCTGTTGATGTGTTAACTCAAGTAAACTACGCTATTGTAAACATAGTGAAAAAAGACATCATACAACATAATTTACCAACATATGAACCTTTTAATAATTGAAAATGCAAGAAAAACATATTATTCTTTTGAAATACTTACGTCAACATCCGTATGCATGGTTATGATGTTCTTGCTTTCCAACTTAAGAAGAAACAGTAAGTTTATAAGTGTGATCTTGTTTTTTATTTATTGGTGATGAGACCACACTGTGAGATTAATATTTTGAAAAGATATGGTTGAAATTTATAGGAGTTTTTAGAAGTCAGTCCTTCACTTCTTTGTCAATTAAAGAAGTAACAACTACCAAGCATTTATGTAATTGCTTCTTCTTCTTTTTCTGTCACTACTCATTTAAGCTAGATAAGATGTATCAAAACTATCAATGCAATTCAGCTTTTTCTTTTGGGGTAGGTTACACAAACCCCTCTTTTCTTACAAATTAAAGGGCACCCCCTTTCATTTTTTCCTTTTTTTTATTTTTTTATACTTTTTATTTTTATAATTTTGCTATATCAAAAAACTGTAAAACTAAAAGTACGAAACATAAAATCTAAAGTTTAATAAGTTAAACTCTTAAAATTGTCATGAAGTATCTTTTCAAGCATATTCAATGTTCAAGTTGCTCAAGTATCAATGCTTTTTCAAAGTTGGTTAATTAGTTTTCTCAAGCTTATTATGTTCAAGTATATAAGAATTTTAGTTTCTATCAAGTAGTCACTGCATGTAACCACAGTTTGGAAAGACATCTTTTCATCACTCATTGTAGTTCCTCAACTTGCGTTTGAGTTTCAATCAACATATTACATATTGTATCACTTTTGACAATAAAAAACTATGAAAAAACAAAAGACAAAAATCAAAGTTTCTTTAGTTTAGTTTATATAATGGACAAGTGATATGCGCAATATACAATGGACAAGTGATGTTATCAATGATTTACCCTCCAAAACCTAATACTTATAGTTTCTTTCATTATAAAAATAGTACCAAAAAAACTTTCATTATGTGCATTTATTTGTTGAATTCAAGATCGGACCAACCAACTGACTTATTAAAATCAGGGTTTCTCTTTCGCTACCTATAGGTTTAAGATAACTCAACTTCAGTATTATTCACCTTATTTTAAATGTGTCAACTTCCAACGGTTATTTCCAACAAGTTAAAATAAATAAAAGTCTCAACATCTACAATTAACATACGAAAACTTTGAGACTAAAGAAAGTAAACTGAAATCTAAAACTAACATTTGGGAGTTGATACTACTTGATATGGCGAGTTAATTACATTGATGAGAGATGAGAGACCAGCCTAGCTAGCTAGAGCCCTGTTGCATGCATGAGCGAACCAAATACACGCAAAGGTCTCGCTCTTTATGTCGATTGATACGAGAGTACGTAAATGACTAGTTTATTCAATTTATGGCCAACTACTTCTTCATAGCTAGCGTTGAAGATGAAGTTTTGAAAAAAAAAAAAAAAAAAAAAAAAAAGTTCTCCTCTATTTAACTCGGATATTGATTTGCACATTTTGTTTTCTTATTTGCACAACAGCTAAATATAGACACAGGTTTTAACTTCAATTAAGGTACAAATTGACAAAATAAGAATGATAATTATTTGAAAAAATTACCAAAATAGTTTTATTTTAACACATTGGTTTACAAATAAGAACGATATTCGTTTTAGAGTTGAGATAAACATAAATCACAATTTTTTTTTATAGATTAAACCCATTCATTTTTCATTAAAATAAGAAACCCCACCTTTTTTCTTTTATTTTATTTTCTTTTTTTTTATCTTGCAAACTATAAATCATGAAGCGACATCAAGTACACTATCGCGACAATTTTTTTTTTTTATCTTTTTGTAGACGGATACTTCGATATGCCTACTGTATGCTTGATACAACAAATAAAGTGTTTTGAGGGTGTTTGAGCGAGTTATATATATTGTTTACTTTGAACTTTGAAGTTACAAACAAGTGCGTTGCAAAGTCGATTCAACCCCTTTATACCTTACACCCGTATATGGATTTAAAATATTTATTTATAACTATAATTGATTGTGTTTTGACAACACAATCAATTATAGTTAGAAATAAATACGAAATTGGCTGGCATCTGATCTGAAATGCTTATTTGAGTGTTTCTGTACTTCATGTAATTAAAATGTGTTATGAATCTTTATTGCAGCATAGAAGACATGTCACGTATTTTTGGAGGAATCAAGCGGACGCTTTTGATGTCCACACACTCCCGCTCAATGAGGTAGTATTTATTTTATGTATGTTAGTAAGTGAGAAATGGATGTTGTTTGTAAATTTTCTAACTTTTCAAACAAAAAAAGCCAGCACATACCAAATGAAAGATGGTACAAACTACGTCATTCGGCCCAGCAGGCGTAAAATAATTCTTGGACCGGACCGACCGGCACCGACCAGACAAAGACAATCCCGACAAGACAGTAACGATTCGGTCCGGTCGTTGTGAAGGGTTTTGGTCGATCCGCCTCGGTCCGATCCGATTTTGGTCGGGCCGGTCTGGTTTTGGACTAATACTCACCCTTAGTGTGTTGGGTTGGTCTAAATTGAATTTTTGTCTTGTTAAAATTTAAGTAGTGAACTATGCGCGTCAACACCTGAAGAGGTGGCACACATGAGAAAAGTTCCTTATGCTTTGGCTGTAGGATCTATCATGTATGCTGTGAGATGTACAAGGCCTGATGTGGCTTTTGCACGAAATATCACCGGTCGATATTAACAGAATCCAGGTGTGAAACACTGGCAAGCTGTTAAGAACATTCTTAAGTATCTAAGGGCTACTAAATAAATGTTTCTAGTGTATGATGGGAAACCAGATGTAGAACTTGATGTTACAGGTTTTTGCGATGCGTCTTTCTAAGGTTTTTGCGATGCGTCTTTCTAAACTGATAAAGATGATAAGAAGTCTCAAACGAGTTATGTCTTTGTCATTAATGGAGGAGCGAATATGGAAGAGCAAGAAGCGATACAACGATCGTGATGTCTATTACGTGTCGAGTACATAGCTACTTCGAAGTCATGATGGAAGTCGTTTGGATTAGGAAATACATTTCGACCTCGGAGTAATGCCCTCAATCGAATTACCTTTAAATGTGTATTGTGACAACTCACGCAATAACATTTGCCAATGAGCCCTGAGTCATGAAGGCGCCGACATTTTCCTCGACGATGTCACTATGTTCGAGAACAAGTCGAAATAGGTGAAATCAAGCTACTCAAAGTTCATACAGATGATAATCTAGTCGATCCCTTTACGAATCCTTTGCCAAAGGAAAACTTATCGACCATGCCGATGGGATAGGACTTCTTAGCTAGTAGTTTCATGCGATCCGTGATTAGTATGTGGTTAAAGGATGTTATGAACAAATATTATTTTAATGAAATAAAATAGTTGTTTATGTTTATTTTTCATTTTCTTAATATTATATCCTATATTTGCATGTTTAATCCGTGAATAACTTATGTTATTCTAAATAGTCCGTTGTCAATCAATGATGTGAGAATGCCATTGAGTTAAGACAAATCTGAGTTTTGGTAGAATATACTTTAAAGTATATTGATGCGTGGGACATACCAGATTCACATGATATTCAATGAATTGAATATAGGACAGATCTCAACTTTACATGATGTTACTTATGGATCTTTGTCATTAAGTAAGTCATGAATGTTTATCCTCATACTTGAGATACCAGATAACTGTTATGAATGTAGTGCACTTGTGTAAGATAGTTTAACGCTATCCGTAACTGGTAGTTATAAGGGCAATTTTCAGAAGTGTTACAAAGTTCATGAGTTATGTTTGTAGTCAAGAGAATTTATTCCTTTGAATTTGTTTCAAAGCATAATACTATATTTGGGCCCCTCGTAGGGTTGACAAGATGTTTGTATGGCCATACCTAAGATCAACTGAATACGCTAGATGATTTGGTAATCTTGTTCAATCGTAAAAACGAGAAACAGAATATTAACTTATGAAATGACTTGATCCAGTTAATGTAGTATTAGTAACAAAAGGATAAGTAAAAATGATGAATTATTAAATGGTTTTTCAAGAAGACCATACTCGATTTGATCTGGGGACATTGGCGTGTTAGGCTAGACTAAACCAATGTCATTACTATATTAAGTAATATCCAAGTGGGAGCTGAAAGGTTTTATGGATATATTTAATATACGTATGACCGGATTCGAACTCGAGACTTCGGGATTGCACACATTACGTATGAGAGTTGATGTTAAAATAATTAATATATATAAATGTTATTATTATTAATTATTTGTCACGAAATAAAACTTAACGATAGTTAATATTTAACGAAGTTTGGTTAACGGTCGTTAAATGTAAACTAAAGGGACTAGATATGAAATTAGAAGTCGGGAAGGATCTAGAATCCCTCTTGGATCCTTAGGCCGATCGATTGGGGCTTCCCAAACCCAAACCCACTCAAACTTGGTCATCAAGTTAAGTTACCTATAAATACAATCCCTAGTATTCATTCACAACTTAACTTTGGATCACTTTGATAACCTAATTTCTTTCTCCTCTCCTCCCTCTTGTGTTTGGCCGATCGGTTCCAAGCCCTCCCCTAGGGTTTCGATTTTCCAATCCCAAGAAACAAGTGTTTGGTTTTAATTGTGATTCAAGAACCTAGCTTTTCATATCAAATCGCTACTAGTACGTGTGTACAAGAACGAATGACAAACGCACTTGTGTTTGTGGAATTCTTGGTGGTCGACTTTTGGTGGGTCGAATTATATAAACCCTAAGTTAGGGTTTTGGGTTTTGTTCCTTGTTCAATTATCGTTTGGTTCTTGATTTGCTAAAAGGTACGCACATTTTTATTCGGTTAATTATTTACATGTATTATTCTTATTTACTTCCGCTGCATGCTTTGATGATGTTTACTTGCTTTTGTAATTGTTATGACTAGTAAAACCCAACAAAATTGTCATGAAGTGAGTAGTAATGTAGTGTCTTTTTCAAGCATATTCAATGTTCAAGTTGGTCAAGTATCAATGCTTTTTCAAAGTTGGTTAATTAGTTTTCTCAAGCTTATTATGTTCAAATACTAGGTAGATTTTATGGTCGTGCTAAGCACGGCCCTGAGGAGTTAATATCTTCGTCTTGCGTTTCATTTTCAGTTGTCTATACAAAATAATGAAAATTTTTATTTATGACATGTACAACAATGATATTAGTGTTACTCTTATATACAATAAAATATCTGTAATTTATTTTTAATGCAATATGTTAAAGATTCGTCAACTGTGTTGTATCTTAGTGACACCTCATATTTTTTTTTGGGTAAAGGGGAGTAATCCTGCACCCTGGTAAATATATTAACCAAAAAAACGTTTAAGTACAATGGATATGAGTGAAGTCCCATATCTCAGCCCGTTACATAGGCATAAAGCTTACATAACAAGACACTTCCAATTCTCTAAACAAGAAAACAAACCACTACTCAAATGATAACATATGACACCACAAACTAAAATTACTGCCTAGGACCTTGAAACTTTGTGCCATACATGGCATTAAAGGTATCCAAATTCCCCGGAAGATCACGAACCTGTTTCGCATAGTCGTCGATGTCATAGTCATCATACTCATCTTCAAACTCGTGTCCACCACCAAAAATATTAACAGACTCATCAAATGGGTTAGCAACAACCTCATCTTCAGAATCAGACACCACAATCTCTCCTACTTTAGAAAAAGGGTTGGCTCTCTTAGTAGAAGAGGTAGCCGGAATAGGTTGACCATCATCATCCACAAGAGTAGCTTTCCCAGCAATAAGTAGTTTTTCAATCTTACCAATTTTCTCAACTATGGGAGTAGAACCAACATCCATTGTTACCATTGAATCACTCACAAGCGGAACTTGTGATGTAGAACCAGTCTTAGCCACATCTGCTTCCTTAGAACAACCAGTAGAATCTCCAATCATTGCCTCCTCATTAACCTCCTCAGTAATAGAAGCAACCACAGGACTTTGAATGCCCGTGTCCTCATGCACCTCAAGTGTCCCAAAAGAGTTAGAAGTAGTAACAGGAGTACCTGTAGCATTAACATTAGCAACATCCCGCGCTTCTTCTTTGGGATATAAACCGCTTCATAGGAGCAAATTTAGGACCCTTACCCATATTAATACCGCTAGACAACTTCGGACCTTGGGGTTTGGCTTTCCGATTATGCACTACCTTAAAACCATCATCATTCACATCCAGTTCGAGGTGTGAGCATCGAAGATGCTCCTTAGAGACTTAGGACAACAAGCATTATCATGCCCAAACACTTTACATTCCATGCAATGTGGAGGTTTCCATTCATATTCAACCTTGATACTAGCCGTCAGAAACCACTATCATCCTTCTTAGGGATAGCCATAGTTACCACATGTTTAAGATCGCCCGATGATAACTCAACAAGAGCACGAGCAAAACTAATACGACCCCATGAGTCAACGCACATGGAGCTAGTGAATGCATCTAACATGATCGGCATACCCACCGAGTAGCAATAAGGCTCAACCCGTCTTCCGAATATGCAAGTAAAGGCACATTATGCAATTTAATCCACACTGTACTTTGGTAACCTCACTTTTGGACAATAGCACGTCAGAGTCCATTTAGTGAGAATGATAGGAGAATTTTAATTATCCAAGGTCCTCGTTGAAGAACATTCTCAACACCTCTTTAGAATCAAATTTAAAGAGAAATACACCATCATCATTCTTCATAAGTTTCTTTAAACCAAACTTACCCCATGTATTAGTGACATAATTCTTGACCAACTGGAATGCAATATTCTTGCCAACAAAGAAGCCAACAAGAGTATTATCATACCGGTTAAACACACCTCCATAGCGACTTTTAGGGAGAATCGTATCATGATTATCAATTCGATTCTCATTCACCAATGAACGAAAATTAACTTTCCTAGACACACGCCCGAGTTTAACACATTAGCAAACGACCTCACTTCATTGTGTATACCATCACCACATTAAGACGGAAGTAGAAGCATTCTTACCACCATCAAGCATTAAAGTCAAGTAACAGAGATGATTAGTACCATACAATTGTGATTGCATAGCCACATCAAAGCTCGACAGAGGAGTATTTGCAGAATAAACTTTAGTACCATTACCACTCGAGTTGTTCACATCAGAAGATGAAGCCATCTTAGCAATATCAATGTCAATTTTATTTATTGCTGCATCAAATTTCTGATGCGCATTAGCAATCAACTGCTCCACATTAGGCTGTTTAGACGAATCAGAAGCAGGTTTCTCTCCTAAATTCGACATCACACCAGCTTCCTTATTCATAGTAAAGGCTCCATCATCCCCACTTACATTCGACACCCTACTTTGATCACCAAACTAGGTGCAACAACCGTATTCCGTCACCACCTCGTCCAATCCTTTGCCACCATCCGTCAACGATTGGATGCACTAGAATAATTTAAAACCCTTTTCCATCTCTAAACCCACTATCAAAACCAAGAAACACAAGAAAGACCCAGATTCAAAGAAACAATGCCTAAAGCAATGACAATAACTAGGATGAAAACCCTAACGCATGTTGGGGTTTAATACGCATGAGAACCAAAACCAAACCCATCAGAATCAGGACCTAAACAGATAGATATAGAATCAACTTTAACAAATACCAACCACCGATTAGGATAGAACAGTATTACGAGGTGGTGCGATCACAAGAGCCAAGTCGATTTGAACCAAAACCCTAAAAAACGATTTCACAAAAAACACCAAGAACCTGCGTACCAAGCACCAATCTGATCAGGATAGTAATTAACACGAACGTTAATTACTAACTATAACAATTGATGAACGAAACGCAAGGAATTTAGCAGATTTAGTGAATAGCGATTAAAAAGTTAGGGTTTTATTTTTTCGCCAGGAGAGAGTCGCCAAATTGGGTATATATGGAATTGACTCAGTGACACCTCATATTGTCTAATACATTTTTGAACAAATAATTATGGATTCAAATCCTTCTTAAGACATATGAAATAAGAGTATATATTACGGAAATTTACCAAAATAGATCAGTCGCCATACGACTTGTCACTTTTTAGACCAAATTAATTTTAATTCCAAAATAGACCGGGCGACCGGACAACTTGTACAAGAGGACACTTGTCGAAATCATAAGCCGAAAACTTAACACTTACCAGGACACTTGTCGGATTTCGTAAGCCGACACTTAGCATGTTGTACATGTCGTCCGGTCGCTCGATTTATTTTTGAATTACTACAATTTAGCATGTTGTACAAATCGCCTGGACGCTCGGTCGAATTACAATTAACCTTTGTTAAAAAAACACAAAAACCTTCATTACTATAAAAAGCCTTTTTAAAAGTTAGGCATAATGATCAGTCTAACACTTATGTTGAGTTTCCTTTTCATAATTCTAAAAAAAAAAAAAATCATTAATTCAATAAATTGAACTATTTTGTAAATAGACAATTGAATCATGCTTCATAGTTCATACCCATGTCACTCTAGTAACCTACTCCATTTCATCATACATGCTTTTCTTCTCTATTGTCTATGTCCTCTCAAATCAACTACCCCTACTCTCTTTTTCTTCTTCTTATACGGAGTACAGTTTAGCTAGTACTAAGATTACAGTGACATTGAATTATTTAAGTAGAGGAGTTTACCAAATGAATGGATGTTTGTGTTGACCAATTGAAAAACTCACTCACTATAGATTATCATATTTTTTTGACACATATAATATTCTCACTATCTATATTTTATTTACACTTCGCAAATTTTTGGTGGTTCAGTCTATCCTTTACTTTGTTTTCTGTATTTTAAACTTTTTTTTCTTCTATTGTGGTCGATGTAACATTAACAATCATGCGTGATTGTTATCTTCAAAATTATGTTTGTCATGAAATACATATGAATCCACCACCATTATGGGGCACCACCATGAACCACTTTAACAAAAATACACAACATCAAAATATTTTGGACTAAAAGATATCCATAAACCACTAACAAAATCAAACATTAGAATTATAAGCAAAAATAATAATTTGTGCATCCATGGTTGAATGACACACACATATACCAAATGACAGTGTGACAAAATGAAACATTTTTTTAGAATCTGTACATGATACAAAATTAAACATCTCAATGCACATATACAAACATGAAGAACCAAAAAAAGCCACATACAAATACATTGAACAAACAAATAAACAAAGTAGTTTCATAGATCTAAATATAAGATGAAGATAACGAGCACACAACAACCCCTTAAAAGAACTAAAAAAAAGCTCTCACAACACCACCCTCTTGAGTCTTGTCACTTTACAGCCCAAAACAAGATAGATTTTTGCACTTGGGGTTTTCATCTACAAAGTACACATAGAAGACATGTTTCAAATTCTTATAAAAAATTATATAATATAGCAACATGATCTGATCATCAAAAAGTTTATAGAAACACAAACACATTTGTATATGATGTCATGAAAACAACAAGTTTTCTTCAGTAAGTTGTGAAGACATTACTTTCATGGCTTCATGTCTCCCAAGTTTGCTGAAAAGAACTCTTCATGCATAAACTTGACAGCTGAAAATATTTTCTTCTTGTATCAGTTTCTTTTCAAAAAAAAAAAAAAAAAAAAAAAAAAAAAAAAAAAAATTGTATTCATTACATTTGAGAACAGCTTACTTCACAAAAGTCATCAACCGAATAGTCCAAAGACCTAAATACATCGTGTCCGTTGTTCTGAGATGCCCCTTCTCAACTGTTCCTGAAAAAGAATAACACGAAGAAAAAATAAATAAATAAATATAACGACGTCAAAGAAAGATAAAAAATAAATAAGAAGAGAGGCGTTTACCTTCTTTAATATGACCGACCAAGTGATGTAGCTTTGAATGAAATGGAGGATCAGATTTTTATTGGGAGAAAATGAGAGAAGGAGATTAGGTGAAAACTAGCGGGTTAACCCGCGCGTTGCGGCGGGAGTGCGTTGCCCTCGATCATTTTATTTACGGGAATGAATTTGCTAAAGTTTTTTTTTTTTTTTTTTTTTTTTTTAGGACTAAATTTGCAAAAGATTGATAACGGGGGACTAACGGTGCGTTTCACAGCTAACCTGAGGGACCATTTTAGTAAATTCCCTATGAGCAGTACACGCACTATTCCTCACTGTAGCAGTACTGTTTTGCACTGTTTTGGCACTGTAGCATCGATATTTTCCTTTTTAGTCCCTGAAAGTGGCGGTTTGTTGCAAAGTTAGTCCTTAGGGACTAACGCCGAAAATAAAGAACCTCGTGGGAAATTTCGCTAATATTTGCGAAATAGCCCCTGAAGTTATTGTTCCGCTTCAAATTTAATCCTCATCGTAACACCCCAAATTTTGTTTAGCGGAAGCATACGTGTTATTCGGGAGCGTTACGGATTGGTGAATCATCACACAAGTAATAAAAGAACGGAATACATACTCGCTTGATTTTATAAAATAGTTTTAAAACATTGTCTTACAACATAGTTTAAATAAATGGGTACATCCCATTAGTTATAGTGGTCCCAATGTAAAAACATCATTTTTGTGTAAAAACACTTCTTTAATACTACTACGACCATACATCCGCTTCTTGCCTTGCCTTCATGAACATAACTTAAACACCTGAGAAAATATGCTAAAAGGTCAGCTAAAAGCTGGTGAGTTCATAGGTTTAAGTTAAAATAGTAAGCTTGGACCATAAGCAAAGTCATATAATCATTACAACGAATATAATGTTATATGGATGAAAGTCTATTACGTTAGCTCTAAGTTCATGCAACCGATACTACGACAGTCAGATGCTAAAAGATGTCATACAATATAGGGCCCATAGCAATTGTTTTGTCCTCAACACTTGATTCCGACATGGTATACGTTTCGCCTTGGCCTAAGCATGGCCAACCGAACGGAGGAGTCACCCTCAATAGATCTATTTATAACATTCGCTTCCCAATGGGAATTGACGGTTCATGAAAAAGGGCATTCTCTAGGACATAAGGGCTTAGGCTAAACCACGTAATAGTAATCATGTTATAGTTTTGGTCCATAAAATGTTATGCATATTTCTCACCCCAAAATGTATAAAACAATTTATCAAGTAAAAGCGGGCTATGAAACTCACCTTAGCAAATGTGCAATCCAAATGCGGATTAGTGATGGTTGTGGGCGGCACCGACACGCGACTTAGATAAGGAGGGAAATATTTTAGTTCATCGTTTTAAGTATCACCTACTTAAAGTGGTTCAATGATTTTTATAATCGTGTTAGTACTAGTCATAAGTTTGTAAAAATCATTAAAATGGTTTTACTAGTAAGTATACGAAGTATATATACTTTTCATGTTGACATTTATATGGTTTTAAAATTCAAAGTTTGATTTAAAATAAATAATTACAATGTTCCACTAGTAAGTATATAAATGTATATATACTTATTTAAGTTGACACAAAATGGTTTTGTCAAAATTATTCATATTTGGTTGAGTTATTTTCTAATTGTATTTAGAAAATACTTGAGTTAACTTTGAAGACTTTCAATTTTTATGGACTATAAAATACTATAGTGATCCTTATCTATTTATAGAGATTTGATCTTAATCTATAGTTTTAATGGAAAGTTCATTTGACACACATACATTGTCGTTAATTTTTGACGTACATTACAACTTGAACCATGTTTTTAAAATGCTTGTTGTTCATGCCACGCTCTTATACATTTTTCGTTAAATTACCACTAGTGTACATAATCGGCGTTAAGACAATGCATACGAAGTGAAAAGAAAGATATTCGGGAATGAGTTTTTGGTTCATAGTTTGGCTTCCGATTACACACTTTGAGTTTATTTTTGCGATTTGGCTTGGACTACCAAACGAACATCCGAACCACGATGGGCTGTGGCCCAGCGTCGATAAGAACAGGGTACCATAGTTGGGTTTAGGCCCGAAGTGGGGCTTGTACAAAGAGACATGCTTCAGCCCATTGTTAAACAAATGCATTCTCATGGGAAATCCATGGGCTGTGGCCCAACACAAAACGAATACAGAGAGCAAGTTAAGGAAGATTTTGTTTTGTCACTCTTCACTTACAAGTTTTAATACTAGTGGCCTTTGTCTTTGCAGTAGACATTTAACATAACTGGACCCAAGCATGTTCGACTTGTGAAGCCGAGACTTCTCGACTGGAGGATAAATGACCTCACACGTGGCACTACCAAAGTGAGTTCGTCGACTCACTATACATTCTCAAAACATTTTTATTTCAACGACAAGTATGTACCTTTTGAAAATAATTTAACGAAATGGAAGTGACCATGAACTAGACTTGTTTCAAACGAGATTTGACTAACACATTCTATCTCGAGGCCACTTTAGTTTCGCTAACGCGGCATTCACAACCCGACTAAACCAACTTTTAGGATATTGTTCCTACCAAACTAGGCATTTATAAACCTTGGTATTGCAAGTTTTCTTATGTTACGATTGATTCGAGTCGACCAAAGGTTTGACAGGGTTTAGAGGACCTCGTGATATTAACTTTCATTTCAACATTGACCACATTAGCTTAAGCAACAAATGAGTTAACAACAAGTCCTAGACTCAAAACCAATGTGACTCGAATTTTTATAAAACTTAACTTACATTTATCCTTGGTTCATACATCTCGACAGAAACAAAACTCACATAACCATATTCACAAAATCGACATGGTATCCAAATATAAACATAAATCGACATGACTAAAACAAAAATAACAATCTTATAGATAAAGGTTTTCCAATATCGTATCATGAAAAAAAATAATAAAAAATAAAATAAATAAAACACAAAACATTACATCAAGAAAGGATAATAACCTTAAATCCGAAAATGGCGTGTGATGAACAAGGGATTGTTTTCTTGAATTCGAACCAAATAAATCTTGAATTAGCACCAAAATACTTCCAATTGCAAAACCCCAATTCAATTTTTGAAACCCCAACTTTCACAAACCCTAGTTTTTGGGAGAAATGAAATTGAAACCGATTTTGGGGTTCTTGCATCTCCACTAGAGATATAGAAGTATTTTGGGAAGAAGCTTGACCTCTCTCTCTTGGTGTTCGATTGAAGCCGAAATTGGCTAGCTTTCAAGGATAGACGAATCTTGTGAATTGGCTCAAGATAGATTGGAGTAGAGATATGTTTTCTCTTGAATGATCTTATTTTGATTCCCTTGATTCGCTCAAACAATAGCCGACGATCAAGGGTTGATTTGAGAAAATCTTTCATGAATTTGGTATGAGAGAGGAGATGATGGAAAACATGCCGGGCTTCCTCTTTGGGAGATTCGCCTAATGAGAGGCGAGGGATATAGTATGAAGAGAATATTTGGCTAGTTTTTCCCGGTTCTTGGTTGCTTTTGACGTGGGTGAGAAGAGGTCAAAGAGACATCTCTAAAATTTAATATGTGTCTTCCTTCTTTTTAAATGAATATGTATATAGGTATTATACACATGGCATTTATTTGTCAAAATGTATGTGTTTACATTATGCTTATGCCTTAATATTATTTGAGTTCATAAAAGTTATTGATTAAGTGATAGGGTGTTTATTATTTTTGTGTCCCGCGAAATTATATCGTGACCAAGGCATTATTGTTTGATAGTTTTTATAGCGTAGTGTCTTTTTGTTACGTGCCTGAAATATTTTTATTTTTGATAATATTTCATATCACAAACATTTGTCATTGTTTTAGCGAGTCCTTATCATAGTGTTTCGACGCAGCAAAGGTCGGTCATCGAGGTAAACGAGATAACCTCTCGCCTTACAATTTAAATCATAAGGCAACATGAAATATTCATAAAATGATATGAATGCAAGAGTGGTGAGATCTTTATTGTATGCGAGTTATCTACTCAAATGATCAGACAAAGCTTATGCATGCTTAATGAATTAGGCTTAGTAATAATAAATTACTAATTATCAGTTAAATTTTTGTGAAAATTTACCGTGTGTCACATCGACTGTTAGTTAACGGACGTTAAGGACTAACTTTGCAATTGATCAGTAACCTAAGGGGCTAAAAGGAAAATTGCGTATTCACTGTAGCTACAGTGCCCCCAATGGGTTTTAGTATATATATATATATATATATAATGTGAGTCATGGGAGATGTTGGGTTAAAGTAAAAGAAAAGATGAAGAGTTTTTATATGCGAAGAAATGTGGAAATTATATGATCTAGTAGTAGCCAACTGACGTGTAACTTTTTTAGGAGCTGACGTGTAATTTTTTTGGGTTACTACAGTAAAAAGAGGTTCCTTACTTATATAATAGGTAGATATAAGAATTTTAGTTTCTATGAAGTAGTCACTGCATGTAACCACAGTTTGGAAAGACATCTTTTCATCACTCATTGTAGTTCCTCAACTTGCGTTTGAGTTTCAATCAACATATTGTATCACTTTTGACAATAAAAAACTATGAAAAAACAAAAGACAAAAATCAAAGTTTCTTTAGTTTAGTTTATATAATGGACAAGTGATATGCGCAATATACAATGGACAAGTGATGTTATCAATGATTTACCTCCAAAACCTAATACTTATAGTTTATTTCATTATAAAAATAGTACCAAAAAAACTTTCATTATGTGCATTTATTTGTTGAATTCTAGATCGGACCAACCAACTGACTTATTAAAATCAGTATTTCTCTTCGCTACCTATAGGTTAAGATAACTCAACTTCAGTATTATTCACCTTATTTTAAATGTGTCAACTTCCAACGGTTGTTTCCAACAAGTTAAAATAAATAAAAGCCTCAACATCTACAATTAACATACGAACACTTTGAGGCTAAAGAAAGTAAACTGGAATCTAAAACTAACATTTGGGAGTTGATACTACTTGATATGGCGAGTTAATTACATTGATGAGAGATGAGAGATCAGCCTAGCTAGCTAGAGCCCTGTTGCATGCATGAGCAAACCAATACACGCAAAGGTCTCGCTCTTTATGTCGATTGATATGAGAGTACGTAAATGACTAGTTTATTCAATTTATGACCAGCTACTTCTTCATAGCTAGCGTTGAAGATAAAGTTTTGAGATAAAAAAAACTAAAAGTTCTCCTCTATTAAACTCGGATATTGATTTGCACATTTTGTTTTCTTATTCGCACAACAGCTAAATATAGACACATGTTTTAACTTCAATTAAATTTAAGGTACAATTTGACAAAATAAGAATGATAATTATTTGAAAAAATTACCAAAATAGTTTTATTTTAACACATTGGTTTACAAAGAAGACGACAATATTGGTTTTAGAGTTGAGATAAACATGCTTCACAATTTTTTTATAGATTAAACCCATTCAATTTTCATTAAAATAAGAAACCCCACTTTTTTTTTTTTTTTTTTTTTTAATATCTTGCAAACGATAAATAATGAAGAGACATAAATTACACTATCACGACAAAATATTTTTATCTTTTTGTAGACGGATACTTCAATATGCTTATTTTATGTTTTGAGGGTGTTTGAGCTGGTTATATATGTTGTTTAGTTTGACGTTATAAACAAGTGAGTTGCAAAGTTGATTCAACTCCTTGATACCTTACACCCGTACATGGATTTAAAATATTTATTTATAACTATAATTGATTGTGTTTTGATAACACAATCAATTTTTTTTTTTTTTTGAAACAGCTTAAATATACAAAAAAAAAACTATTCGAGAAGTTATTCTAAACCCAATTGCTTACAAAACTCTTACTACGATTAGACAATTCTATCATTTCTAAACTTATTTATACCAAAAAGTGTTGCATTTCTAAAACGCCATAAGACCCAAATTGTGGTGAGAGTCACTGCTTCAATAAGCTTCTTCCGTTTTGCTATCAAGTTAGATGATTCAAGCCAAGAAAAAATGTCCATAATGGAATTCATAAGAAGATGTGGAATCTGTAGCCAAACTTTAATCGCATTACATGTTCGGGCCGCCACTTCACAAGAGGAGAAAATATGGTTTATACTTTCCGTTTCCAACGAGCATATCGGACACAAGATACATGGGATGTCCATACCTCTATTCAGTAAGTTTAACCTCGTGGGGATTCGATCTAACAAAACCCGCCATACCAGAATATTTACTTTCCTTGGGACAAGTTTATTCCAACAAGTTGGAGCCGGAGATGAAGGAAGCACACTTTTATCGATCCAACATCTAGTTGATTTAACCGAGAACAACCCTTGAGGATCGAGGCTCCACCACCAACGATCTCTATCTTCCGAGCAAGAAAAGTTCGCAACGATCTCTATCAATTATATGTATAGTTATAAATAAATACGAAATTGGCTGGCATCTGATCTGAACTGCTTATTTGAGTGTTTCTGTACTTCATGTAATTAAAATGTGTTACGAATGTTTATTGCAGCATAGAAGACATGTCATGTATTTTTGGAGGAATCAAGCGGACGCTTTTGATGTCCACACACTCCCGCTCAATGAGGTAGTATTTAGGCTGCTTTTGTTAGAGCACTATCGGAATGGATCTATGGATTTCATTTCGATTTAATGGGTTTGTTTAGTGGGTCTGGTAATAAAATATGTATATCATAGTCATAGATTCATTACTTATTTATTTAGTGTCTATGAAATCCATTCCGTGAACCCCCTCTTTTTTTTACTACAAAACTCAAATATCTATACATTTTTTCATTTCATATTTTGTTATCCAAACATAAACAATCATAATGATACACTTTTTTATAACTATAATTGGTTGTGTTTTGACAACACAATAAATTATAGTTATAAATAAATACGAAATTGGCTGGCATCTGATCTGAACTGCTTATTTGAGTGTTTCTGTACTTCATGTAATTAAAATGTGTTATGAATGTTTATTGCAGCATAGAAGACATGTCATGTATTTTTGGAGGAATCACGCGGACGCTTTTGATGTCCACACACTCCCCGCTCAATGAGGTGGTATTTATTTTATGTATGTTAGTAAGTCAGAAATGGATGTTGTTTGTAAATTTTCTAACTTTTCAAAAACAGATAGCCAGGACATACCAAATGAAAGATGGTACAAACTACGTCATTTGGGTAGCAGGCGTAAAAGACTATCAGGTAATCTATCGGTAACTTTTGCAGACATAAGGTTCACATAAATGTGAATTTTGATATGCCTATATTAAAAAATGAGTTGTATAACATCAGCTAATAAACAGCCTTAAAATCATCAGTCTAGCATCCATAGACGTTCGTATCTATATATAATAGTTAGGGTAGCAATGGTTGAAAAAAGTTACAACATTTTATATAGTTTGAACTTGCAATGTATGATTTTGTCCTTGAAACAATCTACATTACTTTTGCCGATCATAAGGAATGTGGCAACTTAAGACCACAAGGTGGATATGGTTTGTTTTTTGAGCTTCATCCTCTGTGACATTTTTTTTGGGTAAATGGTTTTTACCCTGCTAAATGGTATATAAGGTGCAGGCGATATGGCAAAGCACCAAATCGACTATACAAACACATGCACCAATTGTGCTTCTAACAACGTCAATAGAGTGACATGCCACTCTAAAGATAGACTAGGAACTAGACGCTACAAAAGAATAGAACATGACCAACACTAACGCCTAGCTCAAGAAACTACTCTAACGAGCTACATGATTATGCATAAGAGAACAAGGTAAATCCCACTTGTCCATAACTCTTCCCACATGACTCGACTTCTTGTATCGAAAAGAGATTAAGCTTTAACCGAACAGTAGTCATAATCGTGTCAACTAGTTGCTCCTTCGAACGTTTGGTTCGCTTAAAAAGACGAGAATTTCTCTCTTGCCAAACATAATAAACCGAAGCAGCCAAAAAAAGTCTCGCAACAATGCCATTTATAGAACGTTTATTAGCATAAGGAGAAATACCATTTAGAATCGAATCCCACGATTCCGAGACTTGATGGAGACCAACCTTTACCTTCACACTCGACCACACTTGTGAGGAAAAACAACACTCGAAGAAAAGATGTTTATGAGAGTCTTCTTGTAGATCACACAATGGGCACAACAAAGCTAAATTATTGGAAACTTGCATATCCCATAGTCGAATCACATCTTGTGTTTTCAGCTTGCGTTTAAACACTAACCAGAGGATTGAAGCGTGCCTAGGAATACACTGAGCAAACCATACAAGACTAGCTCACACAACTTGAGCCTCTCTAGGACGAAGATCATTCCATGCAACTCCAACCGAGAACTCTTTAAATTCTCCATTCATGTCCCGCCACCATAGTGAATCCGGAGTATGCGATCAATAATGTGAACTAGAGCATTAAGGAACGTTACATTCCAATCGAAGGCCGATCCACTCTTCATTTGAGATGATGTCCCGACTTCGCTCTTATTGAATCCAAACCTATGATTCTGCTCTAGTCGAAGATGCGACATAAGAGGACTAAAACCACACCAATTATCAAACCAAGCTGAGATAGAAAGTCCATTCCCAACTTTATACCAGAAGAACCGTGTGATCATGGGACGAATATGAAGAATTTTACGCGGACTCCATGTCATATTCCCTCGGAAAGGAACATCCCAAAAATTACGCCCTCTTAATTTATGAGTATGGATCCATTTTACCCATAACGACTCCTTTGAAACAAGAATGCTCCAAATATGGGACGTGATCAATGCTACATTGAAAATCTCGAGCCGACGAATACCTAGCCCACCTTCCTCTTTTGGAAGACAAACATATTCCCATGAAACCTTAGCCTTACCAAGTTGCATAACACCATGGCACCAAATGAACCCTCTCATAATTTGGTGCATTCCCAGATGGTTGACTTGATCCACTTGCACAATTTCAAAACACTCCATCTCCTATTACTTGTTAATTGCTACATTCTTCGGATCACCATACATCTTCTTCTTTCTTAGGCGGATAGCATGAGGTGTAACCTGCAAAACGGGTCAAAATGTTATGGATCATATTATATAATAATACACTACCTATAGCAAAAATAATGACTCATTTTAAAAGCCTTAGCGACTGTTATCAAAACATGTTTATCATTTTCTATGTTCTTAATATAATGTTTACCCTTTGGTCGATAATAAGTTACTTTTCATTTCGACTGTTGAACATCAACTATTTCATACATAGAACTGAGAAGCTGTGGGAAGAAAGCATGAATGTGAAACAAAATAACTCTTTCACTACTAAATCAATATTTTATGCATTTAGGGCTATTGTATAGAGTTAATTGAAAGAAGAAGAAAAAAACCAATTCTGGAATTCAATTTTTTCAGTTTGAAACTGACCAATATAAGTAGTTTGAAAAAATTGAACTCTCATGAACACCCTAAGTTAAGAGACTGTTACACTAACCTCAATCTCCTCATCATAAGCCACAAACTGTACAGCTTCTTCAAGGCTCATCTGCGTAATATGAAATGAATATCGTTTAGAAATTTCAAAAGAAACCAGAATTTTAATGAAACATGAAATGACTTGTGAAGTTCACTTCAGGTTATCTATGTAACATGATGTCAAAATAAATTGCTTTAAAATAAGAGTATATGAGACGACTTTCATGTGTTGGAAGCAACTTCGCATTCTTTATTGGTCCCTTGCTTTGAACAGGGTTAACCTGTTACAACGCCTTGTTAAGTTGCCAAAAATAATGAAATATCATTGAGTCAAACAAAACGATTCCGACCGGATCTGACTAAATCTCGGTCAACGGGAGAAAATCGGGTCAAAGTATATCAATCTCGGCCATCTCGGGTCAACCTTTTATTTTTTAATAATATATAGTGATAACATTAGGGTATGATTGTGTGGGTAATGAACTTTTAGTGATAAGATGTATTGATTTCACATTATAAGTCAATTTCTCTGGGTTTGTTACTCAGTTTAATGTGACAATCAGGAAAATATCACAGATGCAAGGTTAAAAAATCTATGCTTATCCGTATCATGTTCTATTAATCATAGGGTCGTAAAATAAAAGTTAGTCATGCATGTACTCTTTTCGGGGAAATGAGAAATTTGATAAATGAGAAATTCATATTTTTGGAAAATTATTTCTAAAAATTATAGAAGAGTCCATTACACCCTTCTCACTTTTTTCATTTCTAAAAATTATAGAACAGTCCATTATAACCCGAACGCATTTGACCCCTTATAAGTCATAGTTTTAATCGTAGATCACAAACTCTAATTAGACGACGTGAAAATATGATTCTTAAAAGGTGCTTCTACTCACAGAATAACCAAGAAATCTTAATCGAAATAGCAATGTTTCTTGCACAATTACAATGTTATATGCTATTTTGCGAAAATATTGCAAGAAAAAATTACTAACCTGTGTATATTTATGAAGATAGTCTATCCCACTAGTTTTATAATGAGACGAGAAATGCGATTCCATGAACGTGTTAGGCCGCTGCACATCCGATTCAAAGACTCGTTGTTCTCGGATAACCCGAAAAATAAACGCCTTATGTTTTATCTCAAGTTATGCACAAAATATAGGTTGTATATGGGGTGCTATGTTATACATGCATAATAATACTTGTAACGGACTAAAGTATACCATGGACAATAATCAGTCCATAAAAATCAGGTTTAGATTTGTTTACATATTGCAATGGGATCTCGTACTAAAGATAATCTATAAAATCTAAGTACCAAAATAAAGTTAAGTATAACTAAAATGAATACAAATCACTATCCTAAATCATAAGTTGCAAATCAAGTTATGGGTTGGCTTAAATTTGATATAACATACGGATAAAAGGCACAAACAATGGCCGATGTGCAGGGCCGGAACTAGGGGTGGGTCCCGGGACACCTATGGATTTTTGTGATTTAGTGTTATTTTTGTTACTAGAAAACTTCGATTTTTTAAAATGCACCGGTTCTTAAAAATTGTGTTTGCACCATTGTTTAATTTATTCTAAGTGCACCTGGTCGATTTGTGTCCTGGTTCTGTCCATGTAGATGTGTTAATTCAAGTAAACTACGCTAATGTAAACATAGTGAAAAAAGACATCATACAACATAATGCACCAACATATGAACCTTTTAATAATTGAAAATGCAAGAAAAACATATTATTCTTTTGAAATACTTACGTCAACATCCGTATGCATGGTTATGATCTTCTTGCTTTCTAACTTAAGAAGAAACAGTAAGTTTATAAGTGTGATCTAGTTTTTGTTTATTGGTGATGAGACCACACCGTGAGATTAATATTTCAAAAGATATGGTTGAAATTTATAGGAGTTTTTGAAGTCACCTTCACTTCTTTGTGAATTAAAGAAGTAACAACTACCAAGCATTTATGTTTGCTTCTTCTTCTTCTTTTTCTGTCCTAGTTTCAGCCTTTATTCACAACCATAGCTATGATTCGGTCCACGAGGAATCCTATGTGAGAGGATCGATGCTCAAGTTGCGTAAATCTTGAACTACTCATTTAAGCTAGATAAGATGTATCAAAACTATCAATGCAATTCAGCTTTTTCTTTTGGGGTAGGTTACACAAACCCTTCTTTTCTTACAAATTAAAGGGCACCCCCTTTCATTTTTTCATTTTTTATTTTTTTTATTTTTTTTACTTTTTATTTTTATAATTTTGCTTATATCAAAAAACTGTAAATCTGAAAGTACGGAACATAAAATCTAAATTTTAATAAGTCAAACGCTTAAAATAGTCATGAAGTGAGTAGTAATGTAGTATCTTTTTCAAGCATATTCAATGTTCAAGTTGGTCAAGTATCAATGCTTTTTCAAAGTTGGTTAATTAGTTTTCTCAAGCTTATTATGTTCAAGTATATAAGAATTTTAGTTTCTATCAAGTAGTCACTGCATGTAACCACAATTAGGAAAGACATATTTTCATCACTCATTGTAGTTCCTCAACTTGCGTTTGAGTTTCAATCAACATATGGTATCACTTTTGACAATAAAAAACAATGAAAAAACGAAAGACAAAAATCAAAGTTTCTTTAGTTTAGTTTATATAATGGACAAGTGATATGCGCAATATACAATGGACAAGTGATGTTATCAATGATTTACCTCCAAAACCTAATACTTATAGTTTATTTCATTATAAAAATAGTACCAAAAACTTTCATTATGTGCATTTATTTGTTGAATTCAAGATCGGACCAACCAACTCGTTATAATCGTGGTTTCTCTTCGCTACCTATAGGTTTAAGATAATTCAACTTCACTATTATTCACCTTATTTTAAATGTGTCAACAACTTCCAACGGTTGTTTCCAACAAGTTAAAATAAATAAAGAGTAAATTACATAAACTGTGGTTTGTATATATTTTTACATTTAGTCATTGAACTTTTTTTTACAAAGTCAGTCATTAAGGTTTCAAATCGTTACAAATCAAGTCACTAAGGTTTCAATTTCGTTACATAGATGGTCACTGTGGTTTAAAACTTCAGTGACCATTTATATAACGAAATGGACTGAATCTGTAACGATTTGAAACTTCAGTAACCATGTATGTCAAAAAAAAAGTTCAGTGACTATATGTGAAAAAATAGACAAACTATAGTGACCATTTATGTAATTTACTCATAAATAAAAGTCTCAACATCTACAATTAACATACGAAAACTTTGAGGCTAAAGAAAGTAAACTGAAATCTAAAACTAACATTTGGGAGTTGATACTTGATAGTGTGTCATTTTTTGTATTGAAGAATTAGATTCAGCCTTGGCTCTTCCCGATTTTATGGCGAGTTAATTACATTGATGAGAGATCAGCCTAGCTAGCTAGAGCCCTGTTGCATGCATGAGCGAACCAATACACGCAAAGGTCTCGCTCTTTACGTCGATTGATACGAGAGTTCGTAAATGAGTAGTTTATTCAATTTATGGCCAACTACTTCTTCATAGCTAGCGTTGAAGATAAAGTTTTGAGATAAAAAAACTAAAACTTCTCCTCTATTAAACTCGGATATTGATTTGCACATTTTGTTTTCTTATGCGCACAACAGCTAAGTATAGACACATGTTTAACTTCAATTAAATTTAAGGTACAAATTGACAAAATAAGAATGATAATTATTTGAAAAAATTACCAAAATAGTTTTATTTTAACACATTGGTTTACAAAGAAGACGACAATATTGGTTTTAGAGTTGAGATAAACATGCTTCACAATTTTTTATAGATTAAACCCATTCAATTTTCATTAAAATAAGAAACCCCACTTTTTTTTTTTTTTTTTTTTTTTTTTTAATATCTTGCAAACGATAAATTATGAAGAGACATAAACTACACTATCACGACAAAATATTTTTATCTTTTGTAGACGGATACTTCAATATGCTTATTGTATGTTTTGAGGGTGTTTGAGCTGGTTATATATGTTGTTTAGTTTGAAGTTATAAACAAGTGAGTTGCAAAGTCGATTCAACTCCTTGATACCTTACACCCGTACATGGATTTAAAATATTTATTTATAACTATAATTGATTGTGTTTGATAACACAATCAATTTTTTTTTTTGAAACAATTTTAAATATATAAAAAAACTAGCGAAGTTAGAAAACAAGTTACAAAATATTAATTGGGTTTTAAGCCAATCAACCCAATTGCTTACAAAACTCTTACTACGATTAGACAATTCTATCATTTCTAAACTTATTTGTACCAAAAAGTGTTGCATTTCTAAAACGCCATAAGACCCAAATTGTGGTGAGGGTCACTGCTTCAATGAGCTTCTTCCGTTTTGCTATCAAGTTAGATGATTCAAGCCAAGAAAAAATGTCCATCATGGAATTCATAAGAAGATGTGGAATCTGTAGCCAAACTTTAATCGCATTACATGTTCGGGCTGCCACTTCACAAGAGGAGAAAATATGGTTTATACTTTCCGTTTCCAATGAGCATATCGGACACAAGATACATGGGATGTCCATACCTCTATTCAGTAAGTTTAACCTCGTGGGGATTCGATCTAACAAAACCCGCCATACCAGAATATTTACTTTCCTTGGGACAAGTTTATTCCAACAAGTTGGAGCCGGAGATGAAGGAAGCACACTTTTATCGATCCAACATCTAGTTGATTTAACCGAGAACAACCCTTGAGGATCGAGGCTCCACCACCAACGATCTCTATCTTCCGAGCAAGAAAAGTTCGCAACGATCTCTATCAATTATATATATAGTTATAAATAAATATGAAATTGGCTGGCATCTGATCTGAACTGCTTATTTGAGTGTTTCTGTACTTCATGTAATTAAAATGTGTTACGAATGTTTATTGCAGCATAGAAGACATGTCATGTATTTTTGGAGGAATCAAGCGGACGCTTTTGATGTCCACACACTCCCCGCTCAATGAGGTGGTATTTATTTTATGTATGTTAGTAAGTGAGAAATGGATGTTGTTTGTAAATTTTCTAACTTTTCAAAAACAGATAGCCAGGACATACCAAATGAAAGATGGTACAAACTACGTCATTTGGGTAGCAGGCGTAAAAGACTATCAGGTAATCTATCGGTAACTTTTGCAGACATAAGGTTCACATAAATGTGAATTTTGATATGCCTATATTAAAAAAGAGTTGTATAACATCAGCTAATAAACAGCCTTAAAATCATCAGTCTAGCATCCATAGACGTCAGATCTATATATAATAGTTAGGGTAGCAATGGTTGAAAAAGTTACAACATTTTATATAGTTTGAACTTGCAATGTATGATTTTGTCCTTGAAACAATCTACATTACTTTTGCCGACCATAAGGAATGTGGCAACTTAAGACCACAAGGTGGATATGGTTTGTTTTTTGAGCTTCATCCTCTGTGACATTTTTTTTGGGTAAATGGTTTTTACCCTGCTAAATGGTATATAAGGTGCAGGCGATATGGCAAAGCACCAAATCGACTATACAAACACACGCACCAATTGTGCTTCTAACAACGTCAATAGAGTGACATGCCACTCTAAAGATAGACTAGGAACTAGACGCTACAAAAGAATAGAACATGACCAACACTAACGCCTAGCTCAAGAAACTACTCTAACGAGCTACATGATTATGCATATATAGAGAACAAGGTAAATCCCACTTGTCCATAACTCTTCCCACACGACTCGACTTCTTGTATCGAAACGAGATAAGCTTTAACCGAACAGTAGTCATAATCGTGTCAACTAGTTGCTCCTTCGAACGTTTGGTTCGCTTAAAAAGACGAGAATTTCTCTCTTGCCATACATAATAAACCGAAGCAGCCAAAAAAAGTCTCGCAACAATGCCATTTATAGAGCGTTTATTAGCATAAGGAGAAATACCATTTAGAATCTAATCCCACGATTCTTAGACTTGATGGAGACCAGCCTTTACCTTCACACTCGACCACACTTGTAAGGAAAAACAACACTCGAAGAAAAGATGTTTATGAGAGTCTTCTTGTAGATCACACAATGGGCACAACAAAGCTAAATTATTGGAAACTTGCATATCCCATAGTCGAATCACATCTTGTGTTTTCAGCTTGCATTTAAACACTAACCAGAGGATTGAAGCGTGCCTAGGAATACACTGAGCAAACCATACAAGACTAGCTCACACAACTTGAGCCTCTCTAGGACGAAGATCATTCCATGCAACTCCAACCGAGAACTCTTTAAATTCTCCATTCATGTCCCGCCACCATAGTGAATCCGGAGTATGCGCATCAATAACAGGAACTAGAGCATTAAGGAACGTTACATTCCAATCAGAAGGCCAAATCCACTCTTCATTTGAGATGATGTCCTGACTTTCGCGTTCTTATTGAATCCAAACCTATGATTCTGTCTAGCTGAAACCACACCAATTATCAAACCAAGCTGAGATAGAAAGTCCATTCCCAACTTTATACCAGAAGAACCGTCTGATCATGGGACGAATATGAAGAATTTACGCTGACTCCATGTCATATTCCTAAAAGGAACATCCCAAAATTACGCCTCTTAATTTATGAGTATGGATCCATTTTACCCATAACGACTCCTTTGAAACAAGAATGCTCCAAATATGGGACGTGATCAATGCTACATTGAAAATCTCGAGCCGATTAATACCTAGCCCACCTTCCTATTTTGGAAGACAAACATATTCCCATGAAACCTTAGCCTTGCCAAGTTGCATAACACCATGGCACCAAATGAACCCTCTCATAATTTGGTGCATTCCCAGATGGTTGACTTGATCCACTTGCACAATTTCAAAACACTCCATCTCCTATTACTTGTTAATTGCTACATTCTTCGGATCACCATACATCTTCTTCTTTCTTAGGCGGATAGCATGAGGTGTAACCTGCAAAACGGGTCAAAATGTTATTGGATCATATTATATACTAACACACTACCTATAGCAAAAATAATGACTCATTTTAAAAGCCTTAGCGACTGTTATCAAAACATGTTTATCATTTTCTATGTTCTTAATATAATGTTTACCCTTTGGTCGATAATAAGTTACTTTTCATTTCGACTGTTGAACATCAACTATTTCATACATAGAACTGAGAAGCTGTGGGAAGAAAGCATGAATGTGAAACAAAATAACTCTTTCACTACTAAATCAATATTTTATGCATTTAGGGCTATTGTATACAGTATCGGAGCTAGAAGAAATTTCATGGGAGGCCAAGCAAAATTTTTCTGGAAAAACATTGGATGGGAGGGCGAGATGAAATTTTATTTTTAACACATGAAATCGCGAAAAATACACTAACGAAGCTTAGTTCTGGGGGCGGGACCTTCCGGTCCTCACATAGCTCCGCCCCTGATTGTATAGAGTTAATTGAAAGAAGAAGAAAAAAACCAATTCTGGAATTCAATTTTTTCAGTTTGAAACTGACCAATATAAGTAGTTTGAAAAAATTGAACTCTCATGAACACCCTAAGTTAAGAGACTGTTACACTAACCTCAATCTCCTCATCATAAGCCACAAACTGTAGAGCTTCTTCAAGGCTCATCTGCGTAATATGAAATGAATATCGTTTAGAAATTTCAAAAGAAACCAGAATTTTTAATGAAACATGAAATGACTTGTGAAGTTCACTTCAGGTTATCTATGTGTAACATGATGTCAAAATAAATTGCTTTAAAGTAAGAGTATATGAGACGTACTTTGCGTGTTGGAATCAACTTCGCATTCTTTGTTGGTCCCTTGCTTTGAACAGGGTTAACCTGTTACAACGCCTTGTTAAGTTGCCAAAAATAATGAAATATCATTGAGTCAAACGAAACGATTCCGACCGGATCTGACTAAATCTCGGTCAACGGGAGAAACTCGGGTCAGAGTATATCAATCTCGGCCATCTCGGGTCAACCTTTTATTTTTTAATAATAAATAGTGATAACATTAGGGTATGATTGTGTGGGTATTGAACTTTTAGTGATAGGATGTATTAATTTCACATTATAAGTCAATTTCTCTGGGTTTGTTACTCAGTTTAATGTGAGAATCAGGAAAATATCACAGATGCAAGGTTAAAAAATCTATGCTTATCCGTATCATGTTCTATTAATCATAGGGTCATAAAATAAAAGTTAGTCATGCATGTACTCTTTTCGGGAAATGAGAAATTTGATAAATGAGAAATTCATATTTTGGAAAATTATTTCTAAAATTATGAAACGATCCATTACACACTTCTTACTTTTTAATTTCTAAAATTATAGAACAGTCCATTATAACCCGAACCCATTTGACCCTTATAAGTCATAGTTTTTATCGTAGATCACAAACTCTAATTAGACGACGTGAAAATATGATTCTTGAAAGGTGCTTCTACTCACGAATAACCAAGAAATCTTGATCGAAATAGCAATGTTTCTTGCACATTTACAATGTTATATGCTATTTTGCGAAAATATTGCAAGAAAAATTACTAACCCGTGTATATTTATGAAGATAGTCTATCCCACTAGTTTTATAATGAGACGAGAAATGCGATTCCATGAAAGTGTTAGCCGCAGACATCCGATTCAAAGACTGGCTTCTCGGATAACCTGAAAATAGAAAACGTCTTATGTTTTATCTCAAGTTATGCACAAAATGTAGGTTGTATATGGGGCTGCTATGTTGTACATGCATAATAATACTTGTAACGGACTAAAGTATACCATGGACAATTCTAAGTACCAAAAATAAAGTTAAGTATAACTAAAACAGAATACAAATCACTATCCTAAATCATAAGTTGCAAATCAAGTTATGGGTTGGCTTAAATTTGATATAACATACGGATAAAAGGCACAAACAATGACCATAATCTAGATGTGCGGGCGGAACTAGGGTGGGTCCTGGGACACCCATGGATTTTGTGATTTAGTGTTAATTTTGTTACTAAAAACTTCGATTTTTAAAATGCACCGTTCTTAAAATTGTGTTTGCAAGATTGTTTAATTTATTCTAAGTGCACTTGGTCGATTTGTGTCCCTGTTCTGTCTCCTCAGATGTGTTAATTCAAGTAAACTACGCTAATGTAAACATAGTGAAAAAGACATCATCCAACATAATGCACCAACATATGAACCTTTTAATAATTGAAAATGCAAGAAAAACATATTATTCTTTTGAAATACTTACGTCAACATCCGTATGCATGGCTATGATCTTCTTGCTTTCCAACTTAAGAAGAAACAGTAAGTTTATAAGTGTGATCTAGTTTTTTATTTATTGGTGATGAGACCACACTGTGAGATTAATATTTTGAAAAGATATGGTTGAAATTTATAGGAGTTTTTGGAAGTCAGTCCTTCACTTCTTTGTCAATTAAAGAAGTAACAACTACCAAGCATTTATGTAATTGCTTCTTCTTCTTTTTCCTCACTACTCATTTAAGCTTGATAAGATGTATCAAAACTATCAATGCAATTCAGCTTTTTCTTTTGGGGTAGGTTACACAAACCCCTCTTTTCTTACAAATTATAGGGCACCCCCTTTCATTTTTTCCTTTTTATTTTTTTATTTTTTTTACTTTTTTTTTTTTATAATTTTGCTTATATCAAAAATCTGTAAATCTGAAAGTACGGAACATAAAATCTAAAGTTTAATATGTCAAACGCTTAAAATTGTCATGAAGTGAGTAATAATGTCGTAACTTTTTCAAGCATATTCAATGTTCAAGTTGGTCAAGTATCAATGCTTTTTCAAAGTTGGTTAATTAGTTTTCTCAAGCTTATTATGTTCAAGTATATAAGAATTTTAGTTTCTATCAAGTAGTCACTGCATGTAACCACAGTTTGGAAAGACATCTTTTCATCACTCATTGTAGTTCCTCAACTTGCGTTCGAGTTTCAATCAACATATTGTATCATTTTTGACAATAAAAAACTATGAAAAAACAAAAGACAAAAATCAAAGTTTCTTTAGTTTAATTAGTTTATATAATGGACAAGTGATATGCGCATTATACAATGGACAAGTGATGTTATCAATGATTTACCCTCCAAAACCTAATACTTATAGTTTATTTCATTATAAAAATAGTACCAAAAAAACTTTCATTATGTGCATTTATTTGTTGAATTCAAGATCGGACCAACCAACTGACTTATTAAAATCAGGGTTTCTCTTCGCTACCTATATGTTTAAGATAACTCAACTTCAGTATTATTCACCTTATTTTAAATGTGTCAACTTCCAACGGTTGTTTCCAACAAGTTAAAATAAATAAAAGTCTCAACATCTACTATTAACATACGAAAACTTTGAGGCTAAAGAAAGTTAACTGAAATCTAAAACTAACATTTGGGAGTTGATACTACTTGATAGTGTGTCATTTTTTGTATTGAAGAATTAGATTCAGCCTTGGCTCTTCCCGATTTTATGGCGAGTTAATTACATTGATGAGAGATGAGAGATCAGCCTAGCTAGCAAGAGCCCTGTTGCATGCATGAGCGAACCAATACACGCAAAGGTCTCGCTCTTTATGTCGATTGATATGAGAGTACGTAAATGACTAGTTTATTCAATTTATGGCCAACTACTTCTTCATAGCTAGCGTTGAAGATAAAGTTTTGAGATAAAAAAACTAAAAGTTCTCCTCTATTAAACTAGGATATTGATTTGCACATTTTGTTTTCTTATTCGCACAACAGCTAAATATAGACACATGTTTTAACTTCAATTAAATTTAAGGTACAAATTGACAAAATAAGAATGATAATTATTTGAAAAAATTGCCAAAATAGTTTTATTTTAACACATTGGTTTACAAATAAGAACGATATTGGTTTTAGAGTTGAGATAAACATAAATCACAATTTTTTTTATAGATTAAACCCATTCATTTTTTATTAAAATAAGAAACCCCACCTTTTTTCTTTTCTTTTTTTTTCCTTTTTTTTATCTTGCAAACTATAAATCATGAAGCGACATCAAGTACACTATCGCGACAATTTTTTTTTTATCTTTTTGTAGACGGATACTTCGATATGCCTATTGTATGTTTGATACGACAAATAAAGTGTTTTGAAGGTGTTTGAGCGAGTTATATATGTTGTTTACTTTGAACTTTGAAGTTATAAACAAGTGAGTTGCAAAGTCGATTCAACCCCTTTATACCTTACACCCGTATATGGATTTAAAATATTTATTTATAACTATAATTGATTGTGTTTTGACAACACAATCAGTTATAGTTATAAATAAATACGAAATTGGTTGGCATCTGATCTGAACCGCTTATTTGAGTGTTTTTGTACTTCTTGTAATTAAAATGTGTTATGAATGTTTATTGCAGCATAGAAGACATGTCATGTATTTTTGGAGGAATCAAGCGGACGCTTTTGATGTCCACACACTCCCGCTCAATGAGGTAGTATTTAGGCCGCTTTTGTTAGAGCACTATCAGAAGGGATCTATGAATTTCATTTCGATTTAAGGTGTTTGTTTAGTGGGTTTGGTAATAAAATATGTGTATATCATAGTCCACTACAAGAAAACATGGTTTATAGGACCCTTCCATGGGACACTTTTCATGAGGCATCCTAAAAAAACTTCTAATACGACCACTCAAGTTGCGAGTCCTATTAAGACGCAACACATAGGACACTTAATAAGTCTTATTAACCACGTTTTATAGGACCCTTATTCTTTGTGGTCTTATTTTAGTTTACTCTAATAAGACACTTGACATGTAGGTCCTATTATATTAAGTTTAGAGGACCTTAAATCTTTAGGTCTTATTAGAATATAAGTTAATAGGACACTTTATAAAGGAGTCTTGTTAAGTTAAGCTTTATAGGACACTTATATTTTTATAGTTTTGTTATGTTCAAACCAAATAGGGGACCATATGCATATAGGTCTTGACATGGTAAATTATAGGACCTTTATTGTTTGAGTCTTATTATGATGAAACCTATAGCAACCCTTTTAATACTCTTAGGCACCACCATCAAGCATCCTCGAAACAACCCCTTAACACACATTGACACCACAAAAACCACCCTACCACGACTGTCACTTCCACCATCACGTAAAATACAATTGGGTTTTTTTAGTTTAAAATTAGTGACACGTTTAGAAGGTAACAATTCGCCAAATTATATCAAATGATAATTGTCCATAAACAATGTTAGGTATAATGAGAATAAACATAGTACATAAAGGAAAATGTATTTTTGGAGAGCACATAAAGTGTTTTTAGCCTTTACCTTAATTATAAAAATATTTTTTTGTTAATTACTAACTAAGCAAAATTAGTTGGCAATTAAGTAAACCTAAAGGTTATTATTATTAATACAATTCCAATAATTATTTTTAATGTCGACGATGCCTAGGTGTTTTTTTTTTTTTTTTACATATTAATTGCGAACCAAGTGGTTGAATGTTGAAAATTGAACATAACAAAATGATTATACTACCTTTGATTATCATTCAATATTTTCACCAAAGGGCTTTAGCTTAGTTCGTACTCACCTTCGAAAAACTCATGGCCCACAAGAGAAGTTTATGGATAAATGGTCACGAGTTCGAGTTTCGCTCATGCTCACTCCAGGTGGTGCTTCACTAAGCCAAAGAGTTGTCGAAGTTATTCTTTGTGGGGTAAAAATTGACCCGATGCTAAAAGGCACCCGGGTCAGGGTTTTCCCGCCAGTCTACACCATTTGTGGATAATTCATTATTTCCAACCAAATTAACTTTGATATTCATTAATATTCTTCGGCAAACATACTATTAGACATGGCAAAACGGGCTCGCGCAACGGGTTCAAATGGGCTCTGGCCCGAACGGGCACATGCTTAAACGGGCATGAGCTAAACGAGCTCATGTTATATTAATCGCTTTAGAAAAGACCCAAAATGACGAAAAAAAGTCCCCAAACGTAACACCTCATTTATATTCAAATAACTGAATATATTATTGTTTACGTATGCTATGTAAATCGGTGTAAGATGGGATGAGAATGACTTTGTTGTTTGGTTTCCCGCGTTGAATGTTAAGGACTCGATGAGATTGATGTAGATCAAGAAGTTCTGGTAACATTTAAACAACCATAATTCACTGTTGTGAGATAGTATTTGCCCAAGTGTGTGAAAACTTGTATAATAGTGTGTGTTTCTCTCTATTAATAGAGGAGCAAGTAGGGTTTAGAGATTAACCCTTGAGATGATCATCGATTGTGAAGGACCGAGGTGTTGATCATCTAGAGAGCATACAAGGAGGACAAGTGGTGTGCGTTCCTTGGATCGTACAGGAGAGTGTTTATGTCTCCTATTTTGTTGGTCGTGTATTCCGCACGGTGTTATGTCAGACTCATACGTTTTAACCGTTAGCATAATTTTAGGGGAAGAGTTGTCTCTTGTGCATGTACTATGCAGCCTGAGAAATGTTACCCGACTTAGCTCAGGCTGGGTTTTGGTAGTTCTTGTCAAGAGTAACTCGCAAACTCTTATGGTTTGGGCTTGATTCGAACGTGTATTTAGTGGGCTTGAGTCACCAATAATGATACGTTATCAATTATATTTATAAGTTTTAAAAATAAAATAAAAAATAATTGTAATGTTCTCAAATTGAGCATGTTAAGTTTTTTTTATAAAACAATTGTAATATTTATAAGTTTTTTTTTTAAAGTGAACAATTAATTTGGTATAACATTAAAAAAGATAAAATAAAAATAAACAAAAATAAAAAAAATGTGAAGATTAAATTTGAAAGGGAGTGAGTAGTTGTTTTTATTTCATTCAAAAAAATTTCAGGTTCCCTCTAAAGTTTGGTCCTCCAAATTCCCCATAAAATTAGCCCACTCTGCCTTTTTTTTCTCTGTCAATTCTTATCTACAATCAAACCGTAACTTTATCTTCTATCTTTCACTATTCGTATGCCTTATAACCGCCACTAATCTTCATCTAATAATTGATTTGAGTTTTCTATTCTTTATTTTTTTTTGGCTTTCCTGAAATGTTGATATTAGTAGGTTGCTGAAACTGAAGGGTCCACTCGTACATGTATGTCTATTCAAATTGTTTTTATACCATCGATTAGTTATAATCTTAAAAAATGCACATTACGTTTTTGTGGCAATTTGACAAAGTTACGTTTATGATAATGTTTCAATGCTCTTTTTTCTTCCTTATCTTTTATGTTGCTATCTTCAAAACTTCTTAAATATTATATTTAAATCTTTTTTCTTATGATTTCTTATGATATTATATCTAAGGATGCCTTTTAAAATCTTTGGATCATTTGGGATCTCTGTCACATGCAAATCTTTCTATCGGGAAAGCCTCGCTTATTCAATTCAAAGGGCTGATTATTTAGAACCCTTTTTGCTCATAAGATAAGTAAGAAAGCGTTGGTGGGATCGGCGGGATGATGATGAGTATATAAATCAATAAAGAAGAAATGGCAAGAGAAATTGAATATCGATGGAGGTGCATTGCCGATGTGGAAAAGCAGGTGGATTCTCTACAATGACATCAGAGACCAATTGAAAGGGATGTAGCGCATGACTTGGTAGCGCCTTTGTTTTGGGTCAAAATCTCACGGGTTCCAATCGTCATCCCTACCTATTCTTCTCCTACGGGGGTCATGGGGATCCATTGAGATTGATTCGGACATACATCATTTTCATTTTATGAGACTATATGCATGTTTATGTTTAGTATTGGGGTACAAAAGAATCCTTTTTAGTCGATTCATCTGTGATAAGAAAGCGTTCTTAGTTCGATTCGGTAGAACGTGGGTCTCCAAAACCGATGTCGAGGTTCAAATCCTACAGGCGTGATTCTGTTCTTGTTAGGTCTAATTAGAATTCAATAACTTCACTCATTTGAACAAAGAACTGAATTGAACCTCCTGCGGATAAAAAAGGAGGAAGTCAATAAAAAGAGATATTAATGAATCAAAGGTCCAATCGATCGCTGCGTCTGTATTGTAAATATGCGATTCTGAATAATCCACCAAAAGTAATAGGAATTAGACCTAACACGATTCCAAATAGAAAACTTCAATCATTTCGATTTATTTGAAAAGAGAAAAATATAGGTTCCAAACCTAAATAAACATCCGAATCGCCCATGAATCTCAATGACCAAGAATTGGAAATTGACGGGAAGGAACTATAGAATACCGGAATCTCATGAAAGATTTCTTTTTGAATTGTTCATTCAATGAATTTATAATAAGTCTTCCTCGGACTAATAAAGAGAGTGGGGTTATAGTTGAAGCCACCAAAACCGAAATAAGTAGTTATATTCTAATAGGCATGAAGGAGCTAAATGAGATCGTTTTATATAGTTATAATAACAAGAACTCTTTTAAAAACTTTCCTAAGTTTCGGATACGAGGATAATAAAAATACCAATTGACAGCTTGTTTTGATTCATCGTTATTAATATAAGGCACTAACAAAGATAGAGTGATGAGGTAGAAAAAAAGATTCACCATCTGTTACATCTACTCATCCCACGATTACGAATCAACAGACCCCATTACCGAGATATGGCAACTCTTTTAGAAAGTCATAGTAATAAGAACTGTGTCGCCTAACTTCATTCACAAAGAAATGGTGTAAGCGGAAGGAAGGCGTGAATCCTCGATCCTAGCTAGTTTGATCCGTCAAATAAGGTTCCCGGTTGGCTTTGTATGAAGAAGCCTATCTTTCTAGCCCTAAGTGAGCCATAGATTGTGAGTGAGCTTTGGGAGTAGAGATCGAGCGTAGAATACCAAAGTGGAAAAATTCTCCTATCATCGATGTTCTACCGAATCGAACTAATAATAGTTTATCATTTAGAAAGAATGGCGAAAGAGGCCTCCTTGCATTGCCCAACTAGAGCGAAAAGCCTTATTGCGTTCTATGCCCTAAGTAGCTATGGGTGTTGATGTACTTGGAACCTAGACCGGTTATGGCGGTTTGGTAGTCGCTCAATGATAGCATGAGATCCTCGCTTCGGTAAGTTACAAGGATGAATGCAATAGCAAGGCGTCTTTGTGTGAAGTGAGACCGCCGCCCTAAGTTAAGTGCTTCCTTATTAATATTAATTAATGATCTTGCTCAGAGGAGGGCTTTCCCTTCGTGCACTGATTCTCTCTCGGAAATGAGGGTGCGTAGATTGACATTTATCATCGAATAAGGAATCCTTCCATGGATGAGAAGGTTGAGTTACAAGACAGACTCCGTTGGCTTTCGCAAGGAAGCATCTCGAAAGTTCCGCAATCTATGGTTGATGCCTCACTCGAACTCTATCCCATACCCTACTCGATGTCAAGCTACCCGCCTTTCGAACCCAAAAGAAAGCCGGGCGCTTGGGAAGCTATGCAAACCCGAAAAAGAATCGCTTTCCATCTTTGAGCTCGAGAGGTTACGATCGTCTCCGCATTAGGCTATTTTTGAAAAGTATAGTGACTCATCATCCGAGTGGTTCGCCTCTTGTCCACCGAGTTGTTTACATCATTTTCCGACACGGAAAACCAATGACTCTTCGTGTTAGGTTCTCTTTCAACATAGACATCCCGATGACCATGGATCAACTTCGCTTACTAAATGTAAAGCAAATGAAATCTTCCTCTTGGGGCATTCGATTCCGCGAAATGGCGACCCGCTTTGCCGGAGTATTCACTGTGGCTAGCATTGTTAGGAATGCTTCGACCATCTTAGGCCATTCTTGATGATGGAACCTCCGGCAACTTTAGAAGACTTGGTTTGTAAGGGCTCTTATCTTGAACTAACGCTTTGATCTCGGCTTCTAGATCCATATCCTTTCGCATCAAGAGTACCGCCTCAAACCCACCTTTATCCCAACAACCCCATGATGAACAGAGAGGAACCCGATGAGGGAAGTGGGACAATGTTCGGACCTTGGCTGTCACAACAAGCAACCAATCGGTTCGGGCGGTAAAACGAGGCCTCGACGGATGGGAACTCCTACTCGACTATAGTTTTGCGATCTCTAAGCGGGATTTTCGGTCATCTATCCTTTATCTTTCCTAGCGAGTGAAGAAAGAGTGGATGTTTTGAAGCAGTGTTGAGCGAATTAAGTGCCCCATAAGCTATAAGGGCGATCTATATGTATCAATTCGTGAGCAACGATTGAACTGAACGTAAAAAGTGCATCCAGCAGAATCGAACCTACGAATTTGCCCGGTTGGGCGCTTTAACCATTCACCATGGATGCAAAGAGACTCGATGAGTGAACTAGGTTTTGGTATTCCTTCTTGAGCTTCTATTTCTTCCGTTAAAGAAGATTCGAGAAAAGATGGAATAAGAAGACGTGTTTCCGTAATCTAACAAGATACGAGTTGAGAAGGGGAGTTAGCAAAATTAGACAAGATTGGAATGGGCATAGGAACATGTATTGATGTACCATATCGGCTAATGCTCCCGTGTTGATGCGATGTATTCCACCAGTTGATCAAGACTTAATTATTGGTATATCGATCGGTCCAAAGACGGATTGAAATAGAGCCGGTTCGATAGGAAGCTTTTGAAACACAAGGCACCCATGTAAATAAGGAACGAGATTAATACAGAGGTTAAACGAGCATCCCACACCCAAAGGTGCCCACATAGGTCTTCCCGAAACCCCCAAGAACTAAGGTAAACAACGAGAAAAAGCACCCATTTCTATACCGGTTCCGAAACAATGTAGAAAAAGCACCCCATAGGTCATATCTTTTCACCCGTAAAACCAGTTAGCGCCGTTCGACCGGGCTTAACCGGGCTGCGATTTCAGCCGCAATCGTTTGAAGCAAAGTGCTCATACATGATGTCCGTCGATGCTCCACCATCGACGTACATGCGATGGATGTCGTGACCCCGCACTAATCTCAATGGTGAGTGGCTCTACTACTGCGTTGTCCATGATTAGAGTAGGAAAGAGATTTCGCTTCTTCGGAAAACTCGGCCGACCTTCCGTCTAGTGATCCGCCGCCATGATTGTATCATGTAGATCGTGTCGGCCTTGTCTTTGGGTGTCTCCTTCTTGTTTCCACTCTTTGTCTATCCTTACCCTCTTTAATGTTTTTGACCAAGTGGTCCAATCTACCTCTTTAACCATCTTGTCGATGAGTCGGCAGATTGGACACATTCGTTAGTGGTATGGCCCTTCGCGCATGGTAATCGAGTATCCATTCCCGGTCGCCGAACTTACGGAGTGCGATCATGCGGCGGTCTTGGAAAATTCGCACCTTCGCTGCGTAGTATTTCCTTTGGGGTCTTGATCACGGGTGTATCTGCATTATCCTCCCACTCCCTCGGCCGCGATAGCTCTATTACGTTACTACCCGGTCGTTGGATTGTCTCCTGTGTTGTTCCGTGACCGGTAGTTCGAGTAGTTCCTTTTGCTATCCGCCGCGGCTTCTCCCCGGACGAAGAACCAAGAGCGTTTCATGAGTTCATCAAAGGTTTCGTGAATCTTGTCGCTCAACCTCTTGATGAGTTTCGATTATTAATCCGCTCATGAAACCGAGATCTTCAATACTTCAGGCATGCTTTAACTTGCATGCATTCATCTTTGAAGCGTTCCATGAATGCGCTTGTAGATTCTCCTTGGCGCCGCTTACTCTGGCGAGTTCGACAGATTTTTAGCGCACTTCTTCCTCTCGAGTAAAGTTTAGCGAAACGCCTTTCTCAATTCCTCAAAGCCATTGATGCTTGCGTGGAAGCTTCGAACCGCCCGCGCTTTCCACTAGTGTGGAGTTGAACATGTGGCACCACACGGTGTGGCGCTTTCAATTGTCGCGGTGATTCAAAATTTTGAGGTGATCATCGTGGTCACCTGCTCCATCATAGGTCTTTATATTGGCAAGCATGCGCCTTCTTTTGCTCTCGAGAAGTCACCGATGCGCCGAGTAAACGATCCACCTTTTGACGGCGCCAAGGGAGGATATATCTTCATCCTCCCGGTCATTATATCATTTTCGACTTCCAGTGTCCGGTTCGCTATCCTCGTTGTCCGAGGAATTTTCGAGGACAATTTCCCTCTTTCGCGCTATACCGACCGTCCTCTCGAGTTTGTACTCGGAGGACTTTCACTGGGAATAGCGCCGTCCCACTGTCTTGATTATGCGCTACCAAGTCCGGTGTGGACATTGGTACGCTTTTCCTCTTCATCACTCTCACTCGGATGATGAGGTGAGATGTCTCAAGATCCTCGATTCTCCTCCCGATTCGCTGAATACTGGGGGTCGGCGGTTGTCCTCCCGCGCTTCTCTTTCGACGGCAGCAGATGGGAAGTCTCGTATTCGAATCGAATTGAGTCGGGCTTTCAAGTCCCGACCGATCTATTCTTCTCTTCCTCTTGCATGAGGCGCTTAATGTTTCGTAGTTTTGTGATACGAAATCTTCCGTGCTAGCTCGTGCGACCCCTCAAGATCGAGTATGTTTGTTTCTATTACTACACCCTTATTTCGTTAGGTGCATCCGTGCCTTTGTCGTCGCTTTAGCACCGATTGAATGGGAGTAAAAGGATCGGTCAAGATGGATCTACTCCACTCGTGGTGGTCAGTAGTGGCTTGGGTTGTTCCCAGCGGTTCCACCTGCAGGAAGACCAAGTCTTGGCATGATCCCTTGTTTTTAGCGGTTGGTTGTCCCGGAGGTCCGCTAGGAGTTAGTCCGCTTTGCGACTTCTTTCCCATAAGTGTCCGATCGCGATCACGATTTCCATGCTTTGTCATTCTAGTCTTGGTTCTTAGTGTATGGTCCCACGGATGGTGCCACTTGTTGATACAAAAGTTGGGCATTCCTTGTTTGGGGCTCCGCCTCGTACTCAATTGAGAATTGTTGCTCGAGACCGCGACTAAAGATGAAAACACCGTTAGGCTTATCGTGGGATTGTCTCCCACGATTATCCTCCCGTGAGAGTAAGTAATCGGTTTTAGGGTTTAAGGAGAATTAGGGTTTGTAGCTCGTACCTTAAACGAGGGATGGGATTCCCTTTATATACATACGGAGTCCTTGTTGGTTCCGTGTTTCTCAACCTTCTGCGTATCCCGCCTAAGTCGGTTGAGGAATGATTATCTCCTTGATTAAGAAATATCCGATATCTATTCCGTAAATAGATTTGGACTTGGGCTTTCGTGAGCCCAAACATTTAATCATCGTAGCCCAGTTCGTACCGGGCTAAGTTAATGTCGGACTTTAGTCGGGATCGTGACCCGGATATAGACTATACGTCATCACTTACAAAATCCGCCGAATACTATCAATCATGGCCGCTATGCGTATGCACCATAGTAGATTTTTACTTATAAAGCACACACTTATAAGAAACACCATTACACCAAGTCAACTTCAAGTCTTGCTCATACGAAGACCACGACGCACACGAAAAAACTCGTCTTGCAAAATTTAAACTCACTTAAAAAATATACGCAACACATAAGTCTTTATAAGGTTTTTTGTTACTTTTGCCAACTCGTTCATTTATTAACTTTTATACATTTAAAAGCTATTCACAAAACTAAATCACAATTTGTAAAAAGCTTTTGGAAAAGCTTTTTCTTAGATAAACAAACAAATTAAAGGACGTAGAAAGAAGGTGCATGAAAGAAACTAATAGTTTTTTGTAAAAGTTTGGAGGTAGCCAAATATTTCTTTAAAATCTTTTGTAAAACTTTTTATTACAGTGAAAAAAGTTTTTGCAAAAACTTTATAGAATATTAAAATAATTTTGATAGTTTGAGCATTCGAGATACTTTTAGCTTCGTGATTAGGTTACTTTTATTTACTTGAACTTCTTTGGGTAAACACTATTATTTTTTTAGGTTTGGTTTCTGTTCGAGCATTTTTAGAAATATATTTTTAGAGACATATTATTTGATGGTTTATACAGTCAATGGGACAACTAAGAATGCTAGTTTTAAAACGATCCATAGTATTACAATCGTCAGAGAGAAAGTCGTTTTTCTATTAGGGTATAAATGACTAGAGCTGACCGTGAGCTACTCAAGCTTGGCTCGCTAAAAGCTTTATTAGAGCTCGAGCCTAAGCTTTAAATACTTAGCTTGATTAGGCTCGCGAGCCTAACTAAAGGAGGTTTTACATATATAATATATGATAATCATACATTGTATAGTTTTTGTAGAGAAAATATTAGATCAAATTACTTTATTCTATTGAAAGTGTCAAAGAAGTTTCTATCTCACCAAAATACATGGATCGAAGTTCCATCATAAATACAATTTTTACAATTTAACTTTTCGAAAACTAGAAAACCTAATATACCTTGTAAAAGAGTCGAGCCCGAGTTCTAGCCTTAAAATACTCGGTAACTCGCAAGGCGAGCTCGAGTTTTACATGTCAGACTCGAAACAAGCCAAGCTCGAGCTTGGGCTAATATAATGTTAAATGAGCCATCAAGCTTGGGCTCGACTCGGTTACACAAGTTTCTCAACCCATACACAGTGTCCTTGGAGCCACATGCTTGAAATAATTTGAAACAATGGTACAAATTATATTCATGAAAAACGATTTACTTCGAATTTAATGTTTCCAGCTACTTTTTGAACAAATGTTTCCAACTAACCTAGAGGCATAAATTCATTGCTCTTCTTTTTCATCTTCTTTATTTACTTCTTCTTTGTTCTCTCAAGACCCAACACAAGCCAACATCTTCATTTACCTGTTTGCACCATCCAAGATATACAAAAAAAAAGTGTTTTTTTTTTAAAAAAAACTTCGGTGGTGTGAAATCTATATTTCGTTCTTACAAATGTCATTCATGGCTTCTCTAGCCATTTCAGCCCTTCACGTCTATGATTGCTTTTGGTTTTGGTAAGGATTTTTTAATGTATCATGTTTATTTACAAATATTATTATTATTTTACATGTTGTTTTCTTTTGTTTAGAATCTTTTAGCTAAGTATTTGTTGGTTTAAAAAGACACTCATAAGTATACTTTGATTTTGTTTTAGTTCTATGGACGACATGGATCTTTGCCATGGCCAAACTATATGTTCTCGAGTTTCAGAGGTGATTTATAGCATGGTGAGTATTATTTGTCTCATCTTCTTTTTCCTAGAAAAAGTGAACATTTTCACTTATCTCATATTTTTGAGATCTGGTATACAATCTTAAGAAAGAAAAAAAAAAATTACAATATCTTTTGAGATCTTTATTTTTTATGGTATTTGTTTACCAGGATGGGAAATCGAACATGTCTTAAGAGAAATAGCTTTTCTTTTTAAGAATGTTTGTGGGGTAAAGGGTTCTATTATTGTGTTTGTGTTCATTGGCTTATCAATCTATTAATATGCTCATAAGGCCATTCATCTGTTTGGCCTCTTTTTCTCCTAGAAGTATTTCATAAGAAAGAGAAGTCTATGGATGAAGTATCAACCAAGTTTGCAGCTAAAGTGGGAATGGAGGTAGCTAGTATTTCTGTTACAGAAAGAAGCACTTTAGTTTGGTTTCAGTTATTTTAACTAATTTTTCCTGTTACTTTTTCTTTGTTCATCAGGTTGTAAAAACACTCGAGCTTGGACCACCGAGAGATTCGTTGAAAAAGCTCTATGGGATGTTTCTACATGGAAAGGAGAAGATGTAGACTTTGGTTTGAATGAAGAGGCTTTTTTGTTAGGCTACATAAATCTGAGATAGTTCTTTTGTTTATGATAACATAGCTAGAAACTTATGATAACTAGAATTTACTCACTCATGGTTGGAAATTTGGTAGGGATTATAAGCTTCACATATATGTTCTCTTTCTCGTTTGGAAATCCCTTTGTCCTAATAAATGTGTTTAATGATACCCAATGAATTTCAGTAAAGATTAAAATATGTGGTAACTTTATAAAAGTTATACCACATGAATTTATGACAATCTCAAAACTGTAAAATTTTGTTCATTATGTAAATTAAAAAAGACTACTTTATGTGGATCGACATGACTACCTTGAAGTTAAAATTCGATGTAAAATATGTTCCTAACGCGATTTTGAAGTCTCTTGAACTCGAAAGCCAATATTTCCTACTTGTGAGATTTTGTTAGTAGTGGTCAAATTTGACTAGTATGGATGTCAACATGAAGTTTGTTGGAATAACGTCATTAGATTTTGACTTTCATTGGTCAAATAAACTCAATTCTTTATGTGGTACATTTACTAAACTATGTTAATAAATGATTTGGAGCATCTCCAACAATCGATATGATTCATAGTATTCATACAACTAAAATCAATATGATGACAAAAAGTAATTTCTTAAAATCAATATGATAACAAAAGTGTTGAAATGTGGTTTTTTTAATTTGTGTTTTAGAAGCATAAGTTAAACATATCAAAAGTACACAGAAATTTACATAAAAGTAAACTTGTTTGTAGCATTACGTGAATCTATGTATACATTTTTGTGGGTCTATTTACACTTTTGGTGTGCTTAACTTGTGCGGAGGCACAAATTAGAAAAACCCAAATTCTTTCATTTATATAAGGCTGGACATAGTAAGGGATCCCAATCCCTCTCATTTTTTCTGTCACATCAACTTTCTTTCTTCAACGACCTTCAGGCGATTAGGTGCCCAGTAAAAGCGACCATGGTCATTTTTTGACTTTTACCAAGTTATAATACATTTAAATTATAAGCAAGTGGAGAAACATATCGTATACACGACCCTCATTTGTAAAAACTCTTGGTCGATCGATTCCCTACAACAAGATCGACTTGTAATCGATCGCATAAGTCAATCGTGTTCTATTACTGCGAGCAGCCTAAAAGGTTAATGACATGTAATAGCAATGTACTTTCTCATTTGTTTAAATATCATATACAAACCTAAAATAATACCACAATACCCATCTAACTTTCAAATTTTGTTTCATTATCATACGTTTTTATGCCATCTCTTTGCATCGTTAGTATCTGATATTAGAACAAATGAGAAACTACGTTGCAATTAGATGACATTATCGAAAGACATCATCAAAATTTAAATTTGAATGCGTGTTCCAGAGTTAAAGTAGACAAGTCACACCAAGTCCTTTCTTGTATGAACAACATTTAAAGCTAGAGAAATAGTACTGCGTGCCCTTGAAAGTCGGATGACCGATTAGTCAAGTTTCACTATAAAAGAAAGTAAAAGAATTAAATTCTGAATGATGATATTAATGACCATTTAGTACTAGAATATATTTTCTATGCAAGATTTGAGGACCAAAAATATACATTGTGTGATGCAAGAGTTAATAACCAATACCAACAAATATACTTTGTGTGATGTAGGTCTTGAGCATTTCGACTTGAGGACCGAAACTGATTGAGAAAACCGACTGAAAACCCGCTAGAACCGAGTTGATGACATACCACAACTTGTTTAAGGCCAGTCTACACCCGTGAAAAACGACTAGACCGGAAGCGATTGAACCGAGACCGTAAACTAGAAATGGGCCAAAATGAATAAAACCTCATGAGTCATAAATCATATAAGTAAGAGGTAAACAAAAATAAGTCGATTTGACCAGTTGCTACTTCTACTGATAGATATAACGTCTGGATTTAAATATATGAAAATATATCACAACTAATAAACTTGAATGTTTAACCGAAATTATTGGTTACTGAAAGATATCTAAAAGGTCTCGATTTAAATTATTGTTTAACCAAATACTAAAAGAGAATTAGCTAACAACGTTTTTTTAATACTCTAGAACGGATGCGACTTAGGACGCTAACATAATGCTTTTCGATATCTTCACACTAGCCGTTCTTAAATCCAGATGCCCGTAGGCTAACAACGGATAAAGGTAAGCCGTTGGAGTACACCTAAGTATCACTCCACAACTGTAGACCGTTTGGGGCCAAGTAACCACCATGAAGAAGCATGTGGCAAGATTGCTAAGATCTTGCGCAAGATGGAATAGAATCCGGTTCCCATATTTATTTCTTAATTCTTATCAATTCTTGGAATGTAAAAAAGAACTATTTTAATAGTGCATTTTTTTAATAGAAGGATTAATGATAATGAATGAATCTGGTTTTATGTTATTCATACTGTAGAATTCTTTTCTTTGTGGGATCATTTTCCCGCGAGAAGTAATGAGAACAATGATAGAATGAATTCCTACATATGTCTAGATCCCATATAAATGGAAATTTTATTAATAAAACCTTTTCAATTGTACCCAATATCTAGCTTATTACGAATAATTCCGACAACTTCAGCTATGGTGCGATTTGATCTTTTTATTACTCGCAGTTTTATGAGAAATACACAGGATTCTTGATCGGGAAAGAAAAAAGAAAAAATTTACGCTTGTTGAAGGTAAAGTTTGAAATAGAACAATTCCTTGTGTCGTATCTCGATCAATGCATCCTCGGATGCTATGTTTGAATTTCGATTCTAGTATTGAGTTAAATGTTATACCTATAGGTTCCAGACACAAGTCAATCCTAGTATCACCCACAACTATAGACCGTAAGACACATGTTTAGGCATAAATTTAGATACGTAATTTAGGTCTCCTAATCATTTTCCATTAATTTTCGAGATTTTTCCTAGTATTTATAAATCGAAGACATCAACTCAAAATTTAAATTTGAATGCGTGTTCCAGAGTTAAAGTTGACAAGTCGCACCAAGTCCTTTCATATGAGCAACATTAATTTAGAGCTAGTAAAAATTACTTTTAGAGCTGGAAAAATAGTACTGTTGTGGCCTTGAAAGTCGGATGACCGGATTAGTCAAGTTTCACTATAACAGAAAGTAAAATAATAATAATAATAATAATAATAATAAATAAATTAAAAAACTAGAATAAAAAATAAAATCTGAATCAGGGATAATGATATTACATGTATAATGAAATAATGGCTTTCCATTTGTCCTACTACCTTGACCTATATATTTTCTACCCAAGGATTTTTGCGTCACTAATATTGAAAAGTGTAAGTTGTCCTTAAAGTTGTATGTACCTTGCAGATCGTTTAAGGCATGAGGTTTGCCAACATTCTTCGGTGTGTCTCGTGTTACTAAATCAGGTATCTTGCTCGAGAACATGAGGCGTGTAGGCCGGGTTTGAGCTTTCTATCTCGCCAAAGCCAATTGTATACGTTTATTCACTTAATTTGTATCCTCCCGTAATTAATGAACTTGTGGGATTTCATGTCAACTTCTGTAATCAGTTAATTACAATTTGTTTCTAGATTAGTCAAAATGGGTCGGGGTCAAGTTGAGCATCTCGCTTTTTTGTTTGGTTTCATTAACATATCAAATCATATCATAATAACCAACGTATATATTAACCCTAATTCTTTGCTATAAAAGAGAATATGTGTAAATAATTAAATATAATCTTTTGCAATTAAGTGATACACATTCAAGAGCATTTACTCTTCGAATAGAACTTAGGCCGGTTAACATTAAGAATAAGTTCTTACATAACCATAATTACTAAGGTTTGTGTTTAAGTTAGAGATGATATCACCTCAAATTGTTATTCAACTAGTATTGCTCTTCCGCAAACAATCATTGTCAACTTTTTTGATTCATTCAACTAAGAATTTTAAACGTTGAAAACTTTATTGTGCTATTTTGTTTAAATTGATCAAGTATTCTTGCTATACAATAGTTTAAATATTACATCTGTTTGCATGGTAAGTGGTTTAACTTAGTTCTTAAGTTATAATCACTTAATTGAGAGCAACAACTTATAAATTATGTCTATAAGTTCAAGTTGGTATGCTCGTAAGCTCCAAAAATTAAGTTTATTAACTTTGCAAACTATTAATAAACCCATATATAATCTTAAACAAACACCCCTTAAAGAGAATTCAATCTCAACAAGTGAGTACTCCCATTATATAAGGTTAAACAAACATTCCCTAATAAATTTTAATCTTAACAAATGGATGGCATTATGAGCTTATTGATAGTTTGATGAGCCAATAGGCTCAATTCTGTGGGTTACAAGCTTATCAACTTAAATGCCTATAAGCTCAAAGTTTGATAAACTTATAAGCCTAAAAAATAAGATTATTAGCTTTTTAATCTTTCAATAATTAAGCCCACGTATATAGTGTAAAACAAACACCACCTTACTTCTCGCTTTTGCTAGCTTCATGTGCTAGCAATAAGACAACGTTAAGTTGTAGATATATGAACTGATCCAACTTTTCTAAATTCGTGTATATGTAAAGATTGATAATAAAACATATAGTAATCAGCTAATCTTAACAACTGGAATCACAAATAATACTCACAATGCTATAACACACCTCTAAAACTCAAGAACAAGTCGCAAGAACAAATAATACTCGATCATAGTGGCATAAGAATCCCTGCCTTCATGCAAATCACTCTGTTAAATTCTTTCCTAGAAGAATCTTGTTGGTCTTGGTGACTGTCGGAGCTGTCGGAATAACCTGTTGTATAAACACAACACATACATACACTTACACAAAAAGTACTAGAAAAACAACTTAAAAGTATTAAACTCGAGTCCTACTTTTGCAGCGAGCTTGAGGCCGGCTGCATCATCGACCTACATGAACAGCTTGTCCATATTTTTCTTTGTAGCGATTCTTTTGGCGAAGTGAAACAATTCACTGTCAATTCCGATCTTTATGACCATGTGTGATATCATCATTTTAACATAAGCATCTTTTTTACCCTTTGTTGACCACTTGGAGTCAACTGGTGTGATACTAAAGACTTCACAAGCATTCTGATTAACCCACAAATTAAGTGTTCCAAAAACATCTCCCATCTTCTCAGTTATTTTCCTGTTGCTTTCATCGATTATTCTTGGCTTCTTATACCTCTCTTTTGTGAACCAAGAGAGCTTTTGTTTTGAGATCAAGTAACTACTCTCATTTAAGTGTTTAATTTCATCCACGTAATCCTTGGTGTTTTTCAATGCAACAAGATAGTGAAAGTTGCTATCACAATAGTCGTAATAAAAATCTTGTTGAAAAGCATCGAATGTTTTTGAAAGTGGGTCGGTGTCTGTTTTTAGATACATATACTGAAACTCAATGACATCCTGCGCACAAATTAATAGACATGTTTAAACTCAAATTTATTGTGTTTTGACATTTATACCCTCACAGGGTAAGGGTGGCAATTTCTGACCCGACACGAAACCCGACCAGAAACCGACACGAAAATAGGTTCTGGTCGAGTCTAAATAGATTTCGGGTCGGGTTTGGGTCGACCCATCCAACCCGTTTATTAAATAGGCCTGGTTCGGGTTAGGGATAAATTAAGCGGGTCGACCCGCCAACCCGTTTAAGATTTTTTTCTTAAATAAAAAATTATTTATATAATATTATACGGGTTAAATGGGTTAAACAGGTCGACCCGCAAACCCGTTTAACCTATTTAACTCGTGTAATGGGCAAACGTTTGTATATAAAACGGGTTAAATAGGTCAACCCGAAACCCGTTTAACCTATTAACCCATGTAACCTATTTAAACCGCCAACCCAAATATATATTCGGGTTAAATGGGTTAGGTTCGGGTTATGTATAAACAGGTTAGGGTTGACATAGCTGACCCGAATATTTAAATGGGTCAGGTTCGGGTTGGGATTTTTCGACCCGCCAACTTGTCAACCCGAACCCGACCCGAATTGCCACCCCTATCACAGATTGAAAATGTAAAGGTATTTGTGAAGGTATAAATGTCCAAACACAATAAATTTGAGTGTACCAATCATTTTGTGGAGTGTACAAATCACCTCCCATAAAAGAATTAGCTATACTTTCATGCTAAATTGTCTTAACTAACAAAAGACATAGAATGTTAAACTAGGTATAGGTTGTAAGAAGCTAATAATGGTCCCACTTAAGTCATCTTTACAAGTATCCAAACGCATTCTTCTGAATTTCTTAACATGAAGTAATGTTGCTTTAAGCAAATTATCAAAACCATCAAGAATAGAGTCCCACCAAAGAGCTAACTATGAATTTTGCGAATTATGAGCTAATATTAATTAAAAGACTCCTGTGGTCATGCTATGACTGTTCATCATGAAAACAGTACAGATATAAGATCTTGTGCTTGTTAGTCATTTCCATAATACAAAGATCAAATACTATATTATAAAGGATAAGACAATGATCATAAGACCATAATCACAAGCACTTACTTGAAACTAGAAATACACGAAACTACTTGTTATGAATCTTATTACTAAAAACCTTTTTCTCAGATTCAAAACATCCATATCACTTTAGTGCTGATAATAACTAAATGACTGAAAAACAAAAGTCGCAAGTACTTTAGCATTAGACATGATTCTTATTTTGATAAATTTAATACTAAACATCCTTGGTTAGTGTTCTAATATTAATAGTCGAGTCCATCCGAGCTAGATAGTATTAATACTTCACCTACGAACTCGAGCTCGAACATTTGCTTCAGGTTGATGCGGTTTTACTCGCCTGGGCTCGATAAGACCATAAATTCCAATACCATGTCAAGTTAAGACACATTTTCCGTAAAACCTATAATAATCTACATCAACTTTTAATCGCCAAATACTAAAATACTCGGCTTGGCTCAATTAGACCATAAGTTTATTAATAATATTAGGCCAATAAACTCCTACGAGTAAGTTATCCATATGATACACTAAACAACATTTCTGAACCAAGTTTTGTAAATTTACATCAAACTCAATATTTGCCTCTAAAAGTATTCAACAAATAGTCATCTGTCATATAGATATCATTATCCAAGTCACGTTATGGAAATACACATCAGAATTAGCAGCATCAAGCATTAAAACTCGAGTCGAGCTTGAACTCAATCACTAGTACTCAAGTTTAAGATTAACACGATTAGACCACAAATTGCCAACATCATGCCAAGTTAAACAAAACATCTGCTCAAAGACACACCATCGTCTTCAAAATCACTGTATTATCCATTTACAAGTGCAAGGGATCAATAAAGTGATTCAGACTACTTTGCAAAACACTTGTTTATCAGCTTAAACAAAACCGGTTTAAAAAAGCAACCCACATATCAATTTCAAACCACCCTATGATCGTTTTAGCATTTGAAGCGAGACTGTTTTTGCTCCTAAACGGTCTTCTAAGGACCTAATCCTGAATTGGTTCAAGTGGCTAAGCAATTCATGTAAATTGTAATCCTTTTGCTCCTAGTTCTTACTAGGTTGCTCTTAATATTCACTTTTATGATTTTGTAGGAGAACACGGTTTTAAAAAGTGATTTCAAAAGTATATCACAACATATGATTAAAAAACACCCAATATCTGTATCTGTATCTCTATAACCAAAATAACATCAAATATTGGACGAAAACCATACGCCAACAATAATCCTACCACCCAATCAGACTGTGACGAAAATAAAACATTATGTTAACAACTACTCAAAGGAAACACATAAATCAACTACTACCCATTTCTTTTATAGACAATTGTTTCAAACAAATAATACTTACAAAGTCACCTCTAAAACTCGAGAACATGTGGCAAATATCTTATATCCATTTGACGCACTCCTTGGCCTCTAACTGCCACGGACGCTCCTTCCCGATAGACTTTGAACGCTGGATTTCTGTCCGATATGGCGACCAGGCGGTCATAAAGCTGTCTGATACTCACCTACAGATATGTAAACATCGTTAAACATAATGAATCCATTTATATGAGTTGAAACCATGAAAACACAATAGAAAAGTAATTTCTTACCTTTTTCCCATCCTGACCAGCCACGGGTGAATCATTTACACCAAATACCATTGAAATTTTTGGCTTGTCAAAGACCAAAGGGGGAACACATGTCATCACCTCCATACGTGCAAGAGTGTCTCCAACTTGAACACTCTTCAACCCTCCCAAAGATACAATATCACCCACAGAAGCTTTCTCCACTATAACACCATCAAGCCTAGCCCTTTTCATAATTTTCAAAACCTGAAGTAATTTCCAGAGAATGAACAATTAAAATTTAAATAGCATTAAGCTTTTACAAGTATAAAGTGCAGTAACATATAGGGACAAAAGAGTACATACACGCCCCTCTTCGACAACCACCCCGGTATTTGACTCACGAAAGGCCTTGACTTTATCGTTTTGAGAAATCACACCGGCTGCTATCCTCCCAATCATAAAGCGCCCCCACTTATCATCTTTGCTTATCATGGAGACCTGAAATAATCAAAAGCTCAAATTAGGTAAAGTGTAAAAAATTATGCAATGTCTATATGGATGCAAATCCCTCAACTAAATGCTATTCAAGTTCCCAAATTACAAACACCAACTCGTGACAAGGTTCGTTCAATGGGTGAATAATAGTTAAGTGAATGTTGTACAAGAATATATTATGGATGTAATGGTAATGCGTAACATTTAACTAACCAAGATTTGGAAGGGTTCTTGAAGCCTTGTTGTTGCCGGAGCTGGTACACACTTTATGATCTCTTCAAGCACCGTGACATGTCCTTTGCATCGTAAAGTAGGTCCAACAAAGCCCACCATCTTTAGCGATGCATGGAGAACATGAAACTTAAGCTCGTCCTCCGAAAGATATGGTTAATAAATGATTAAATCTTATCATATTATTTTCTTGATTAATGAACCAATTTAAACTTACCAGTTGCATCATTGTCAATCAAGACATCCCCAACTTGGGTTACAATCTCAACACATCTCTCTTCAAGAGCTGAAGCTGCATGATAGATAGTTGATAATGTCGTGAGATAAGGACATTTAAATATTCAATTAGAAAAATCAATGCAAAATTATACCTTCAAATCGATCTACTTTATTCAAAAGTAGAATTATGCTTAGCCTAGATTGTATAGCTTCAGCAACAAACCTCGCTTGTCCCTTAAGACCTTCATTCACATCTACCACAAAAATTGCACCATCTGCCATGGAAACACCTTGACAGACGTACACAAATCATAAGAAAGAAACGTGTACACTAAGCTTGTGTATCTCGGTCAACTACATTGTAAGAATAGAAGATGTACCTCTCCAAGAAAATCATCATGACCAGGTGTGTCAATAACATTAAGTATGTGGTCTTTCCAACTCAAGGATGTGACCTACAAGTGACAGAGAGGAACATATTAACTTTTTAAACTTTCAATAAGCTCAATATATAAGCTTAAAAAAACAATCCTTTTGAGATTCTAACCTCATAACTTCTCATACTTTCAATAAGCTCAACAAATAAGCTTACACAAACACCCCCTTAAGAGAATTTTACTTCAAAATATGAATGGCCTTATGAGCTTACTGATAGATTAATGAGCCAATAACCTCACCTTTTGTGGCTAATGAGCTTATATACTTTAAAGCTAATGAGCTTAAATAGCCCATAAGCTCAAAGTTTGATAAACTCATAAACCTAAAAAATTAAGCTTATTAGCTCTTCATACTTTCAATAAGACCATTATATAAGGTTAAACAAACACCCCCTTTTGAGATTTTAACCTCAACAAAACAGGTGAATGTCCTTATAAGCTTATTAATAGATTGATAAGCCAGTAAACACACTAAATAAAATAAGACTAAAATACACCGTTGGTCCCTATACTTGTAGTGGAGGATCGCGATGGGACGAAACCGGCATATTCATCGTCGGGGTCCCTATTTCAAGGTTTTCACTGCCACAAGTCCTTTGACCATTTGCCGTTAGTCAAGGACATCTCAAGGCGCTACATTTGTCTTTAGTCCAAGGGTAATTTTGACATTTCCATATTTCAAAGCTTGCTCGATACACTTTTCTCGTGGTCATGACAAGAATAGAGCCTAATAAAAGCAACTCATATTCACCACTCATCCCTAAAGTCTCCTCTACCAAAACTAAATCTTATCCCGAATTTTTCCGATCTACTTTTAATAATGGTTCGTTGTGCTTGTGGTAGGCTAGTCAGTAGTTAAAACTTGTCGGAATAATGTCAACGCCGGCAGCGATACTATGCATGTCCTGCTCAGTTGGCTAGCATTCTACCTGGTTGTATTTTTTAATTTATCATGTTTAGTTAATAGTTTCATCTTGGAGTCGCCTTTTAAGTGTGTTCAAACGCTTGTTTTTCGATTTTTAGGGATCCAGTGTCCCATAAATGGGTGGTGGATCCACCACAAACCACCGAGCAAGCGGAGGTGTTCCTCTACTTGCAAAGGCATATCCAACAGAATGAGGCGGCGTTGCATGAATGCCAACAAGCCCTCATCACGAGACCATGGATACTATGGACGCAATGCTGTGGCAAATGAGCTAGAGGCTACTCAAGCCGATACCCTAACCGAACTCCTCCTTGAGAAGGAGAAACTCGCCGATCGAGGAATTTCGTGTTGTCTCCCGGATACTCATCTTTGCCGTCTGTGTTTGGTTTATCTAGTGGGTTAGCAATGTAGGTGGTTTTTGCCTTTTCGCCGGTGGTATGTATGGTGTGTAAGTAGACGTGGCGATGTGTAAGTAGAAGTGTGGCGATGGTTGACTTTTGAAAAGTCAAGTTTTTATGTAGTTTGGTCCTTCTACAAGATTCGTAGTTTTACTTTTATCCTTTAGTCCTTTTGAGTGTTATGCCTTTAATACTTTCTCCTACCCCTTATAAATGATCAAACCCACCTTAGTTGCCACACAAATATTATGTAAGTCAAACCACACCTTAGTAAAATGATCAAACTCATAACAAAGCTACAAGTATCAAAGATGGATGAATGATGAGAGATGGATGAATGACACCACTTTCGAGTATCAACATAAACTTGATATGGTGTTGTTCATCCATCTTTCATCCTTCATTCCTGTTTGTCATGATAGAATAACTGTATCCAACTCGAAACCCAGATACAAGTATCAAAGATGGATGAATGATCAGTGATGGATGAACATACACCATTTCTGAGCATCAACATAAACTTGATATGGTGTTGTTCATCCATCTTTGATCCTTCATTAGTGTTTGTGATAATAGAATAACAATAACCAAACTCAAAACACAAATCCAAGTTCAACAGATCCAACAACCATAGAGAACCATAGACATATGAAGTCTCAAGGATGGATGACCAGACACCACTTTTGAGTATCAACATAAACCCATATGGTGTTGTTCATCCATCTTTGATCCTTCATTAGTGTTTGTGATAATACAATAACAAGAACCAACTCAAAACACGTATGTATGAAGACTCTAAAACAATACAATAAAACACAATTAAACCCATACACTAAAATGACATGATTTCATACATAACGCAATGGATATATTTCCAAATGCATAACATTTTGGAGTCTACAAAGTTCATAAACATACATTGTTTAAACACAAGAAATATTGTTTGTGGGAATACATATTCGATGGATAACATTGGCTTTCATATGCTTAACTAGCAATTTTTGTGGTGAAGAAAGCTTTGTCGCTATAATCTTGGTCTTAGTCCGTAATTGCTTTGAGACCCACCGTAAAAGATCAACTTGACTTCCAGATTGAGACCGACCACACTTGGTTGATCATTACCGCATAGTTGTCACCGTAACCTTTGCCTTCTTCTTTGATGTAACTTTGGCCGGATGAACCTGCTTTTTGAGAATGTTGTGTAGTGCCTTGACTTTCGTAACACCTCCTCGCCCAAGACATGTTTTCTTGTTGTGACCAAGATTGCCACAATACCACAAACCACACTCTTACCAGACCGTGACAAGTTACCGGTTTTTTCACAATTATCATTTTCAAGAAAAGCCCCGGTTCTTTTCTTTCGTGGCCTACCTAATGGTTTATGATGTTTAGTGGAAGAATGGTTGTAGGCACCGTGACTTATACCAATGCTCATAACCGCTTATTGGTCGGATGTGGTGTTTGTAAGTTTCTTCCCAAGTCTTAAGCAAGTAACATGGATGAACCCATGATTCAACAGATCCTATTTGCATTCCATTCAACCTCATACACCGTGGGTAGCAACAAAGATGTTTACATGGCATGCCAGAAGCTCCCATCTTCTACATGTACAAGCCCTAGCTTCAACATTCACAACACACTTGTCTCCCCATCCACCGACCTCATACTTTTCTCCTTCAACCCGTAGCGTTGTACTTATAAGCCTCTTTCTTGATTGCATCTAACATGAGTGTTGCCTTTGGTGTTAATGTTCCAAGACATTTTTGAATCACATTCACAACGCTCACTATTCTTTTCATACAAGACTTCTAATGTATTCCAAAGCAAGAATGATCGGTTGGTGCCTACCTCCCACTAGTTTCCCATTGAACACCTCACACATGTTATTAAGTAGCACATCGAATGAGCCCTCCCTACAACTTGTTTGGTTAGGTTCCTTAAAATGTCGAGAACAAAAGATGTACAAGTAGACATAGATTAGGTTAGGTACCGAAAAATGCGACCTTGACCAATGAGTTGGTGGTATCTTACTTAACCAAGCATGGGGTGTTCGCTAAAACTCTTGAATTCCAAAGATGGTCGCCTCAAATTGTTGGACGGTTGTTGTCACGCACATCTCCACAAATGTTCCTTGTATGCTTTAGCATTCCATTGCAATTTCATATTATCATGGATGTGCTTCAAACAATATCTCGTGTTCAAAGACTAGGAATACTCGCGCTAACCGGAATGATACCGCACAAATAAACATCAATTCCTTACTAATACAATTTGCATATAAGGAAAATACAAGTGATTCTAATCAACAAAATGGTAACATCACCTTTGCCTGTCACGATAAAAGTGTAGTTTGAGTTTCGCTGCAAGTCAAGATCATCTCTTAGACATTCAAGAAACCAAATCCATGAGTCTTTGCTTTCACCGCAATCTGCAGATGCTATGTGGTATATTCCATTGTTGTCGTTTATACCGATCGCCGTTAGAAGTCGCCGTGAAAAGGACCCTCATAAAAGCACCATCTAACCCCAACAACTCTCTTTGACAAGCTTTGTATCCTTCCTTCAATGCGCCTAAGCATACATACATTCTCTTGAAAACTCGTTGGACTTGTTGCATCTGCTGCGCTTGTACACTTATCCTAACTGCTGTATCCGGGTTAGTTTTCGCAACTCTTCAACATAGTCTCTTAAAGGGTGTACCGCTTATGATCACCCCTAATCTCATTTTTCGCTTTGTTTTTGCCCTTAACGCTTTTTGCATAGACACCGAACTTCAAACTGCATCGAAATGATCTTGAACAAATTTCGATTGGAATATCCGATTGACTTGAACTTGGTCAACTATTTGCTTCAAAGAAACTTGTAGTCACAAGCTTTAATGTCTCTTGATTGCAAACATCCGTGTTCATCCTTGAAAGTTCGAACAATCCATACATCTTTATCTCGTATTTTGGCTACATACAACAACCATGGACACTGTTACTTGCTCCTTGCGCTTGCAAATACACATCCCTACCGAGGCCTCTAGTTATCGGACCATTTTTCCTCTTTGGGACTTTCCTCACTCGAACCTTCGGTTATTCCACAAACAGTATTTGTCCGAGACACCTAACCCTAATTCTCTGCTTGTCATTCTTAATTAGTTGCAATTTCCTCCTAGTCTTTATTGAAAGCATGTAGATCCTATCTTTCACTTCTTTTGCGCTACAAAACTTTGACCACGTAAAAATATATTTCGTCCTCCTGCTTGTGTCGCCTCACTTAACTTTTGTTTCTTGTATGCCCTCAATTTGTTCCTCCTAATAACATACTCATCCTCATTCTCGTAACCACTTGCAAAATCATTATCATCTAACAAATCCAACTCATTTTTCTTTAAAAATCATGTGGTAGTCGGTCGGTGGTACCTATAGATGGTAAATCAGTAGTCTCGGTCACTTTGAACAGATTAACATCAAAATCAGCTCCTCAAAAGTATTAGCCTCATCGACAACCGTGTTTCCATCACCATTGTTCTCAATATCATCATCGCCACTCATATAAGTGTCTGCCTCACTCACATTGTCATCACTTACGCCTTCATCGATTTCACTAACCGCATGATTTACCTTTTGGATATGATCCATGGATTACATGTTTCCTCCTCATGATGACCAAACTCTTGATCATTTTGAGATACCTCTTCAGACTATCTATTTGGATATGCTCAATATGTTTATCTATATGCTTGTTGACATCACCGCAACATCTTCAAGATGATGCACTCTACAAACTGGAAACAAGGGTTGTGTTTTCGCATCCGACTAGATTGTACCAAAGTATTGACTTCCAAAGGTTGATTCAGAACCTCACATAAGTCCTCTACCACGCACTTATTAACAATGTTTTCTAAGAACAATTTCTTTGAGCAATATGGAACAATAGCAAGAGTCGCTTTTTCTTTGTTGCATCCACATCAAGAATAATCGTCCTAATTGACTTTGGTGACATTTGATCAACGCCTAATGTTGTCTTACCATTTTCAACATAAACCTCTATCATCTTATGGTCATCAACAAGATCTTTCAATATTTCTAAATTAGCACTCTCACTTAAGCTATACAAACCATCATCTAAATTACTACCAGCTTAACAAAGTAATAGTAATTTTTGAACCCACTCATAACCCAATTCATACATAAGCACATCCAACTCTTCAACCGACACACTATCAACATCAACCAAATCAACTAAACTTTCCATACCTCCAACGATATTCTACTGTGCCAAGATTTAAAGACACCATTGTGATGAACCCTCATACTAAACATTTTAGATCTACCACCGAAAACATGTCAATATATGTTTGAAGCATTCTATAAACTTAATTGGGAAACAATAAATACCACAATTACAAATTCCAATGATCAGAATCAACAAAAAAACAAGATCGTATTTCTTCTTATGAGTCGATAGGACGGTATCATCAACCTGGATAACCCGACCGCCTTCTTACTTTCCATAGGGTAAACCCATGCCTTTGGTTTTATGATCGATAAACAGGGTTTTGTGACATGCAATTAGGGTTTGTGAATTCGATAATTTTGTAACGAAAGTTCGGGACGATTGATAATACAGACTATGTGTTTATTCAAGGGAAGAGGTTACATTACATGTGCCAATAATTAAGAAATTTTAATTAAAATATGGAAATGTCAAAATTACCCTTGGACTAAAGACAAATGTAACGCCTGAGATGTCCTTGACTAACGGCAAATGGTCAAAGGGACTTGTAGCGAGTGAAAACCTTGAAATAGGGACCCCGACGATGAATATGCCTTGGTTTCGTCCCATCGCGATCCTCCACTACAAGTATAGGGACCAACGTGTATTTTAGTCTAAAACCTACTATTTTGATCACCACCTCTTTGATCACCACCTCGATCACACACACTTATTAATCCCGCTAAAAACCCTATCCTCTAATTTCAAAACACAAAAAATTCTATGATGGGCGATTCAAAAAAAATGCTATGCACTACCAGAAAATCTTTTGATCCTGCTAAAGAATATGGTATGTATTATTTTAGCAATTGCATATGGTTATCATATTTTATGGTTATCATATCGATTGATTGTATGAATGAAATGTAATAATTTACTCTTTAACAGATCAAAAACCCAACCATTTTCACTTTGAAGTTAAACCATGGCGGGTTTTTACAATGGGTTCTGAATACGCTACATGAATGGTAAGGTTAATGGTTTGATTGGGTTGATGTCGATGAATGGTCCGTCCATGAACTTAGTGACATGCTAGACTTGGTAGGTTATAAAATGAGGTTAGCTTTTATCATTTTAGAATTCCTAACACTAGTTTAGATGAAGGACTTAAACCCTAGTAAAGATAGTGATGTTATAGAGATGGTTAAGCACATTGGTTCATTGAAAGTGATTGAGGTGTTCACCGAATTTTGGGTGTCGCTTTAGATGTTCCCATGTCACAACCTATGTCAAACCCCTTGCCTTCTAAGACTAATATGGTTGAGGTGGAAGTAGCAGAACCTATGTCAAACCCCTTGCCTTCTAAGAAAAAAACTATAAAAAAAAACTATGAAAAAGTTTGTTAAGAAACCGACTAAGAAAGCACTTGCACAAAAAATGTTAACTTTTGAGGAATGGCCTGGTGGTGATCCCTTTGAACATGTCAATTATGATGATTGTGTTGTGCCTGAGAAAGAACTTGCTAATATTGAAGTGGGACAATCAAGTGGGTTACATATAGTACAAGCTAGCCTAGGATTTTGCCAACTGACTTAGATATGGAGGACTTTGATCCCTTTTATCCTAACAGTGTGAATAATAAAGGGGGTCAGTCAAGTGGGTTAAATAGAGGAGATGATGATGAGGTTTTAGTTGACAAGGACAACATGTTTGATGATGTTGAGGTTGATATGGATGCTTTTAAGGAGAAATTTGATATCAATGTTGATTGTGAAGGAGAAGTAGATTTAGAAGAAGATTTAGACATTGATGACTTTGATAGTGCATCAAATTGTGAGGTGATTTAGAAGTCGGTAGAAACAGGCATTAAGAAAGTTAGCAAAAATCACCAAAGGAAGGTTTTATGTTGGCGTAAAATTTGGTGACAAATGGACGTGTTAGAAATGATTTCTAAATTAGCAATGGAGCATAGAAGACAGCTTGTATGTTACCAAAATGACAACAATAGGGTCGAGCTATATGTAGAGGTCAAACACCGCTTTTAAAGACACCGATGAGTCAAATGAGGTCTCAAATGCAAGTGGGCCTGTTGATGGGCCAATAGTCCAGATCAACAAACTTGTCCATGGACTTTACTTGTGTCTAAGGGAACCCAAGAGAGACATGGAGTGTCAAGACCTTAAATGAAACCCATACCTATCTTCATTCTAGGTCATGAAAAGTGCATGCCCACCTTCTTAGCAAAAGATGTAGAAAATACAATAATTCCTAACCCCGACATCCCCACATCCGCACTTAGAGACCAACTCCAAAAAATATGAGATGAGTTTTCCAAAATGAAAACTTATAGGGCAAAACAGTTAACAAGGGGTAAGGTAGAAGGTGATTATGGGCATCAGTATGCACTGTTAAAGGATTATATTTTAGAACTCAAAAAAACAAACCCAGACACAACTATTAAGCTTGAACTGGAAAAACCAACTGATCCAAAGAATAAGTATAGACAATTCAAAAGGATATATGTTTGCCTAGGAGCTTTGAAGAAAGGGATTAAGGCGTGAAATAGAGAGTTGTTGGGTCCGATGGATGTTTTATGTCCGGACCTCGCCATGTCAAATCTTAACAAAGATTGGTGTTGATTGTAACAATGGAACATATCCAAGTGGCTTATGGTGTGGTGGAAGTCAAACAAAAGATTCCGGATGTGGTTTCTAGATTACCTAAAGGATGATCCGGATTTGCAAATTAATTCCAATTTCACATTCATATCAGATAGGCAAAAGGTATGTGTTGCATTTGTAGTTTTTTTATGTTACTTAATTGTTTAGTTAGATTCATTCCTTATTGACTTTGTTACTTGTCTGCCTATAGGGAATAATACCAGCATTAGAGGCCATTTTCCCTAGTGCTGAGCATAGATTCTGCTTGAAGCATATACATGACAACATGAAGTTGCAGTGGAGGGGTCATTATATAAGGATGCGTTATGGAAGTCTCATCGCAACAACAATGACAAATTTTCAAAAGCACATGGAAGACTTGAAGAAGATAAACAAATATGCTTATGAATGGTTGAACAAAATTCCAAAGACACCACCGGGTCTAGGTCACACTTCTCCGGTAAGTTTATGGTTCAATTTTATACACTTTACTTTATATAGTATTGTACAAAGATGGAACATACACAGTTTACTTTACCACTTTACTTAATACTCTTAATATTATTCTAGGGAGAGCACATTGTGATGTGCTTTTGAACAACATGTGTGAGGTACTAAATAGGCAATTGCTAGATGCAAGGGATAAGCCAATAGTTACTTGCTTAGAGTACATCAGGCAGTATTTGATGAAAAATATTGTGAATGTGCAAAAGGTGATTGATAAGTGTGATGGACCTCTCACCCCCAATGCAACCATACTATTTAACAAAATCAAGGATGAAGCTGCTCAATATAAGGTATCCTTGTTCATTTATCTTTTTACCTGTTTATTCATGAATCTGTATATTCATATATCTATCTATACACTTTAGTTTAGTTTAGTTTATACAGTTTACATGTTTATTAGGTTGAGTGGAATGGAGAAGATCAATATCAAGTCAGTGGACCTTGGGGAGATCAGTGTGTGGTCAATATGAGGGATAAGGTGTGTGCATGCAAGAGGTGGGAGTTAATAGGAATGCCTTGCAGGCATGCTGTTGCAGCTATTAATGACATGGGAAGCAATGGAATGGTTGTTGGTATACCAGAAACATGGGTTCACTCATGCTATTGGCTCATAACTTGGCAAAAGATGTATAGCTACAAGATTTCTTGTGTCAATGGACCAGAGCACTGGCCAAAATATAATGCTCCAATCATATTGCTTCCACCTGTGCATCATCCACAAGTAGGCGCACCACAAAAAAAGAGGAAGAAAAGTGTAATTGAAGTTGAAGAAATGGTTAAGTGGTGGAAAATTAAGTAGTTTCGGAAAGATCGTTAGATGTGTGTTATGCAAGGAACTTGGACACAACAGAAGGTCATGCAAAGGTCAGAAGTTGGGAGGAAAAACTAGTGTTGGCAACAAGAAGAGCAAGAGATCAGAAGTTGGGAGTGCATCAAAAGACAAAGAAGCAATGAAGAAAATAAGTTGGGAGTGCATCAAAAGACAAAGCCTTCTCAACCTACCCCAAATTCACCACCAGCAAGACCATCTAAAGGGATTGTTATAAAGGATTCACCATCAGCAAACACAAGATCATCAAGAAAACTTGATGCTGCTGCAAACAAGGCTGCAAAGACCAAGGGTAAGGAAAAGGTTTTCAACTGATGGTATTATCTAGTGTAATTATTTTGACCAAACTTTGATAGTTGGTGTCCAAACTTTGGTAATATTAGTCTAAGTATTAGTCTTAGTGTAGAATAATGCTTGTGTCAGTTTGTCATCAAACTGTGATATCCAACACAGTTTGTCATCAAGCTATGTTGTGGATTTTGGTTACTATCTTGTGTGATAGTGAAACTGATGGTCTGGTTGTGTATGCATTTTGGTTACTATGAATTCTGCACTTAATAGATGCATTTTGACCAAACTTTTAACTCTTTTGTGTATGCTTTTAATTTTGACCAAATTTTATACACTTTACTTTATATAGTACCAGTGGTAGATGGTTGATATGTATGTTTTTAAGTCTTTTGTGTTATGAGTATGACAATGGTAGATGGTATTGGTAATGAGCTTTTATCACCATTTATCACCAACTTGACATAACCATACAATTCAACATAACCATTTGTACAAAAACAAAGCAAAACATACCATTCACCAACTGAGTAAAACATTGACCATACGATTACAATATAACCATACCATTACCATTTCATTACATCACAACATAACCATACCATTACAACCACATTGACCACAGTTGCATATGGCAATACAACCATATTGTACAAAAACAAAGGAAAATCTAACAAATACCATTCCATTTTGCAAATACCATCCCATATATGTATGGAAATTAGATTACCTAACCATTTCAAATTCTTTTCATGAAATAAACCACAAAAAATAACCAACTAACACCTAAAATAAACTTCAGTCTTCTAGCTTCTTTTGCTTGATCATCAACTGTTGCACGAAGATCGTTCATAGATCTCAATAATCCGGGTATAATTTGAACGGCTCTTGGACACATTTCTGGGTCAAACCAATCTATAAAGCCACAACCTCTTGAACAACAGTAGAACCTCCTTCCTTGATTAGTAGGATTCCATGAAGTGCGGACATTCGAGGGAGCTTGACAACTACCACAACGAACCATTATGTGTTCTTGTTTGTCTTTGTTAGTGTGTGCTTGTGATTGTGTGTGTTTGTGTTTCTGATTGTGTTTTTGGGTTTGTGATTGTGTGCTTCACTTATAAAGTGGAAATAATGGGAGGGAAATCACAATAACCTAGAAAATGAGAGGGAAATGAAAATATTATAAAGTTAGCCCCTCTCGTTAGGAAAGAAATGCATTGGACGTCCTTTTTTAACCCCGGGTCAAGATTTGTACTAGATCCGTAATAATTGTAAACCACAGGGACGAAACGCACTGAAAAAAAAGTATAGGGACAAGATCCGTAATTTTGACCAAACCACGAGGACGATTTATGTAATTAACTCTTATTATTATAAAGCTTGTTTGAAAGGAACCAGATAACCTTTATAAAATTATAAAAACGCTAGTTTTTCAATGCTCTTTGAATAACCGTTTAGCATTACGTCATTTTACCAAACATTTTTATAAATTAAACTACTACTCCTAACTACTATTGCTAAATAACATTGCTATTTTCAACAAACACACCCTACATGGGTGTTTTGGATCGGTTATTTTTTGTGTTTAAAAGTAAGTAATTTAAGCTGCTTAAAAATATGTCCTTTTAGAAAGAGTGTTTGGGTTTACATACTTTCTTAACGATGCAATAATACTAAAAATGATAATAGTTTGATAAAATTAGATATCTTTCAGACTACTAATAGTTGAGACTAGCATGATCGCTATTAACTAGACGTCATATTAGATTTTCTTTCCACCATCACAGGCAGAAAGTTATAGTTGAAAGGCAAATTTTGATAATTTTTAAAAACTACACTACAAACGGTTCGTTAGAAGGCAAATTACAAAAATAGCCACATATTTTAAAAAATTTACATTACAATTTTTTTTGTTAAGGGTTGGATGGCGAGTTGAGTGGTAAAAATTTGTTAAGGGAGGAAAAGATATTGTTAAGGTTGGAGTATGAGAATCAACGTCGTACACCTACCAAATATTATTATGTATTTTAATGGAGCAAACGTTGGACAAAATCGTGAGGAGGTGGAAGCCGTCAAACATGAATTTAGTGCTACTTTCAATAAATACAATGTTGATTACTTTTTATGGGTTAAACGTTCGACAATAGATACCTAGTAATTGCTTATGTTGATTGATTAATGCGAAATGACGAGGTTTTTACAAATATTGGAATTTGAAACGTTTCCAAATTACGCTTTATTTATGTGCCACACATTTTGGTTCGGCTTGAAGCCTGACAAGGGTACTTGAGGGCTCGGTGCAATGTTGGTTATAATTTTTTTATGTACCTATAACCTCTCCATCCATGTTATAGATGCACCACTAACCGGTGTTATAAGGTCATCGTCATTGGTTGTGTGTTATTAAAATGTTATTGGAGAAGGTGTTTGCCTGTCCTAAATGTGTTTGATGATACCCAATGCATTTCAGTAAATATTAAAATATGTGGTAACCTTATAAAAGTTATACCACATGAATTTATGAAGTCTCTTGAACTAGAAAGCCAATATTTCCTACTTGTGAGATTTTGTTGGTAGTAGTCAAATTTGACTAATATGTCAAGATGAAGTTACTTGGAAGAACGTCATTAGATTTTGACTTTCATGGGCCAAATAAACTCAATTCTTTATGTGGTACATTTACTAAACTATGTTAATAAATGATTTGGATCATCGCCGACAATCAATATGATACAACTAAAATCAATATGATGACAAAAAGTACTTTCTTAAAATCAATATGATAACAAAAGTGTTGAAATGTGAAGGTTTTTACATAAAAAGTACAAACAAATATACTTTAACTTTTATGTAAGTTTCAGTATACTTTCAATGTACTTTTGGTGCTAGGGCACAAGTTAAAAAAAGAGCAAATTTCTTAAATGAACCGATTTCACTAGTGTTTTATGAATATGAACCTCGCGTTTATTGTTTACCAAAATGAACTTTTCGATTGGGCGAGTATTGAAGCAAGGTTGGGCGAGGGAGCTGGTGTCTGGGCGAGGGGAGCAAGGTTGGGCGAGGACGTGGGCGAGGAAAGCTGGGGTTGGGCGAGGAACTGGGCGGAAGATGAGGGCTAGGCGAGGGTATGGGCGAGGGTCCTAGGCGAGGGTTCTAGGCGGAGGAAGATGAGGGCTAGGCAAGGGTATGGGAAGAAGATGAGGCCAGGCGAGGGTATGGGCGAGGGTGCTAGGCGAGGGTATGGAAAAGTCTATGCCAAGTTTGGATAGTACGGTTTCGTTTTCAGCTTGGTGGGTTTAGCGTATGTCTAAATTATGTACCAAGTTACATGCTGTATTAGAATCTTTATTGCCACAAACCATCTGTAGCCTTGGATTTAAGTGGTGGCTGATCTGATGGTGTTGTACGTGGTGGTTATCGGCCAGGTTTCAACTACGTCTTTGTGTCGGATCTTATGAATTGTGAAGATGGTTGAAATGCTTTGAATATAGAGATAAAATGAAAAAGAAAGACCTAGAAGATGGTTGAAATGCTTTGAATATAGAGATGAAATAAAAAAGAAAGACAAAGAGATAAGATGTGAGGAATGGATGGTTGTGAATGGGGCATGAGGAATACCCATACGTATGGATGAAAAGAATAAAATGGTCCCTATACATGAAAAGAAAATTTTGGTCCCTGTCGTGATGTGACGTATTTTGTTCATTTTGTAAAATGTTAAAAAAAAAAAAAAATAATAATAATGGTAGTTTGTATTTGTAAAATAGGTATTGAAATAGATTATTTAGGTAATTTACTTTTTATGTATACTTTTTATGGGTTTTTTTTTTTTTTTTTTTTTTGTGTGTTCTCATGCCTAACACAAAGTTAGAAAACACAAATGTGAAATATAAAACATCTTCTTTCATTGATATAAAGGGTTAATGACATCTACATCCGTCTCATATTAAATGTCCAATTGAATTTTATAATTCTTTCTTTCTTAACTTTATTATAAATATTTTGGTTATATTATATAATATTGATCTAAAATATATAAATAGATTGAGTTTTAAATTTATTTCCATCGCATATTATTTTTATCTAGTACTACATTACACAATAAAAATATTTAAGGTCAAAGTTATAAAGAAAGACTGAAAAGTCAAACCTGGACATTTAATATAGGACGGAGGGAGTATAATAGTAACGTATTTTCTCATTTGTAATAGTAACGTACTTTCACTATCATAGGTTTTTGCGTCATCTCTTTGCACCGTTAGTATATATGATATTTGAACAAATGACAAAGTATGTTAGTATTAGAGCAGTGTGTGGGAGGATCGTGGCTCGCCGTGGGATGACATAGCACCTCGCCGTGCCTCGCCACCACACCGGGGGTGCTCGTCGTGGCTCTTCGTTGACGGGTTCGTCGTCACCACGAAGAGGTTGAGGTTTGTACTTTTGTCAGTTTTTTTTTTTTTTTTTTTTTGTAAATATGTAATGTTTTATTTAGTGATGGGTGCCAAACGAAGAGGTTGAGGTTTGTTATGAGGGAGAGAAAGTTTGTTGTGGTTAGTTGTTGAGGTTTGTTATGCTGAGGTAGCGCTGACGTGACGATGATGAAGAGGTATGCTATATCACCGCACCCACCGCTCTTATATGCCATTAACTCTTATATAAATCGAAAGACATCAAAATTTAAATTTGAATGCGTGTTACAGAGTTAAAGTAGACAAGTCACACCAAGTCCTTTCTCATATGAACAACATTGAAAGCTAGAAAAATAGTACTGCGTGCCCTTGAAAGTTGGATGACAATTTAGTCAAGTTTCACTATAAAAGAAAGAAAAAAAAAATTCTGAATGATGATGTGTATCAACCAAAAACAGGGATAATGATATTAATGACCATTCAGTACTGGAATATATCTTCTATGCAAGATTTGAGGACCAAATTAAAATATACTTTGTGTGATGCAAGAGTTAATAACCAATACCAACAAATATACTTTGTGTGATGTAGGACCTGAGCATTTCGACGAGGACCGAAACTGATTGAGAAAACCGACTGAAAACCCGCTCGAACCGAGTTGATGACATCCCACAACTTGTTTAAGGCCGGTCTAAACCTGTGAAAAACGACTAGACCAGAAGTGATTGAACCGAGACCGTAAACTAGAAATGGGCCAAAATGAATAAAACGTCATGAGTCATAAATCATATAAGCAAGAGGTAGACAAAAATAAACCGTTTTGACCAGTTGCTTGCTACTTCTACTGATAGATATCCAAAAGGTCTGGATTTAAATACATGAAAACATATCACAACTAAATAAACTTGAATGTTTAACAAGAAATTATTGGTTACTGAATCTATGTTCTAATATATTACATGTATAATGAAATAATGGCTTTCCATTTGTCCTACTACCTTGACCTATATATTTTCTACCCAAGGATTTTTGCGTCACTAATATTGAAAAGTTTAAGTTATCCTTAAAGTTGTATGTACCTTGCAGATCGTTTAAGGCATGAGGTTTGCCGACATTTTTCGGTGTGTCTCGTGTTACTAAATCAGGTATCTTGCTCGAGAACATGAGGTGTGTAGGCCGGGTTTGAGCTTTCTATCTCGCCAAAGCCAATTGTATATGTTTATTCACTTAATTTGTATCCTCCCGTAATTAATGAACTTGTGGGATTCCATGTCAACTTCTGTAATCAGTTAATTACAATTTGTTTCTAGATTAGTCAAAATGGGTCGGGGTCAAGTTGAGCAGCTCGCTTTTTTGTTTGGTTTCATTAACATATCAAATCATATCATAATATCCAAGGTACATATTAACCCTAATTCTTTGCTATAAAATAGAATATGTGTAAATAAGTAAATATAATCTTTTGCAATTAAGTGATACACATTCAAGAGCATTTACTCATCAAATAGAACTTAGGCCGGTTAGCATTAAGAATATGTTCTTACATAAACCATAACTAAGGTTTGTGTTTAAGTTAGAGATGATATCACGTCAAATTGTCATTCAACTATTATCGTTATTCCGCAAACAATCATTGTCAATTTTTTTGATACATTCAACTAAGAATTTTAAACGTTGAAAAACTTTATTGTGTTATTTTGTTTAAATTGATTTAAGTATTCTTAGTTTACAATAGTTTAAATATTACATCTATTGCGTGGTAAATGCTTTAACTTAGTTCTTAAGTTATAATCACTTAATTGAGAGCAACAACTTATAAATTATGTCTATAAGCTCAAGTTGGTACGCTCGTAAGCTCCAAAAAATAAGCTTATTAACTTTTCAAACTATTAATAAAACCATATATAATCTTAAACAAACACCCCTTAAAGAGATTTCAATCTCAACGAGTACTCCCATTATACACGATTAAACAAACATTCCCTTAAAGAAAATTTAATCGGCATTATGAGCTTATTGATAGTGTGATGAGCCAATAGGCTCAATTCTGTGGGTTACAAGCTTATCAACTTAAATGCCTATAAGCTCAAAGTTTGATAAACTTATAACAAGCTTTTATCAGTAAGACAATTAAGCCCACTGTAAATGCCTATAAGCTACAAATTTGATAAACTTATCCAAAATTCGTGTATAGAGTTTGGTTCAATAAAGATCAAAAAAATAAGATCAAATATTATTCATTTTTTTTCAAAACAATAAAATAAAATCATTTTAAAAACAATAACTAAGCCCACGTATATAGTGTAAAACAAACACCAGGTTTTACTTCTCACGTTTTAGGGGTTTAGGGTTTTAGGGTTTAGGGTTTAGGGTTTTAGAGTTTAGGGTTTAGGGTTTAGGGTTTAAGGTTTTTAGGGTTTAGGGGTTAGGGTTTTTGCTAGCTTCATGTGCTATAGTGTAATATATCGACAACGTTAAATTGTAGATAATTTTATATGAATTGATCCAACTATTAACGGTTTGTAAGATTTTCTTTTTAAATATAAATGTGAAAGTGAGTTTAATTAAATTTTGTATATGTAAAGATTGATAATAAAATTACATGTGATTAAAAGAAACAAATGGGCAAAAAAACATATTGTAATCAGATCATCTTGACAACTGGAATCACAAATAATACTCACAATGCTATAATACACCTCTAAAACTCAAGAACAAGTCGCAAGAACAAATAATACTCGATCATAGTGGCATAAGTATCCTTGCCTTCATGCAAATCACTTTGTAAACTTCTTTCCTAGAAGAATCTTGTTGGTCTTGGTGACTGTCGGGGCTGTCAGAATAACCTGTTGTATAAACACAACACATAAACCTGTTGTATAAACACAACACATACATACACTTACACAAAAAGTACTAGAAAAGCAACAAAAAACAGATTATGAAGCTTAAAAGTAGTCCGACTTTTGCAGCGAGTTTGAGGCCGGCTGCATCTTCGACTTGCATGAACAGCTTGTCCATATTTTTTGTGTGGCAATTCTTTTGGCAAAGTGAAACAATTCACTGTCAATTCGATCTTTCTGACCATGTTTGATACCATCATTTTAACATAAGCATCTTTTTTACCCTTTGTTGACCACTTGGAGTCAACTGGTGTATTACTAAAGACTTCACAAGCGTTCTGATTAACCCACAAATCAACTGTTCCAAGAACATTTCCCATCTCCTCGATAATTTTCCTGTTGCTTTCATCGACTATTCCTAGCTTCTTCTTCCTCTCTTATGTGAACCAATAGAGCTTTTGTTTTGAGACCAAGTAAATACTCTCATTTAAGTGTTTAATTTCATCCATGTAATCCTTGGTGTTTTTCAATGCAGCAAGACAGTGAAAGTTGGTATCACAACAGTCATAATAAAAATCTTGTTGAAAAGCATCGAATGTTTTTGAAAGTGGGTTAGCGCTTGTTTTTAGATACTCATACTGAAACTCAATGACATCCTGCACACAAATTAATAGACATGTTTAATAAAAGAATTAGCTATACTTTCATGCTAAATTGTCTTAACTAACAAAAGACATAGAATGTTAAACTAGCTAGGTATAGGTTGTAAGAAGCTAATAATGGTCCCACTTAAGTCATCTTTACAAGTATCCAAACACATTCTTATGAATTTCTTAACATTATATCTAAATACATGAAGTAATGTTGCTTTAAGCAAATTATCAAAACCTTCAAGAATAGAGTCCCACTAAAGAGCTAACTATGTATTTTGCGAATTACAGAGAGAGTAGAATTATGAGCTAATATTAATCAGAACACTCATGTGGTCATGCTATGACTGTTCATCATGAAAACAGTACCGATATAAGATCTTGTGCTTGTTATTCATTTCCGTAATACAAAGATCAAATACTATATTATAAAGGATAAGACAATGATCATAAGACCATAATCACAAGCAGTTACTTGAAACTAGATATACACGAAACTACTTGTTATGAATCTTATTACTAAAAACCTTTTTCTCAGATTCAAAACATCCATATCACTTTAGTGCTGATAATAACTAAATGACTGAAAAACAAAAGTCGCAAGTACTTTAGCATTAGAGATGATTCTTATTTTGATAAATTTAACACTAAACATCCTTGGTTAGTATTCTAATATTAATAGTCGAGTCCAGCCGAGCTAAATAGTATTAATTACTTCACCTACGAACTCGAGCTCGAACATTTGCTTGAGGTTTATGCGGTTTTACTCGCCTGGGCTCGATAAGACCATAAATATCCAATACCATGTCAGAGTTAAGACACATTTTCCGTAAAACCTATAATAATCTACATCAACCTTTAATCGCCAAATACTAAAATACTCGGCTCGGCTCTATTAGACCATAAGTTAATTACTAATATTAGGCCAATAAACTCCTACAAGTAAGTTATCCATATAATACAATAAACAACATTTGTGAACCAAGTTTTGTTTATCTACATCATACTCAATATTTGCCTCTAAAACAATTCAACAAACAATCATCTGTCATATAGATATCATTATCCAAATCACATTATAGAAATACACATCAGAATTAGCAGCATCAAGCAATAAAACTCGAGTTGAGCTTGAACTCAATTAAGATTAACACGATTAGACCACAAATTGCCAACATCATGCCAAGATAAACAAACATCCGCTCAAAGACACACCATCGTCATCAAAATCACTGTATATTCCATTTACAAGTGCAAGGAATAAAGTGATTGAGACTACTTTGCAACACACCTGTTTATTACCTTAAACAAAACAGATTGGCAAAAGAGCTTATCGGCAAAATAATCAGTTTATATAAGCAAATAACGAGTTAAAAAAAGCAACCCACATATCAATTTTAAATCACCCTATGATCATTTTGGTGTATGAAGTGAGACCGTTTACGCTCCTAAACTGTCTTCTAGGACCTAATCCTAAATTGGTTCAAGTGGCTAAACAATTCATGTAAACTGTAATTCTTTTGCTCTTAATTTCTTACTAGGTTACTCTTAATATTCACTTTTATGATTTTGTAGGAGAACATGGTTTTATAAAGCGATTCCAAAAGTATCCAAATCACAACACACATATGCTAAAAACACCAAATAAGAGGGTGACGAAAATAAAACATTATGATAACAACTACACAAAGGAAACACATAAATCAACTACTATCCACTTCTTTTCTAGAAAATTGTGTCAAACAAATAATACTTACAATGCTATAAGTCACCTCTAAAACTCAAGAACATGTAGCAAATATCTTATATCCATGACAAAGATCCTCGTCGTCCATAGAACTAAACATACATAATCAAATAAAAATTATCAGCAAACCAAAATTCTTAGCAAAAATATGCATGCTAACAGATCGAAAATACTAAGAATTCTTACCAAAACAAAAAGAAATCATGGATTTGAAGCCAATGTGACCGACTGGACCTTGGATCCTTGAAGATTCTGGTTCTGTTTGCTTGCATTAAAAAACTAGTGAAGAGTCAGCCAGAGAGGCAGATCTATATGAAGGTAGGGTTTGGACTTGTGAAATGTACATTTAGGGGTAATATATAACAATAATGTTAGGGTATGTACTACACCTACCAAACGATGATGGATTTAATGTACATTTAGGTTGTTTTGTTACTTGTTGTGTTTGAAAATATAATAATGGATGTTTCAAGAAGTGATGTGTTTGAAGATGCAAGCTCTGAACAAAAGTAAGTCCTCCTGTCCAAAGGTAACCCCTAGTAAACCATGTGAAGCATATATTAAAGTTCTACACCTAACAAACCATTTAATGTGCTTTTGAGTGAAGCAACCGCTGAACAAAATGCAATGTTTGTAAGTTGTAACTAAACATATGCTTGAAGTGATATGAGTTGTGTCATAATAGATATCTATAGTATATTATAATCTATTTCAGAAAAATGAAAGTCTTAAAAATTGAACACACTTATTAATAATAGTGAAGTTAACTTGTAAATAGTCGTAATTTAATGTCCAATTAGCGTATTTTTAATTTTATTTTAACTAGTACTAATGATAGCAATCTCTACTAACTATTATTCATTATCAAAAATCGTTAAACAATATTCGTAAAAATAAACGTAAAATCAAAAAATCGTAAACAACATTCGTATCTAAACCTGATGCTTTGCACGAGTAGGATGCTAGTGATACTTAAAGTGATATGCTTCAAGATGTTAGCTAGCACTAAAGTCACTTTCTAGAGAAAAATAAATTGCCCTCCATGCAAACATATTTTAAATGTTATTGACAAGAAATCACACTTCGTGTGTTGTGAACGACCTGGTCTTGCCTAGCCTTTACTATACTTGAAATCGTATATTTTTTTGTGTGTTTTAGTCATACAACTTGAAGTTATAGTTCTATAGATTTAAAGCTTTTAACTCATCATGTTGTAAGATGGTAATCTGTGTTGTGTATTATACCATGAAATCATACGCCATATATAAGATACTAGGATACAAGATACAGGCTTAGCCCGAGCTAACTATAATATATGCATTTTTGCCACATAATAATAATTTAAAATTTTCTATAAAAGGAAGTCTTAAAAATGTAGCTACAATTTGCAAATTAAGATTTCAAATATATTTTAACGTGAATCAAAAGTCGTTAAAATTATATGAGACGAGCAACTAAGCTCGAGTCTGACTCGGTAGCTAAATCTGTCTACATGGCATCAGGTTCTGTTTCAGCTAAACTCAATGTTTATATAGACACGAGACACAAAAAACTTGGTTGGAGTTTTAGCCGGTTACTTTTACGTTCGAGCTCGTTTTAGTACTCGAACTTGTTTTATAGAGCTCGCATATTCAAATACAAATACGTACAGCATGAGACCCGAAAAACATGATGAGAGTTCAAGCCTAGCACTTTTATGCTCAAGCTTTTTTTTTAAACTCGAGCTCAGGTAAGTTTAAGCGTCGAGTAGCTCAACGAAATGTTAAATTTTTTGCATTTCTACTTTAATAAGAGTGTTGACAATTACAGTATCATTCTAATACCTTATCAAAATTCAAGAAAACTAGAAATATCATAGATAAACAAACAGAAATACTAAAAACATACCTATATGAACAAAAAACTTTTATATGCAATCCCTAAAAAAAACAACCCATAATCCAGAGATGGTCTCTCTAATATTCTTTGATATATATGGAAAACCAAACTAATTGTAAACAAAGTACCGAAAAGTTATATAAAAGATAAATTCATGTGAGCGAATGTAAAACAAAACCTATTTCCCTCTTCTCTTCCGTCAATTAATCTGATAAGAATTAAGAATTACCCGCCCGAAAAAACAACTCTTCAAGTATCTTTATTCGAGTTGTGATGACAATTATACACGAACGAGCCTCTATCTCCATGGTTGTTGTTGCTGTTTACTAGCCTGGAAAAAATCCCAACCTGAATCAGGTACATGTCGTTTCCCGCCAACAATAGATCCAGAAGGGCTACTTGTTCTTAAATATTGCTCATTACCGTTCTGAGGAAGAAACTGTCTCAAACCGCTATTAGCCTCCCTATTTCCTCCATTTATCACCAAACCGGTGTTGAGATCAAAGTTAAGATATGATGGTCCCGCGCCACTTGAACCATTTATCACCAAACCAGTGTTGAGATCAAAGTTAAGATATGATGGTCCTGCGCCACTTGAACCAGCTGCAGCCATGTTCATGATAAATGGTGACGGTTGTTGAGGGAAGGCAATTGGCGGAGCTAATGACGAGCCCATAATTTGAGGTACAATAGGGGAACCTCTTGAATCAACCATGTATGGGATGGGCATACCGGGTGCTCCATACATAGGTGTGGGGAAAAACATAGCCGATTCTGATGCGAAACCATTATGCCCATATTGTGCGGGTCCCAAATTACTTACGCTAGGCTGAGCAGGATGATCGTTTTTCTTCACGCCAAATTTGCTACCAAAAAGGCATATAACAGACTCTGGCTGATCGCTCAAGTTCAAATCAATGTTTTTCAAGGAAGGTTGTTTCGATGATGATGAAGATGAACGAGATGGACTTTGCCACCTGGTTTGGTTGATGGATGTCACGTGTCCATCACATCCTTCATCCGAGATACTGTTAAGATCCAAATGCATCTTTGTGGGTCCCCTAGGATTTGCTTCTACAGATGATTCCTCTCCAGAAGGTAGAGTTTTATCCTCACATCCATCGGCTGCATTTAGATCAAAATCAAGACAACCCAAACGTTGCTTTGAGTTGTTGTGGGTCCCATCAGGTATTGGTTTTAGAGCACTTGTCGAAATGGATTCTTTCAATCCTAAGATACCCTCAAACTGCAATGGAGTGGATGATAAACCAGAAGCTGCAGATGGTTGAGATGCGGAAACAACTGAAATAGTCGATGAGACTGGATTTACTGGATTATCGACTTCTTCAGAACAAACTTCTTGATTCAGATCAAAATCTGAAAACCCTTTTGCAGTGTCGGGTTCTGATTCTTGAGCCACCTCAGAAACTTGAGAGACTAGAGTTTCTGCATCTTTCACAAGTGGAGGTTGACTTTGACTTTCTTGACCATTGGGTTTACATTGAATTTTTTGACCGTCTTTTGAATCTGATGTCTTATCAGAGGTGGTACTACAACTTCGTTCACGGAATCAACGTCTCTCTCGACCTCCATAGCAACTTGTCTAGCAACTTCCAGCGGGTCCATCGTCCCAGAGTCCAACTCCGTATCTGATGTCTTGTTATTTATTGATAATTTAAACAAATGTGAACCATTGTCATTTGCATTCTCGGCATCCTTAACACCATCCTTAACAATTTCTGAATTCATAGATGTTTTTGGGCTCTCAGTTTGCGGTATCTCATTACTGTCTACCAGGTCTTGATCTTTATCATCAGTCTTCGTAGAAGACTCCAAAGGATTGTCTACTTGTTCCAAAGGACTCGAAGCCGACATTTCCACTAATTCCGTTTTATCCCCAACTTTAATCTCCTTTTCATCTTCTAACTTAGAACTTGGGACTTCAGGCTTATCCAAGAGATTCTCATCACCATCCGTTAATTTTAATAATGGATCACCTTGATCCTGAAGCACCTGATTTGTTGTTTCGGTTTCCGTAACTTTCTCTGATGCCATTGGCATTGTTTCACTTATAGACCTATCAACATTAATCTCATTACTAACAATTTTGTCCAATGGGGAAATAGAAGAGGGGTGACTTTTATCATCAACATGTGACTCGAGATTTCTGACATCTTGTGGAGCTGCATCCATCTCCTGATTTACCATCATGTATCTTGCCCTGAACATTCAAGGTTGTTCAGATATCATAAAACAAGACCATCAATAATTTATCATGTTTCATAAAAAAAATCGCATTACAAATGCAGAATTGAGCATGATGGCCAAATAAAGATATCATATGACCTTATGTAAGATTTACATGAACAGTTTCTCTTGCGTTTCTGAATGAAAAAGAAGGTTATCCGAGCTAATTTTTTGCACCTTTCCTTTCACAAGCAACACAGAAAAGCTCATTTAATTAAGTAGCCTTTTTATTATCTAATATGACCAGAGACTGCAAATGCTGAGTTACCAATTAATTCATTTAGTTAAATTATAATGTCAGGTTGACTTTTTGCAATAACTCATAAAAATAACCTGTTCATGAAAAACAATGCATTGAAAGCAGAACTCTGCAAGTTCGAGTCATTATAGGTCTAACAAATATACCTAATATTTCAAATCAGTTGGGCGTATATAAACGAAGATCAATAGATCAGGCTATAAAAGCTATAGTGTGGTCACTCGCTCAACCTAACCTATTTATCCTCCTATTAATACATATTTGTCGACGTACAAGCATGCAACTATACAACCCCACGCTATCATTGTCTCCCATCCCATCACACCAAACCAACTTCCTCCTCAACAACCCGCCCCCAACAAAAACATATGCACATGCGCAACCCTTGATACAATTTTAAAAATAAACTAATTAAACTGTGTTTTCTATCTAGCGTGAATTATAACATATCCGCATAATACATAATTACATATTGAGAAGAGTCAACTGTAATTATGTGTTTGGAAAAAGATTACTGAAGGAGGCAGACCTAAAAACTTAGAAAGCCATACTTTTTTATAAAGTAGTAATTTTTATTAAAATAAAGACCAACACCCCAAAGTAAGAAGCCACATGGGAGAAACAAAGACATGTACAAAAACTAACTGGGTCACGGGAATGGGTAATTAGGGATGCGTGACAGAAGAAGGCCAACTACCTTAGACTAAGTTTAACACAACGACTTGAAATCAAACAAAACAATTGCCGTTATGTTTCAATAAAACAAATTATCAAGCTAGAAAACTATACAAAGAATGGTAACCGATAACGGCCAAACTTCACAATTATTTAGTATAGGAGCCAAAACTCTAATATCCAGAAAATTACTAACAAAGTTTAATTCAATATTAAAATTCAATTTTGCAAATCAAATTACTACAATTATACCATTTATGACACCAATACTAAAAACATTAAAAACCATACTAAATCTAGTAACAAACAATGACGTAACTTATATATTTTTTTTATCACGGAAGCTAAAACTTGACATTAAGTAAGAAGCCGAAACGTTATTATTGTCTAGAAAAACCTAGCAACTGATTACTTCCCCATACTAAAGTTCAGAGTTTTCCGTACCCAAACATAAGCTACATAGTATAGAATCAAGCATTCACAAGTCAAAAACAGACGTCATCTACACCAACAAATTTTTATACCACTTACGACACCAATAGTAAAAACTTAGAAAACTGTACTAAAAGTCTAAAACTGGTAATAAACAAGATAGCTTGAACATTAAATATCACCAACGCTAAAACTTAAAACTATTTATTGAGAATCAGAATCTTTATTGTCATCGAGAAAAGTATCAACAGATTACGTTTCCACTAAAAACTCGTTCTTTTTATTGGCAAACACAAGATATGGGTATATATAACTATTATGCCATTATTATTCTAACAAAAAAAATATTGTCTAGACTAACAAACCTATAATCAAACCACTTAAAACACCCTTTATGACACCAATATTAAAAACTTAGGTAACCCTACTAAAACTAGTAACAACCAATGACGAACTTGAACATATCACCAAAGCCAAAACTTGAAACTTCTCATTAAAAGTCGAATCTTTGTTTCCATCCAGAAACGAGCAGCGGATTTCAATGCGTTACGTTTAGATTCCAAAGTCCATTTTTTGTCACCAAAACACAGGAGATAACTAATGTGCCATATAACATTATCTAGACTAACAAATAATCATATACCACTTATAACACAAATAGCAAGTCGGATACAAAATCTTAGAAAACCATACTAGGACGAGTAACAAACAATGAAGGAGCTTGAAACTTATATATCACCAAAAATCGAAATTTTTTATTAAAAGCAGAATCTTTGATTACGTGTTCATCCCTTTTTTTTTGGTCGCCCAACACAGGACATAACTAATGTGCCATAAAACATTATTATCTAAACTAACAAATAGCACGTCACATACGAAACTGAACTTAATCTTTAACCGAATCGGTCCTAAAACAATGACGTAGCTTAAACGTTAAATATGTCCAAAGCCAAAACTCGAAACTTTTAATTAAAAGCAGAATCTTTGATTACGTCTTCATCCCAAAGTGGGCATAACTAATGTGCCACATAACATTATCTAATCTAACAAATAGCAAGTCACATACAAAACTGAACTTAATCTTTAACCGAATCGATCCTAAAACAATGACGTAGCTTAAACATTATACATCACCAAAGCCAAAACTCGAAACTTTTAATTAAAAGCAGAATCTTTGATTACGTCTTCATCCCAAAGTGTTTTTTTGTTTTTTTGTCGCCAAACACAGGACATAACTAATGTGCTACATAACATTATCTAATCTAATAAATAGCAAGTCACATACAAAACCGAACTTAATCTTTAACCTAATTGGTCCTAAAAAAACGACGTAGCTTAAACATTATACATCACCAAAGCGAAAACTCGAAACTTTTCACTAAAAGCAAAATCTTTAATTACGTCTGCATTGCATTCCAAAGTTTGTTCTTTTTGTCGCCTAACACAGGACATAACTAATATACCACATAACATTATCTAAACTAACAAATACCGGCATACGAAACCGAACTTAATCCTACCCGAATCAATCCTAAAACACATCTTTCCATATAAAAACAAACTTAAATCCACCAAATCACTTCCATTACTTAAAAAATCAAAACTTTAACACAAAAACCCTAAATTCAATCACAAAACCCTAATCACAAAACTAATACTAATCACAATTTAAAAAAAATCAACAAATTAATAATTAACCCATGAATGTTCATAATCAAAAGTAATCAATAAATAATAAATAATAAATAATTAATTAATTAAAAATAAAATTAATGAAATTAAATACCTGGGTTTTGAAATTGAGATTAAAAGAAGCTAATTAAACATGATGGGTGTTTTTTGAAAAAGGGTTTTAACTCTGTGTGTGTGTTTTTAGTGTGTGTGTTTTTATGGGTGTTTGGTTTTTTTTAGTTTTGTTAAAGTGATGGTGTGTTTGTTTAATGAGATTGTTTATTCTCGTGTTTAAGTATGGGATTTGGATTTTATTTGGGCTTGGTTATGGATAATTTATTTGTTTGGGCTTAGTTATGTGAGCTGGTTTAATTGTTTGTTAATTGGTGTTTTGGGGCAAGAAATTTAACCATTAACTTTTTAATATGAGAATTTATAGCTACAATTATGTCCGGCCAACTCCTTATAATTTTATGGAGGTTCGTTGAGTCATTTTTGTGAGTTTCTGAATCATTTCTTGTATAATTTTGATGGAGATTTGTAGCCAATTAGCTATTTTAAGTTTAACCAAAATATCCCATTTTAATATATATGTCACTTGTTTATTACTACCTCCGTCCCAAATTTAGAGTCTTCTTTTGACTTTTTCGGTCTTTCTCCTTCAACTTTGACCTTAAATATTTTTTTTTGTGTTATACAATAGTTGATCAAAATTATACCAACAAAAATACATTTAAAACTTGATACATTCATATATTTTTTATTAAGTTTTATATAACACAAACAAAAATACTTAAGGTCAAAGTTGTAAAAGAAAGACCGAAAAAGTCAAACTGGGACTATAATTTTGGGACGGAGGGAGTACTATATATATTAAAAGGTAGGAATTGATCAGAAGAGATCTTTACATACAAATGACAAACTGATTGTCATGTGCAATTTAGTCCATAAAATGTAAATGTCTTTGCAAATTAGGTCTTTTGGAGACTAACAATGCAACACGCCGAGAAGTTTAGGGGCTTTTACCGTATAAAAACATAATATTTCCATAATTAATTTTCAAAAATAGTCCTTGGGTTTATCGGTATTTTTCAAATTTAGTCCCTAATGACTAACTTTCAAAGATAACTTAGCACCGCATTCCCATAATAACGTGCGGGACCTCCTACTTGTTGAACTAAATTATAGGTCACCAATTTATACGTTTGATCATTCACACCAATTTTGATAAAATATAATTCAGATAATTATTAAACAACCAAATTGAACTCAACAATGACCTATTTATATCAAACTAACATAAAACTAGTTGCAAATTTCAATTGTATCCTCATAAATTACTTTTGAAAATATATAGTCACACTTAAAATCAAAGTTGCAAAAAAATCTAGACGTTAGGTGAATTGTCGTATACCGTCTAGCGATTAATCAGATAACTGGAGATTAGTTGAGGATTAATTGGATTGTATTTTTCATATTTTAAATTATAAATTTTAGAAATTTTTTATATGAAATAAACATAATGCTTCAATGTTAATATACTTCAAAGTTCAAAGTTAAAACTCATACATAATACTTCAAAGTTTTAATATAAAGGCATAACTCATAAACATAATACTTCAAAAAACCTTAATTTTAATTTTTGGAAAAAGTTGACTTTTGGTGACTTTGTTGACTGAATAGTACTGATTAGATCGATTTAATCTCGATTAGGCTGACCTTAATCAGTCTTTTGACTGATCTTTGACCAGATCCGATTAATTAGGCCGACTAGATAAATATTCTTATCCCGAGTAGGTCGATAAGCGCCTAGGCGTTGATTAATCAGCCGCCTAGATCGATTTTTGCAACACTGCTTAAAACAAGGATATAATTGGTAGTGTACATCAAACTTGTCATTCGTATTGCTTTGCTAAATCAGAAGTATGGTCCTTTTTTATGCATTACAGTATCCAGGGATAAATTTGGCTGAAATTGTTGTAGACGAAAACAGTTGTTGTAAACGAAAACAAACACATAGGTGTACGCCCTATAAGTTAATTTCAATAAATGAGTAACTTATATGTAAAAGTTCAAAATTTAGGTAGTTTCCGTATACATTATCCCTACTATTGAAGAAACAAGTTTTGATATGCTTTTTTAAAAGTAACGGATTAGTTTTATAGGCATCATAATAAAGGTAAATCGTGTAAAACCATTTTCATTAAAAAGATAGCGCGACACCTTTGAACTCGTGACCTTTACTTAACGTTACATGTTCCTAATCTTTGAAAAACTGTTGCAGGATTATATATGCCTATAAATATTTCATACTTTTTGGCTACTAGTTGTTTTAGAGACTAAACATTGAATTATTTACTTAATCAATGCTAGTTTGGATTATACAATTGGTCAACTAATCAACATTTATAACTTAACTAATAGCAAGAATTGTGAAGGGGTGAAGGAAACCACGGTCCAAAATAACCTCACCAAATTGTCAACAAATTTTAGGAACTAAGATTGCATACGAAATAACGCGACACAAACTTTGCATCGATAAGAATAAAGAAAACCGCAATCCATGGCCGATTCTCACATACAGAACAAATCACAAGCTACATGATGAAGAATTTTAAAGGTTGATGTGAAATGATATTCATAATCCTTAGGGTATGTTTGGTAGACAGCGTTTAAGAGAATTTTAAAACAATTAACATTTAGCATTTAACATTATTATTAAAAAGCTTGTTATGAAGAAAGCAAATAGCATTTTCAAAATTATAAAAATTCTAATTTCTTTATACTCTTTGAATAAGCATTTATCATTTAGCGTTATGTCATTTTACACATTAAACATACATCTACAACTACTTTACCAAACACTTTTATAAATTTCTCTGCTACTGCTAACTGATTACTACTAACTGCTACTGCTAACTGCTTACTGCTAGTTTCAACAAACGCACGTTTAATCTCCATTTACTTTTATAATCATGCCTTTTGATTTGACATTTTGCGAGCTTGGTTGATTTGTGAGGAGGTAATTGAGCCGAAGCATCACTAATGGCCTTTAAACTAAACTCATTGGGCTCAATCAATTTCAGGCCCATGTTATCTTCCTTGATCCATTTAAATGTATTTGATAACTAGTTTCATAAACAATCTTAGAACATTCAAATTTCTTTTAGTACACACGAGTGAGAAACCCGCTGACGCAATGGATTGATTAATAGACGCGAATTTGGGCGATGAATGACCGGAAAATTTGTTTGGACCGGCTTTGCAAATACAATTAAAACCAGGGGACTGTTATGGCTACAAAAGACTTACTTTAGAACGACACTTAAACCTTAGGGACTATTTTTGCCAAATTGAAACAGATAGCAATTAATGCTAAAGGACTTACTTTGCGACGATACTTAAACCTCAGGGGCTTTTTTTGCCAAGTTGCCAAACATAATTAATGCTAAAGGACTTGCTTTGCGACGCCACTTGAACCTCAGAGGCTGTTTTTGCCAAGTTGTGAAAGTTGGCAATTAAATGCTAAAGGACTTGCTTTGCGACGCCACTTGAACCTCAGGGGCTGTTTTTGCCAAGTTGTGAAAGTTGGCAATTAATGCGTGCTTGGTTACTGTTTTCCTCCCCGGGATTTAGTATATATATAATTTTGAGGGCCGAAGAATGGATCAGAACAGTCACAATAATATTTTGATTAAGTCGCGTACATGTAAATCAAAAACTCGCACTCACTGGATAATATGCAAAACAAAACCTCATCATCGATAAACATTTCATATATGTTCATAATCATTATATATGGAATTTACATAAGTAGAGGTGCACATTTTGGTTTTTTTAAACCGAACCGGTTTCGGTTTTAGTCAAATATTCAAAAACTGATTTTGCGTAAAACCGGTCCGGTTTAAAACCGGTTTTGGGAGAGAAAATGCTCGGTTTAAACTAAGAAATGGTTCGGTTTAAACCGATTTTACCCAGAACTGGTTCAGTTTAAACCGGTTGACAACAAACAATGCAAACCGGTAATTCGGTTTTCCCTAAACCGGTTTTTGTTTTTGTTTTCGGATTAGATCGGTTTTCGGTTTCTTCTCACCTCTATTTATAAGTAAATGAATATGATTCAAGCCCATTTTATTTGCTTAAAGATGACGCATACTCATGTGAAAAGAAATTTTGTTTTCTTTCTTTACGTAAACTCCTAATGAGCTTATCAGAAACATCGAGGTGATGACGATCAAAACTATGTGAATTAACTTTTTAGATAAAAAAAACTAATTATTTTAGGTGCAATATCTTAAAATAGTGAGTGAACACCATGGGAACCCAATAGAATTCGGTTTTGTAGTGGTAATTTTGGTAAAAAATCGTTTTTCTTTAAATGCATCAGGTCCCAAAATATGTGTTTATAGCTCTTGTTTATTTACTTCATCAATACATGAAAAATAAACTTAAATTTTAATCAAAGCTCTTATATTATGATACAAATTTTTTTGTCATCCGATTGTTTTTTAATCCTAGTTCCGTCACTGTTGAAAATTCAGGTTTTTATGCTAAGTTTTTTATTGTTAACTAACTAACTTCTTGAGAACTACATAACACTAATATGTAGCCATCTTTGAGATGGTGATTACAAAATCTATAATTTAACGGTACTTAAAAGAATAAATATGTAACCATCAGTCTACTTCAAAGTCTATATATTTCTTAGTCATATTGTTGATTAGATCATTGTCCACACAAGTGTGCGACTAGAAACCTGAATAAAGTCGAATGATGTTTCCATCGGTGACTAAATTCTTAAGTCCACAAAGACAATGTCAATCTTGCTTTTTTGGTTATGTAGTCCACAAAGATAGTGCCATGACTAAAACCTTAAAAACTTGCAATTAATGATGCTTCCATTTGTTGATTGTTCTAAGTCCTGAAACACAATTAATTTAAATGTATACGGAGTATTGTTTTAGATGTTCGTTATCGTGTAAGATTCCAGATTAGTGGTAACCACAAATAGTGACATGATCGATCTTTGGCCATCTATTCATCAGGGTATATCTTTATGAGTCAAATGCGCCATCAGACAGACCACCGCCGACGAGGCCACAAAATTCCATACACTTCTATAGTATATATATACACATTAGGCTTGGGTTTAATAAATTCAATCACAAATGATACAAGTGTATTTTGTGTGTGTATTAGGGCTTTTTTGTGGTAATGGCACGAGGCCATCGAAATTCATGAGACGGCTTCGTATTCAATAACTACTTATGACAAAGCTAATTCCCTTATAGAAGTGACAAAATAAAAACAACGGCTAATCTTTTTAATTTCTTTGTTGCCTTCTTGCATTATGACAACCATTTATGTGGCCTTTTATCAAGTTAAGATTTCTATTCGTATTGTTTAGATCTTCTTAATCTTGAAGTAGATTAGAGTGTCTGTGGATAGTGTACTATGCCGGTATAATCAGTGAGACTAAAGACTTGTTTCTTTTTTTGTGTGGATTAAGTTGATTTAAAAGCATGTGAGACCCTTCCCTCTTATTCCATCTTATTGGGGACATAGTGGGTTTTTTCCCCTCTATGGACATAGAGGATTTAGCAGATTTTAGTGGACCTCAACTCAAAAAAAATCATTAATATATTATTTGGGCCATTGTTAGCACACAGACAATTTAACATAAAAAAGAAACGCTCCCTAAGTTGTGTTTGGTTTGTTTATGTGTGATGATTTGAGTTTGTAGATTCTATAGGATGGCGTTATACAACACGAAGCTAAACATTCAATGGTTCACAATTTGTAAAATCTTGTTGGTTGTTGCACACGCGAAAAATGAAATACAGTGTTGGTAGCAGTATACATGAAAATACCACATTTTCGTATTGATACAGAGAGTTTTTTTCAAGAAATATATGGTTGATTTCTATCTCTACTATATAAAAAGCAAAAAAGTTTTTTTTATAAACTTTAAAATTCAAAAACGAGTAATATTTAATTTTCAAAATACCTTTGTAAATCTTAATTTATTATTTAAAAATTTAAACAATGTTGCCTTAATAAAATAGTTGCTTTTAAAATGCTCTCGCCTAAATTTAAAAAAATAAAATAAAATGCATGACAACTTTTGATAAGTTAATTTTTTTTTAATAAGTCATTATTTTTATTATAATGAAGAAACATCCTTTTTATATTTAATCTTAACCTTAATAATTTTTAAAAATTGAACCACAAACTTAACTATATATGATACCATGTTACTAACATTTTTTATTATTAGACTAAAATACACCGTTGGTCCCTAAACTCTACTTTGGACGGATCGCGATGGAATGAAACTGACTTTTCATCGCCATAGGTCCAAACCTGGCCATCAAATGCCATATTCGTCCCTTGACCGTAATGGGACACCAAACCGATTTCCTTCGAGGTATTATAGACTATTCACTTTTTGACTCAACCTGGTTAAATGTAACCCAACCTTCAACCAATATATGTAGGGTGAGTGTAAACCGCACCGCAAACCGCAAACCCGCACAAAACCGCAAAACCCACACCGCAAAACCGAAACCGCAACAAAAACCGCGGGTGCGGTTCTTGAAAATAAAAACCGATTTTGCGGTGCGGTTTCGGTTTCACCAAAAACCGCACCGCAAAACCGCACCGAACCGCAAAGTCATATTAATATATATTTTATTTTTATTTTAAATAAACCAACTATATTCTATAATTTTTGTATGATTAAATACTTTTGTTAATATTTTCATAATTAGTTATTTCAAACGAATTTTAATAGTTAATTATTGTCTGAGTTCTTATATCATATAATTTTGTTTTTCTATCAATATATCGTCGAAATTTTAAAAACAATCATCACATTTGACTTATATTATTCTAGAGATTTATAATTTCATACTACTACCCAACATTAGTATATATATGTTTTACTCATTATAACTATATGATATATTTATTCTATAATAAATATATACCAAAAATAGAATTTGAAAAAAAAAAAAAACTTTAAAACCGCAAAACCCAAAACCAAACCGCAAGACCATAAAAACCAGAAAACCGCAGAACCCAAAAACGTAGCGGGTCATGGATTCTCATTTTTTAAAACCGCATTGCGGATGCGGTTCGGTTTTACCAAAACCCGCACCAACCCGCACCATGCTCACCCCTAAATATATGTATCTACGACCAAGAGTGAACCCTAAAATACAATCAACACACATTCTTCCCAAAGCAAAAAAAACAATAATGGCACAAAACGATAAGGGAAGGGTTTGTTGAGTTCGTTGAGGAAAGCAGATCGCAAGAAATGAAAAGCGTTTGGGTGTTAAGAAGGAGAAGGAAGAGGATGACATGTTGTTATCAAAGTTTAACGATTTGGGAGAAATGATTAAAACTGAAATTTTGTTTAAATATCTTAAGGAAAGGAAGGAAAGGAAGGAAAAGAAGGAAAACGATGATAGGGAGAGTTGTGGGTCTAGCTAAGTGTATGTTTAGATGATAGTAAACATTTGTAGTTCTTGAGAACATGAAATCGATGAATAAAATTTTGTGATCTTATTTAAGTAATTGTGTTTGAAATCGTTTTGCATATGTTAATAGGTTTGACTTACCCAAGTTACAATTTGTTGGTTTTCATAAGTTTGTTTGACTTTGGTAAGTCAAAATTCAAGATGTTACAATACACCATTGTCAATACATTGTTGTTTACTACTAAAGCGTTTGCATTTTGAACCCGTGTTTTGAAACCACGCCTCTAATTTTTCCGATACGGGGTGTTTGGTTTCTTGATAAAAGGGCCGTTTGGTTTAGCCGATACAAGCGGATGTTTTATTTGATATATTATGATTTAGTGCCAAAGTATTTGCATTTTACCACATCTTTTAAACCATTGCCTTTGCTTTTCTGATACAAGGGTGTTTGGTTCCTCTTGATTAAAGTTTTGCCGATACAAGGGCTGTTTGGTTTTGCTTATACAAGGGCTCTGTTTGGTTTTCTTGATATAAGGGATGTTTGGTTTTGTTGATACTAATAACACTAAAATACACCCAATATCACAATACAAGAACAGATTAAACAACACATAACCCAAATGATATTTTATCATTAATAAAGTCTCGTTAAACATCATAACCAACTACATCAAATCTAATTTACATACCCTTTTAGCAAAACTATCACCCAAAAGACCGCCTTTATCTACCCCATGAAAACCAAAAATTCGTGCATTATGTTCACCATTTTCTTAACAAACTCTTGGTTGAATCGAATACCTTCATCTGTTTGACCAACAATCAGATGAGTTGGGCAAGTTGGTTCGTGTGCCTCGATCGATTTTGTTCAACGATTCACACATCAAGCGCAATTCCACGAGGTCCCGAGCTTGATTCTCTTCTATCGACTCCCTACGCTGATGATTCGCTCTTCAGACTGAATGCATCAAGAACTAGCTTCCTAGAATCCCCTTCGGCCTCTTCTTCAAACTAGATAGCTATACGATCATTCAGATTTGGCGAATTAGCCACCTCCATGAGTTCGCTTAAAATGGGAAATCGCCATTGAAAAGTTGTGTGTGTGGAAAAAGTGGTAGATGAGTTTATCGTTTGGTGTGCACTAGTTAATATCGCTCCTAGATGCGAGACGGTGAAGAGCCCGATAGTTACTTTTTTTCACACTGGGTCCCGAATTTGTCTTGGTTGCCGTTGTCATACTTAAACTCCCTCAATATTCACTTTAGAATACACAATTAGTCCTCGTTGCCAACTTACGTAAAATTATTAGAAGTTTGACTTTGTTAAGTCAAACTTCTAAAACATATCAAATTATCAATTCACTCCAAACAAATATTAAGTAATGGTTTTGCAATATTGACTTTACAAAGTCAAATACCATTCTATATATTATTGTACATTCCACTAGCCATCCTTATCATCAAACTTCAAATACCATTATGCCTTTGCACTTAATCTTCCAAAGGTTTTCAATCCTTCCGACATTACGACTCGCTCACGCTAACCCATTCACCATTTTCAAGTATTGACTAACTAAAGTAAACTGAAATACGCTTTACTTGCTACAATCAAATAAAATGCTAAATGAAAGTTTGACTTTCGAATGTCAAACTTTCATCACCTACAATACTTACAAACAACAACATATGAACAATCTAATTTTAAGCAAACCATTTAAACAATTATTGTACAAAATTACCAAAACTATTTTGCAACATTAATTGTCCAAGGGTATTCAACCCAAACTTAAACTACAACCAACAAAGAAATCTACCACGGTTGTGGGGAAGCTCGGTGGAGTTTCAACGACTTCCTAGCCAACTCCCGCTTGTTCCTCGGTATTTTCATTCCCATTGCGACTCCTATCGCTTTCGATATTGATTGTCTTTAGCGACCGGAACACGCAAGTGTACACTTTATTAAAGTTATTTCATGCTATGTTCGGGAAAGCTCAAACACCACCGTCTCAGAATGACCATGGTCGAATGTGTTTGTGTCTACAACAAGGAAAAATTTTGCAAAGGTAGATCACTAGCGTGTTTGCACTGAAAAATCAAATAGTGTTGAGATACACAAACATGGCAATTTAGGAATGTTTTATTTGATACATATGCATTACAACATTACACTTACTCGGTATCCAAGATTTTCAAATTCGGAGATGACCGAATCATTACAACGGTGAACGCTACCATAACACTATTCCCAAAATCGACATCGGATGCCTTAAGGTTAATCGAGAAACAAAGGGCACCTTCATCCTAGGATTAGCTTCATGTATCAACTACAAGAATTTTTACAGATTAAATTTCATTACTGTTACACATCTCTACAACATTGTTAAATTATAAGTTGTAAAACTAAAATTGTTCTTACCGTGCAATCACCAAAATCCAATGTAAGAGTCTCAAGATTTTGAAGTCTTGTCAAGTGAAAGAAATCGGATGTTGTGATTGTGGTCACAACATTATAACGACCTAATGACAAATGTAACTTCTTCAAATTCCCAAGTTTTGCAATATCCCATAGTCTCATCTCGTTTGTACTAGGACGATTCATTTTAAGAGACTCAGTGAGGACAACCAAAGAATAAAGTCCCAAATCAGACCGCTTAGAAAATTGACATGAATCAATTCTAGGTCGAGAGATTTGGAAAGCCATGAAAATATTCTAAAGTAGCCATAGCACAAACATGAAGTACCGGATGTTTCAATTCATTGCAGAGTAAAGTTGGGTTGGGAACGAATCGGGTCACCATACCGCTTGTAATAATCACTCCTCACTTCCATTGTCACCAAAACAAGAGCCACTCATGAACTGCTCATAATGAAAGTTGTCTATTCCAATAATTGATCTTGGCTCTACAAATAAGACAAACTTTCTTATTGGACCCATGTCGATTTAAGAATCTAGTAACAAGCCTACCATCAAACTCATATGTTAAATAATAAAAGAAATCCTCATCAAGTATGACATCGGTGAGCAAAGTCCACTTAGACTTCCAGCCGCGCTAAACTAGAGGTTCTCACCGCTTCTAACAAAGGAAACCGATTCAAAATGTTCGTGATCACTTCATCCGGCATGTTGGTAAAACGATCGATCGACATGGTTTTGTTGGAAGTTGGGTTGGTCTTTCGAGTTCGAAATGAGGATTTATATTCGTGATTTCGATTTGCGCTTATCATTTCGGATAATGTGGTTTTATGTGATTTGCAAAGTTGTTTGTTGGGTGGGTGTATTTGTTCCCGCCGAAATTAAATGCACGATCGTGATGAAACGGCTAATAGCCATACTCACAATTGGTCCCCGGTTGAAGGTTGGGTCAAAAAGTGTATGGTCTATAATACCCCGAAGGAAATCGGTTTGACCGTCCCATTCGGTCAAGGACTAATCGGCATTTGACGACCAAGGTTTGGACCTATGGCGATGAAAAGTCCGGTTTCGTCCCATCGCGATCCATCCAAATCAAGTTTAGGGACCAACGGTGTATTTCAGTCTTATTATTATATAGTTGAAAAATGCATAACCATAATATCGCAATTATAACTGTTTGTCATTATAAATATTATGCCAAATTCTTCTTCCGAATAACAAGATAAGCATGCAATCAATTTTGTCTGTTTACGGATGTTTTGTCCTACCAGTATTTCCATGTCTATAATATCTATTCTTGATTATAAGGCTCCTTGCAGTAGTACCAATCTCCAATCGATCGTGATTGATCCCCACTTGATCTATGTCGATCGCCTCATCGTGATGATGTCGATCGAGTGACTTTGAAACCACCTTGGTCGAGTTCACGATCAAATACATTTTCTACTTTTCAGATATATTACCTTTGCATATGCTAACGGTTAAAAAATTGATCATGGTCGCCTTATCGGGCAGACCCAATCACCGCCGTCAGAGAAACGACGTAATAGGAAAAATGAGGGGGATTGGATGCCTTTACTGAGGGCAGCCTAACCATTATGAACCGACGATTTTAGAAAAGAAGAAAAAACTAGTAACAAATATAATGTCCGTGTATAAGCTACGTTAAACCAAATATTTTAGAGGGTCTGTGTACAGGGACAAAATCAATATCAAATATGACCGGTTGCATTTTATGTTTATTTTTTATTTGTAAGTATACTAACTAAATAGTACTAAAAACACATTTCGATAGACCCGGTGCATTTAAAATGCATTTAGAAAAAATCGATGTTTTTTTTCAAAAATGAACACTACATCGAAAAAATCTATAAAGTTCTCGGAAATCCATGTATAAGCTAAGTTTGTTATCAATTCATGCATATGTATAAGGAAGAGTACAACATCACAGCTGCAGTGATGTTATCAATATCATGCATGCATAATCAGAATATAATGTTTTTAGCTTTACAATTTTAGCAAATTGTTTTGCAAATGCAACATATGTAAGTTATAGTTAAGAAATGATCGAAAACATTTGCTTTATTGTATAAAACCAAGAATTAATACATACTAATCTCTTTTTGCCGTTGTTGGCTAATAAAATTCTTGCTTTTCGACAAAAATAGTTCATATGGTAAATGTGTTGGCCAATTCCTTTTCTTTTTTTTTTTTTTTTTGGAATAATATGAGTTTTAATTAATTTAATCAAGTCCTCCGTTCACGGTTTAAACCATTTAACCGGTTTAACAGTCTATTAAACACATTTTCGTCAAAGCCATTTTCCAGTACCTAAACTGGTCCAGTTAAATGCGTCTTTTTACTCACAATAATTTTACCGTAGCTAAAGTAGCTCTCCCGGGGTTTGAAGTGGAATTTTGTCAACTTCGGCATAAAACATTAAAACCTGAAAGTACTTTTTTTTTTTTGCTCAAAGTTATTTCACAGAACATAATTAGTAGTAGTAAACATGGGTGTTGGTTCATATACTACAGTGGAATTTTGTCAACTTTGATATAAAACCTAAAAATACTTCTATTAGTACTACTAGTAGGGTGAAGACAAGGGCATTTTAGTTAAGTTACTTTGACCAGGGTAAATATGGAATAATTATCTCTAGAGTAAATTACACCTTTCGTCCTTGTGGTTTGCGCTGACCGCAGTTTAGTCCTTCGACCAAAAAGTTGACCGCTCGCCTTAAGTGTGAAACGTTATGCATGCTCGTCCTCGACCAAAAACGCAGCTGATCGTTAAAACCCATCACGCGATCAGACACGAGGTAAATTCGCCATTTCAACACCATAGCGACGAATCGGAAGGATTTAACGTGTAGTTTATGGATAAGACCACACACAAACACACATACAAACACAACCATTCATCATCCTCACCATCATTATTTTCAGCCGTCAATTTTTCCGGCCACCTCCATCAAATTCCGAGCACCTCAATCAAACACCCAACAATCCAAGACCTCCAAATGTCACAAGGACCCGATCTACCACTTTATATGCTTATTAATAGTAGATCTATCTGTTTCATAGTTTATTTTTTTAGTGTAATAGTTGTTTGCTTTCTTTTGTGTTTCAACTGTCATAAAAATCCAATAGGCTATTGCTTATTCGAAAAGTTCTTTTTATTGGTGTTTAACTGCTTTAGTCTAGTATTTTTATCATTATATTAAGTTTCAATCAGAATCTCATTAGTTTCATTAGTCATAATCTTTTTTAATAAGCATTTAGACACTTAAAGGGGTGTTTGGATTTAAAGTTTAGAGATGGTTTAAAACTGTTGTCATGCTTCTTTTGGTCAGAAATCTATTTTCATTTAGCCTTAATTCAGTCTAAACATTAGTATAAGATTAGTTTAGAGTAGTTTTGTCAAGTTTTATATCTGTTAGGTTAATTTCAAAAGTTCATTAGTTTTAAATCATATTTTATCATCTTATTTTGTTAGATTCCTCAAAGGTCTGTTTCTCAGCTTATTTATAAGCTAAGAATAAGGTCTTGTTTGATAGCCTTTGAATTGGCCAATTAAGAGGGGATCACATGAATCGGTCAGAGCAAGTATTGTTTGATAAATGAATATATGATGCTGAACGATTTTAAAAGCCTCTGGATCATGCATTGCCAAATGAATGCAAAATCATACAGTGGGGACCTCTTCCTGTTTTATCCTTTTCTGTCTTTTAGTCAATGACTTTTTTTCTCATTCATTTTAACTTTTACTCGAAAAAAATACTAGTAACTAGCACTTTGCATGATTTTAGTATACATTTGTAATGTTTACTCGAAAAAGACAGCTAGTACTTTCATGATTTCAATATACATTAACACTTTGCTATATCCATATAAAATATTGATAAAAACCTTTTACGCAATGACATAGCATCACACATTGTCCATTTTCTTTTTTTTTTTTTTTTTTACTTTACCAACTTATATTTTTAACAAATTCTTTTGCTACATTTCTTTTATGATATATTTTTTTAGAATTTATGTAGTTATAGCCTTTCTCATATATTAAAAGGTTTAATTTTAGGAGCTTAATATAAAATTGTTATTTTATAATTAATAGAACTTCATGTTTTTATAATTTCATGAAACACATATTTTTTTCACATAATAAGTTGATTTTATTAATGTGGGACAATAATTAATGACTTAAAAATGAGTTAACATTTATTTTAAAAATAAATGCATATAAAGGATAAAATGGTAATTTAAATCATTTAAACTGTTGATTCAGATCAATTCTCAAACGCTCATTATCATTCAGAACTAAGTTCATTCAGAATCTTTAAATCATTCAGTAACTTTGATTCACTCAGCGCTTAATCATACGTTTTATCAAACAGCCGCTAAGTCCAATTCCTTTTAAATTATTTTTACAAGTTCTTTTCTAGGTTGTGAATGTTGTTTTCCAGTCTCTAGCTTATTTCAAGTTTGTTTGACAGCTTATTTAATGGTCTAAAAGTAGTGCATCAGATCTGATTTCTGACTTCAAAATTCCAAAAAATAGATTAAGTACCACTTTTCTCTGCTTCATTTTAAGCACTAAATAAGCTCCATAATGTCTAAAAATTGATTTTGCAAAGTCTTTAGTTGCTTAGCTTAAACTGTTTTGAGTTATTATGCACTAGCTTATTCATTTGGTAGCTTATTCCCTAGCTTAAATATTCACACCTAGTCTCTTTTTGATACGTGTTCTGTACCATTTGGTTAGTCAATTTTAGAGCTTACTGCTTTTTGTTCCCTGCTTATTTAAGACCATTCCAGTCTCCAAATGGCACAAGGAGCGTCGTCATGATTTGTAGCGCGTGTGTTGAAAAAATGGAGTCACAAGGACCCGATCTACCACTTTAGAAGGGTGGTGAGATTTGGTGGTGGCGCGTGGCCGGAATAGTCGCCAGAGATGGTGACCGGAGAAAGATTCCGGTAACCGGATATTAAGAGAGAGAGAGAGAGAGAGAGAAGTAAATTTTAAGAGAGAGTGAATAGTGAAAATGGCGGAATGGGAAAAGTGATGCTTATATCTACACCGCTCGTCCCCACAGATTGAACGACGACTTACCCTCACGTGCAAAGTCACATGATGAGTTTTTAACGGTCAAACTTAACGCTTTTTGTCAAAGGACTAACGGTGCATAACGCTTTCACACTTAAGACTAACTGCAACTTTTTCATTAAACGACGAAACTCATGTCAACGCAAACCACAAGGACGAACGGTGTAATTTACTCTTATCTCTATAATGAATACAGATTTGCTGACAATTTTTCCGCTGCATGTGTTTGACTAGCTAGCTTCTCGGACTCCGGCTGCAATTTGCATACATGATGGTTCAAATCACGTATATACAACAAGATAAATATTGTCCTTACTCCTTACCTTGTTTTAAGTTGGGGCACGTAACATTCCTATAGTACGAAGAACGAAGTATTGATTTGCTACAAACATGTTTTAAGAATAGGATTAGCATATTAGTTAATTATATGTGTATCAATCATTTTTTACGAATAGGATTGGCATTCCTTTAAACAACCTGGAACCCCCACCAGAACAACTCCACAAAAAACCATTCCCATATGGCAGTTAATCGGAAAGATTGATATACGTTGATTGTCAAAAAAAGTAGATGCGTCGTTATTTCTCTCGAATATCTGCGCTAGCTAGGTTCAATAAAAATTAGCATCTTGCACATGTAATGGAAATATGAAACGATTCACACAAAATGTATGTTTTCTTCTACTAATGATAACCAAGCAAGTTATTTCAATGTCAAAACCTTTGATGCTAAGTTGTTAATTAGCTAAGATAGTTGTTGAGTAGAAAGCTTATATGTACTACTCCCTCCGTCCCATATTAATCATCAGGCTTGACTTTTTTTTTTTTTTTTTTTTTTTCAACTTTGACTGAATATTTTTATTGTGTTATATAATACTACTTAAAAATATATGAATAGAATGGGGTTTAAATGTATTTTCATCGATATAACTTTCATCAAGATTATATAATACAAAAAAAATATTTAAGGTCAAAGTTGATAAAAAAAGACTTGTAAAAGTCAAACACGATACCACATACGACTATGTAGATTATTTTTTTCCAAAGCACAATAAACATGCAATGACGGCACTTAGCAATTTCCCACTAATTGAGACGGAACTTGACAAGTTTTAACGTATTTATTTTAGAAGGGCCAATTTAAATTTTCGTTTAACATTTGTATAGTACTAATAATACCTACCAAGTGTAAAGGTTAAAAACGCACTTGTGACTAAAATTTGAAGAGCCACAATCCTTCCCGGTCTCCACTAAGTTACATCCTGTCCACGAATGCAATTCAATGCAATATATTACAATTAAATAGGAACGAATGCAATTCAATGCAATATATTACATAAATATATAGAGAAAAAGTTCAGTGGTAAAATTCTTTACAGCTAATTCAATGTATCTTTCACTTAAAAACTTTGCTTTAATTACATATTTTAAACGTTTACAAAATGATATTTTGTTCGTATACATGGAAGCAGAGTGTGAAACGAGCCACACTCGATGTTGGTGGTTATTCATCCCAAAGCAGGGTGTAGATAATCAACTTCAGCATAAACGCTCAACTGCTCAGTAAACAAAACAAAGGTCAATAAGAATAAATACCACTTTGCCATACCGGATATCACTAAATCGTGTGATCCCTTTTCAAAGTCAACTATTCGACCCTAATGCCCGGGTATCACGAATATCTACTGGGATAAGACTAAATGCAGTTATAGAATTAGGCACAATTTTAATTAACCCTTTCGCTAATAAGTGTTTATGTTCTTTGTTTGTATTCGCGTATTTTCTCGTGTGTTTCATCCGAAATGATCTCCTATTTATAGGAAATACTTGGCTAGTTAATGGAATTATGAGTATTAATCGCCCATTAATAGCCTCATAATTATCCCCTTAATAGCCGTTAGTGGTTACATGACCAATTAAACGTGGTCATAATGCGATTAAACCGCCACTTGAATAGGTCAAAGCGCTACAAGCAAGACTATCATCAAGATTTATAGTGCCATCAAGTGGTTACACCGCCTGGAAACACCATCGCTTCAAAGTAAACACAACATCGTGAGACACCACTGGAAACATCGACTGCAGGCATCGCCTGGAAACATCGATAATCGATGGTAACCACAACAATACTTTCACCAAACACTATCAATCCAAACCACTACAAGAGTTCAGGTGTTCATGGACCCATGGGTGTACACTGCACTCTCCTAACCCATTACAAGGTGTGAACTAATCCCACAAGTGCACTAAATTTTCCAACAATCCTCCCAAATTTAGTTCACTTCCTTTTCATGAAAACAAACATCAAACAAAACATGTGCATAAATGAAAATGTCCCGAGGATTGAATTTCCATCTTAGTAATTACACGCTCAAATATTCGAGAATCGTGGTGTTCTAAGAATTGAACCTTCAACCCATTTGAGTACCGAAGATAACTACACACAAGCTTTCAAACACTTATCGCCCCCGACACTATACAAGCCATGTGTCCATATCCAAATTCATAAATGTTGTAAAAGCTAAAGTCCAAAGCTTCAAGCGGCAAAACTTCAACATTTACATAGGTGGTTCCTCTTTAGTTATGCTCCCGCCAAGCACTTTTTCAAAGAAAATTAACCATTAAGAAGTAAAGACTTCATCCTCCTTTCAAGAAAGTTCCGAGCACAACCTTGTGATGTAAATAAAACATGTGCTCTAGTCTCATCGAATGTTCTTTCCACATTGAACTAAGCTCCCAAGTTTCCTTAGAGGAGTCAGTGTCCTAGCATTCAAATGACTAAGTTGGACTTAAACCCATCCCTTTAGCGCACTTTATAACCAAGTCTCTAGCTAATCCCTTCGCCAAGTGATCAACTAAGTTCTGCTGAGATCTAACAACCTCTATAGATACCACCCCATTCATGATAAGCTCACGAATCATGCTATGCCCGACACCCAAGTGTCTAGACTTACCATTGTACATTGGCTATAAGCCTTAGCCAATGTAGTCGCACTATCACAACGGATAGAAATAGGTGCTATAGGTTTAGGCTACAATGGAATCTCAAGAAGCAAGTTTTTCAACCATTCACTTATTTACCAACAAAGCAGCCTAAGGCCACAAATTCGATTCCATTGTTGAACTGGTGATGCAAGTTTGCTTCTTGGATGCCCAAAAATTGCACCTCCACCAAGTAGAATACCCACCACCGGTAGATTTAATTGTCTTCAGTTATCGATCCAACTTGCATGCTGTATCCTTCCAACACCGATGGTAGCCAAGATATGAGAGACTATAATCCATAGTTCTCTTCAAATACTTCAGCACTTTGAATCGCCACGTTGATTTAGCACTAGGATTACTAGTATACCGCTCAATTTTCCCACCGCAAAACCAATATCGTGTCTTGTACAAGTCATGGCATACATCAGCAACCAATTACCCTAGAATACTGTTGAGATACGCCTTTGCCATTATTAGGCATCGCCTTCTCACAAGTATCCATAGGTGTACTCACAGAGTACAATCAAAGTAATTGAATTTCCTCAAGACCTTCTCAATATAATGAGACCGAGAGATAGAAATTCTTTTACTTTCATGTTTAATCCTTATTCCAAGGATAACATCACCTCCCCAATGTCTTTCATGGAGAACCTTGATGACAAAATTCCTTTGTTAGGTCAACTCGATTTTGGTCGCTAAAGATCAACATGTCATCAACATATAGACAAATGATGATTCCTTTACCGATTCATCAAATTTGCTATATACACATTTGTCACCTGGTTAAGAACATAACCACTAGACAAAACCACTTCATCAAATTTTTGATGCCATTGTTAGGTGCCCGCTTAAGTCCATAAAGAGACTTAATCGCTTACACACCTTGTTTTCATTGCCGTGCATGATGAAGCCCCGAGGTTGGTTCATGTAAACCTCCTATTCCAATTCACCATTCAAGAATGTTGTCTTCACATCCATCCGATGAATAACCGATTGTGAATAGATGCCAAAGCAATCGCAGCCTTATGGTAATCGACACGAGCCATGTGGGCATATGTATCAAAATAGTCTATCCTTGACTTTTGTTTAAAGCCCCGAATAACTAATCTAGCCTTGAACTTTTCAATAGTTCCATCTACCTTCATTTTCCTTTTGAAAATCCATTTGCAACCTAAAGGTTTGCAACTGTGGTAGATCAACCAACACCCAAGTGTTGTTCCCATGATGGAATCCATCTCATCATTGATTGCTTCTTTCCGTAAAGCAATATCCCGGGACCTCATTGCTTCTTCAAATGTCTTGGGATCATCCTCAACAATGAAGCAATAGGAGTATTGGTCGAGACCTCATCCCTTGTTCCTTCAACTAAATACGCTTGAAACTCGTGTCCAAATGACTTTGGAGTCCTAGTCCTTTGCTTTTTCTAAGCATGTGTTCAAAGTTGTTGAACCACAACCTCATCGTGGACCTCTCGATACACTGAAGTGTTATGAGTTCCATTAGAATCCTCATACTTGGTATAGGGATCGATGAGAATCTATTCTCATCAAAGTTTGCATCCCTTGATTCAATTATTGAGTTAATCAAACATATTCATTAGGTTCTATAACATAGAATCTAAAAGCCTTGGAATGCTCAAGATATCCAACAAAGATGCAATCAATGCCTCTTTCACCCAAAGTTTTCAACTTTGGATCAAGGAGTCTTACAACAACCCTACAACCCCAAACCTTGAGATAGTTCAGTTGGTTTTTTAGTCCGTAGTTCATAAGGGTAACCTTGTTCCTTTGTTGGGAACCCTATTTAATAAATAGCAAGTCACAACATAGCTTCACCCTTAACCTTGACTCACCCCGAATAGACAACATGGATTAACCATCTCCTTCAAGACCTGCTTTTCCTTTCGTAAATACCATTTTGCCGAGGAGTATAAGGGCGCTATTTTATGGATTATACCAACAGATCGAAAGTACCGAGTATCCATGTACTCACCTCCCCATCGCCCCTTAATCTTTTATCAAAGACCCAAGTTGTAATTCAACTTCAATTTTAAATACTTTAAATTTATCTAATGCTTCATCCTTAGTATGCAACAAATAAACATAACAAAACCAAGAAGCATCATCAATAAATGTCACAAAGTACTTTTTATTTCCCAAAGAAGGAGTAGCATGCAAATCACACAGTCATCGTGAATCGCCTCTAAGAGCTTAGTCTCACGACTAACACCCGAAGGATTTCTTGGTTATCTTGGTCAACATGCAAGTTTTACACTTTTCGTCCATGTCAAAAGCTAGGATTAACCCATCCTTAGACATATCTTGCATCCTTTTATAATGTACATGACCAAGTCTTGCATGCAAGATGCCAAAGGATAGAGTTAGTCCGATCAAAAGTAGACACAAAAGTCGAAATAACATTGTCATGGTAATGTATATACTATCATGGAAACATTAAGCCCGAACATTTGATTGCATAAATAACCAAAACCAATAAAACGCCATTCTTAGAAAGAACAAATTTATCGATTCAATAACTTGTTTATATCCATGATTATTCAAACACTACTTGAAACCAAGTTCTTCCTTATATTAGGAACATGAATAACATTAAACAAAGTTACAATCTTTCCGAACTAAACCTAAGATCTACACAACCATGACCATGCACCAAGGTCGTTGACTCATTTCCCATGTGAAGAATAGAACCATCATTCAAAGGACTCATAAGTCTTGAACCAACTTCTATCTTTGCACACATGAACTGCTGTTCGAGTCAACCCACCACGCAATATCATCATCCCACACATAATGAGATTCAGACATATGTAACATAATAACCGAAAAGACTTATTAACCATATTTCGACCTTTCAGTGAGTTGGAAGAACCACCACCCCCGAACCATTAGTGCTCGATCCATTGGCTTTACCACCAACTTTAACACCATTACAGCCCCTTTAATGCGACCGCTTGCCACATTTCCAACAAGTAGGTGTTGCCTTCTTGTTTGGATCTGCCTTTGTATTATCATGATATTTGCGCTTGCCTTTGTTGTCATTGTACCTGGTGGAGTTGTTATGCTCCACCATATTGACAACAGATGCACCAGTAGCATTGCCACTCTTTGGCTTGTCATTATCCTGCACTTTGAGTGATTCCTCAATGCGCAGATGACTACCCAAATCAACCAGAGTTAACTCCTCTTTCTTATGTTTCAAGGTATGCTTGAAATCTTTCCAAGAAGGAGGGAGTTTGTCAATCACACAAGAGACTGAAATAGACTCATCCATGTGCATATTATGTTGTGTAAACCTTCCAAGTATTCCAAGAAGTTCATTGTATTGTTCCATGACCGGTCTTGAATCACCATTTTGTAATTTGTGAAATTACTAACAAGAAACTTTACTTGATGCATCCTCACCATATATTTGGCATCCAAGGAGTCCCACAGCTTCTTGAAGATTCAATGTTCGATAAATATCAAACAGAGAATCGATATACCATTGAGAATAAGACCTCTGATATGTAGTCGCCATTCTCCCATTTGCTCCTCCTTCCGATCCGCTCCACAAGAGCATCATCCCCATCATCGTGATAGGTGTTGTCAAGACATACACCACACTCATGCTAGATAGCAAGAAGTGCATCTTCTTTCGCCACCTCCTAAAGTCCACCCTTCAAACTTGTCCGCTTTAGCAAAGTTTGAAGCCATGTGTTTCATTGCGTTAGTTGCCATTGATTATCACTAAATAGTTTACTTTGATTGTTGGTGGTTATTCGTCCCAAAGGTGGTGTAGATAATCAACTTCGCAGTAAATGCTCAACTGCTCGCCAGAAACAAAACAAAGGTCGCAGAATAAATACCACTTGGTGGTTACCGAATATCATTTGAATCGTGATCACTTTCCAAAGTAAACTATTCGACCCTAATTCCCGGTATCACGAATATCTACTGGGATAAGACCAAATGCGCTAGAGAATTAGGCACAATTCTTTAACCCTTTCGCTAATAAGTGTTTATGTTCTTTGTTTGTATTCAAGCCGTATTTTCTCTGTGTGTTTCATCCGAAAATGATCTCCTATTTATAGGAAATACTCTTGGCTAGTCAATGGAATTATGAGTATTAATCGCCCATTAATAGCCCCATAATTATCCCCATAATAGCCGTTAGTGGTTACATGACCAATTAAACGTGGTCATAATGCGATTAAACCGCCACTGAATAGGTCAAAGCCGCTACAAGCAAAGACTATCATCAAGATTTCATAGTGCCATCGCGGTTACACCGCTCAAGTAAACACAACATCATGAGACACCACTTCTGGAAACACCACTTCTGGAAACATCGACTCGTGGTAGGCATCGTCATGGAAACATCGATAATCGCAAGTAACCACAACAAGATTTCACCAAGCATTATCAATCCAAACCACTACAAGAGTTCGTGGTGTTCATGTATCTTATGGGTGTACACCTGCACTCTCCTAACCCATTATGGTGAACTAATCCCACAAGTGCACTAAATTTTCCAACACTCGATCAAGTCATGCAGTAGTTATTTTTTTTTCCAAAAATGATCGCTTTTTTGATAGATGCAACGCCCAATAATATATATTTGTGCTACCTTTTTACGATGCAACTTTAGTTTAGTCCAAAATTCTCCATGATGTGATATGCTGTCGAATTTTTTTTTCAACACCCTCCTGAAAATATTTTATGTGTTGAGTTACTGATCAGGTGTTATAAATCAACTAAAACTATGGTCAATCTTGGCTTTTTGGATAAGAAAGCAAGTACTTGACTGGTAACGAGATGTATACGACGATAACCAGTGTCCCTGTCGGTTCATGCACTTTTTATTTATTTAGTTGCACAAGTAATAAAATAAATCAAGATAGTTGAGCAAGCTTTTACAAACGATTAAATATTTTCATTCATATTGTTTAAACCTCACGGTGCTTGTGGATTGTTTTTTATGCAACATTAAAAGAAAAATGACATACAAACCCTAGAACATGATCTACATTCTACATCCTCACAAGACAAGACATAAAAGGATCCCGTAAAAACCCTTTACCCAAAAATAAAAGGAGCCCGTAAACAAACACCTAATTAACAAACTCAAAGACACATATATACTATGCATCAACGATAAAAGAAATTTTTGTGGTTAGTGTTTAGTATATCGGTTGTACGTAATCAGTGAGATTATGTTGTGTTTGGTCAGGTAATTTACTGTGAGTATAAAGTTTTATGTATAGTGTCAGTTTATATATATACAAACACGAAGCTTATCTATACTTCCAATATGCCACCTTCACATCAAAATATAATTAGATCCGGGTTAATTTTTTTTTGAACGGCAGATTTTATTACCAAGCTTAGTAAAAAGCTAAAGCTCACAAAGAAACAATTACACTATAATAGTCTCAGGGCTTTTAAGCCAACCTACCCAATCTAGCTTTCTCCTAGCTCTAGAATTACACTAAATATATGAATGAGAAACAATGAGATCAAATAGCGAAGCCTTTGATATGGACTCTGAAGAAAAAAGCAAACTACTGTGATAACCCCAAATGACCCACCACGAGACAAAAAATATGGCTTCCAAGTAATCTTTTGCTACCTTTGTCAACCTTAAACCTTCGAACCAGGAAGGGCAAATGACAAAAAAATGCATCGAACTTGACACTTTTTATGATTGTGTGTAGCCAACTATTTTTTTTCTTATTGTGTGTACTGAACTTTCAAAATTCGATTATTGTGTGTATTTTATGACCATTTTACCCTTAATTTTTTCAAATTTCGAAGGGTAAAATGGTCATTTTACATGGCAAAATAGTCACAAAATACACATAATGATCGAAATTTGAAAGTTCAGTACATACAATAAGAAAAAAAATAGTTGGCTACACACAATCACATAAAATGTCAAGTTCAATGCATTTTTTTGTCATTTGCCCAACCAGGAAACCCATGAATGGTAAGAAGAAACGCCACTGTCCACTAAATCCCACCACCCTAAAATCTTAACCATGATGGACGAAGCGGCCGAGCAAGAGAAGAACAAATGATCAACCGTTTCAGCTCCAACATTACACACCGGGCAAACTATAGACGGAATATCTAACCCTCTACTTGACATATTAAACCTCATCGGAAGTTTATTCAAATCTAAGATAATTTATCTTTCAACTATTTCTACATGAGGCGATTTCTACCTTAAATATGAACCTCAAATTAGTATTTGTGTCTCTAAGATCGGCCCGGGAGTCTAATTTTAACTGTTACAGTAATTTTTTTTAAACTGTTAGAGATATTGAGTTACTAAAGATTGGTTAAACACTAATTTTGTGTCGAGTTGGCGACGTACATATGGATATATACAACATGTGTTTTTGGTATTTTCCGAATGCGATTGCTGTTCTATAGGTCTTGCATCTCCAGGATCGAATGATCAAACAAACATCATGCTACATCAATCAAGAATCAAATAGAGAAAACAAGGAGATTGGGTGAACCCCTTATATAATATGATATATAAAACTAAAGAGGTTAACTGTTGATTATTGATTCTACCCTATATATATAAGATGAATCGTTGCCTTCAAAGAGACACACCGATTCACCAAAAGTAAACGTTGTGACTAAACGTTATAACCCTAAAAAACTAAATAACCATTTGTACATAGTTTTATTCTAATGACCAAGCCCATGTACAATGGGTTTACAAACTTTTAATCTAAAATACATAATACATACTTAGACTTTCTAACTTGACAAATAACTAACAAAGATTTTGTGGATTAACTTTCCAACAGATTCCCCCTTAATCTATAAATATTTGTTTTTTTCAATCTTCTTGTTCTTTGAGGCCTTCTTGTTCATACTTTCTTTAATCTTGATGTCTTCTATGTCTTCTAACTATTACAGGGTGCAGTCATTTGATCTTCTTAATCACCACAATGGCTTTTGGGCAGGTTACTCTTAACCCTCTTCTACAAACTTGTAGGAATCTTTGAACATAAACTTGTTCGAATGGCACCCTGGTAGTGTTGTAATAACACTTGTTCTTGGTCTTCTTCTTCTTGGTTAACCACCTGATTGGTGTAACCTCTTTTTCTTCCATCGACATCCATGGCGGGTTTGAATCTTGAGTGATGATTGATACATGAATTGTTGTGTTGTTTGATCCCTTTTCTGTGATACCAATGTTTTACAAATCTTGCATCTCCAGGATCGAATGATCAAACAAACATCATGCCACATCAATCAAGAATCAAATAGAGAAAACAAGGAGATTGGGTGAACCCCTTACATAATCTGATATATAAAACTAAAGAGGTTAACACTACAACATTCACCGCTACCCCAAATGACATATTGGGTGATTCCCACGACATGTCGTTGGGAGGTATCCCAATGACATGTCGCCGGGGAATCCTAGCCGGGAAGTCTCGTAGTGGATTGTATCCCCATGACAATCCCCTGCCACGACGTGGGTCCCACTCAAATTTAAGTCAAAGAAGCAAAGCACATCACAAGATATTATCTCAAGCGACATGTCGCCGGGAATAGTCAATTAAGCAAAATGATTAAGACACTAATTATAGTGGTTATATCCCGGCGACATGTCGCCTGGGATACCATGAGTTATTGTTGACAAGTCAACGAGTTATCTAACTATCCCGGCGACATGTCGCCGGGAAACCTAGTTTTCTCGCTGACTTGTCAACGCTTAGTAGTTATCCCGGCGACCGTCACGGGGAAAGGTCCATTTTTTTAATGCACTGCAGCAGCAAAGGATTTCAGATTTTTCCTAATTTTTCCGAAAAATCTACCAAATAAACCCGTACTAAAACCTCAGATAGACTCGCCACAACTTGTACCAAAACACAAATACCATATAACGGATCAACGAATACAAATAGATCACAACTTTTACATAAACACGACTAAAAGTCAATATGCGCATTGATAGATAGGAAACAAGTGTTTAAATGGCGCCAAGATGAACCTAATAATATATAACATAACTACCTAAAGTACCAATGTAGCATACTAATAATATATAACACAACTACCTAAAGCTAGTACCAATGTAACATACTAATAATATATACACAACTACCTCTCGTTGTTATCCTCATCACCGCCATTCTCCTCGTCATCACCACACCCACCACTCCCGCTAGCACCACCCGAGTCATACTCCATAAACATATCCACGATCGTTGTCGCCTCGAGGAGACTCATCATAAAGCTTACATCTTTGGTGACTTTCACGGGCGGCATACTTGGCCCGATGTGGCCCGTGATGGCAACACGCGACCGACACCGGAATATGCCCACGGCTTACCCTCTTGCCAACGCATTGATTTGATCCTCCGTATTGATCCGTGGCCTCAAGCTTTTTCATCTCGCCCCATGTAGTGACAAAACACAAGATAGTAAATATATTGGTCGGGTTGCTACATTATTTCGATAATTCATTAAAGTGTGTTTTGAAACAAAACTTACATATATCCCATGGTCCTCATCGTTGGGAATACCCCATCAACAAGATGTGTTTGCCAAAAAGTGTCGATGAGTGACGGTATTCATGAGTCTCGATGCCGCATCCGTACATACACACGCATATAAGATGAATAATTTTAAAACGACAAATCACAACACACCAAAGCGTATAATCGATATATATATATATATATATATATATATATATATATGTATGTATATATGTATGTAGGGAAGGGTTATTTTCAAAACGTAAAAAGGTCGAAAACTGCGAGAACCAAGATCAACCAATCATATTTTTTGGATATTAATTTTATTATTTAATTAAAAAGGGTATAATAGTAAAATATAGTTTTGATTTTTAATAAAAACGCGTTTTTCCTAAATTTTAGGATTTTTCTTTTTAATTTTTTTTTTAGAATAATATTTTTTTTCTAGCATGTAAGTAAATGTGCACATGTGTTTTTTTTTAAATAATATAATTTCTTATAAAAATAAGGTGATTAGAATGATTTCCTAGCAAACGTTTTTTGATAAAATATTGATCCATGCATTTGTGCTCACCTACTCTATGATAAAAGGAAGCTTTTCTTAAAATGTGTATAGACCTTTTTTTCACCTCAAATTACAACGGAAAAAAAGAAACTTAATCACTAAAATATAATTTAGTTAATGGTACAAGTTAGGAATCATAAAATCTATTACGATACAAAATACAACTAAGTCATGAAAGCATAATCGTCTCCGACATCAAATCCAATTTAGTCATGCATGTGTGCAAACATCATCCTCTTCAACATCAAATCCGGTTTAGTCATGTATGCATAAATGCATATGTGCAAGCATCAAAGTTTTCAACATCAAGTCCAGTTTGAAAAATGAACACGTCATGCATTGTCTTTACCTTTACCGTCACAATATCTTCGGTGTATACATGTGCATGATCTCGAATGAGAAAAAGGGTTGAGTTGTGTACAAGTGCATGATCTTCGACATCAAATCCAATTTATTCATGTATGCATGTGTGCAAACCTCATCATCTTCGACATCAAATCTAATATAGTCATGTATGCATCAATGCATATGTGCAAGCATCAAAGTTTTCAACATCAAGTCGAGTTTGAGGAAATGAACACGTGAAACATTGTCTTTGCCAACTTCACCGTCACAATATATTTGTTGTATACATGTGCATGATCTTCGAACTTGAAAAAGGGTTGACTTGTGTACAAGTGCATGATCTTCCCAATAGAAAAGGGCTTGAGTTGTGTACATGTGTTCTTCTTCTTCATTAAACATATCTATAAAAACCTGCACAATTATTTTTGTTTAAGGTTTAGTCGCAATTCAAATACTATAGAAAATCTAAATAATCATGAACATTGAATTCTTTTAACTCGGAAACATCAGTACTTTTAATGATAGATCGTAGTGATTAAAAATGATTTAAATACATGTGCACATCTTCTTCAAAAGCATGTATACACTTATAGCCAAGTAACTAAATAAACAAAACTCATTGCATCTCTCCCAAACAAAAACCCACAAACCATAATATAAAAAAAAATCCGCTACACATACATCGTCTTTAACATCATCAAAAACATGATCTTGTACCATGCACATGTGTTTAGTTGTGAAACTATCACTTTAGTTATCCCATAACAGTATAACACGCACTAAACGTTATAGTAATAGTAAGACTATATATAAACATACGACAAGAGTGCAGTCACAATAAATTAAAACCAATGGCAATTTTATTTGTGGTTCAACAATAAAGTAGTGAAACTCCCTGACGTTGGACATGTGATTTTATTTGTGATGTGAAACATAAAAACTGAATCAATAACTCATTTAAAAAATAACATTTGGGTTTAGTTCATTTGAACATCAAATATTAATTTTATTTGGAAATTTGAGATCCTGGGACGAGTGAAATAAAAACCATTTGACAAACACAAAATAAAACTATTTGTGATATACTAGACAAACCTGATTACATGGATTTTTTTTCTTCAGTTAGTCACTAATATTAAGGTGAGTGAGAATTTTAGATGATGATGGCGGCTTGTGACAAGTTTAGAAGAGAATGATAGGACGTGTTTCTAGTTTAACCTAATTACCATTAGCAAATTCCCTATCAATAGGGACGGTTACTAAATTTAATTAGATGAAATACCATTGATGCCCCTCCTCCTCTTTTGAAAGAGTTCATTATCTTCCATTAAATTACATTTATGCCACCACTCTTTATATCCATTGATTGAAAATTGGATGGCTCAGATCGGTTTTCGCAGTTCTCGACCTTTTTATAGTTCTGAAAATAACCCTTCACTATGTATGTATGTATATGTATATGTATATATGCATGTAAAATAATTATAATGTTTATTACCATATCATCTCGAAGGCGAGACAATGACCGGATCCCCGCCTAGATATGACCTTGCTCTTTTGCGGTTAAGCCGATTTGTAGCGGCTCGTTGAATGTTCTTGGGATCATTCCAAAACTTAATGTACTCATCCCAATCACCCGCCTAATTTCCTGGACGTGCCCGCCTAATCGCCTCCACATCGTAATCCCGGTGGTGGGGTCTACCTTCCAATGTTTGGCCTTGAAAGAAGCCTTGTTAGTATTGTAGGCTTTTGCAGTGCGAGTTTATGCCTCAGAGATCCGGGGCCCGGGGAAGCCATGTGCCTTAGGTCAAATAGGTCTGCAATCATATACAACAAAACGAAAACAGAGTTAGAGATATAATTTATATATTTATTTAATTTGTTTATTTATTTATATGATATAAATAAATAAGCTAATTTAGATAAATATACACAATTAAATAAATGAACACGATAATGAAATAAACATAAAAGGATAATCGACCCCAATATCCGAAATGATTCCGCCTTCTTCTCCTTCGGACCTTCTCCCAAGAAGGGTAGTAAACGACACCTTCCTAACGACCTCCCAATGTAGTTAGACCAATGCGCCGCATGGGGCCGAGAGGTTTAAGGTTTGTTTGTCACCCACCTCAAAAGTGATCGACACGGACCTTTTTCGTCGCGATTGCCTTCAGCCGAAAGGTTCCGGGTCTTGTCGCGGTATTCACCGCTCACGCCTCGCCGCCCAAATTGGGCTTTCGTTTACCTTTGCTCGCAAAATCAAGTTAGTTATAAAAGTCATAAATATGTATCAAATTTATGCTTGTATTACAATAATCCGGAAATTTTACATTTGTTAATGAAGCTTGCCCAAAGAACCGGTGGGTACGCTGGTCCGAGGGGACGATCCTCCCGCCACCGTCACCGCCGTGGGACCGTGCAACATCCGTCGACATCCGTACAAGTACAATTAGCATAAGATATAGAAATTCATGAACAAAATAATATAAGCATGCACACATCCAAATACATACACATCCAAATAAATATACACATTTAAACAATCCACAACAATTTCATTCATTCATTCAAATATATAAGTGTATTTTGCAAGTTACAACTCAAGATCAATCTTCTTCTTCACTAGAATAAACTTTCTCAACACCATCATCATCAACATTGATGAGGGCTTCAACATCGAATCGCTAAATCATGAGGAAGTATGCCTTCATCGCGAATAATATCATCGCCTTCTTCAGAACATCAATGATATCCGGCGGTGCGTCAACAACCGCTGATTGACCATCTATATGCAAGGTCGCATTATCCAAGTCATTCAAACTAGTAGAAAGTGGGAGGTCGATGAGTTGTCGAAATGTATAATATCGATCGCCCTCACCACGATGACACCCCGCCGGAAAACTTTTATGATTAACATGTTCGACGACCTTCCGTGGGGTTTGGTCTTATCTTCAAGGTAGAAGACTTGTTTGACTTGTGTTGCGAGAATGTATTGGTCATCTTTAAATGTCTCAGCCCGCAATGACGATTTGTGTCATGTTGTTTCTAAAGACAAGTTTTTGGCTTTACGCCCTTTGTTGCTAGTGTCGAACCACTTAACTGAACAACGCAATCGTGAACAACAAATACTTAAACTCGAGGATTTCTTGAAGTCGACCATAATACATTTCTCCGTCACGGCCAGCGAACAAATGTCATTGCTTTTGAGTTGTGCGACGCTCATCACGGTTGCAGCACGACATACCTCACACCGCTGACTACGCAAGAGTTTATCGAGATTGGAGTCCATGATGGTCCATTAGCCAAAGCGAATAACTCACCGGTTGTGCTAACCTCGAGTCTTGGTCATTGTCTATGTGACGTTGACGGATCTATGAAGAAGACAGGATTAGCTAGATAGAGAACACAAAATATGATATTGTTATTTTTACGCTAATAGACCAAATAAGTCTTAAGTTTACTCGCGACCCAAACCAATGGGAATTCTTCTTGCATGTCTTTGTTAGGAAATAATCAAAACGCTCATGGTATTAGAATAAGTCGTCGAAATGATAAGTTAAGAAAAGAAGTTTCAAAATAAAAACGCTGCACTCTTGAACGGGTCCCAGACGTGTCGATCTCGTGGATCATGTGAAGTACATACCATTTCACTTTTTAAACTTCGGGCATCAAACCCAATAATTGACCAGAAACCAATCGCTTTACATACCGATCGAAACACCAAATCGACACGTTGGGGAGGGGTCCACATTACGGTCGGGACGATTAAATTTCGTGGTAACATCCCGAAAATAATGAGAATCGAATGTCAATGCTTCTTCAAAGAACATAACCTCCGCAATCGAACCTTCCGCTTAGCTTTATTGCGAACATAACCTTTAGCTTCTTCATGTATCTTTCAAATGGATACATCCACCGGGGCGAATAGGCCCGCCTTCAAGAGCTCTATAGGTAAATGGATAACAAGTGAACCATAATGTCAAAGAAAGCAGGAGGATATATGAGCTCAAGCTCGCATGTAATATCGACCACCTTGATCCGAAGCCAACATGTCATCCTCCATCAAAGTTGCGAGCATATTTGCTTAAAAAGGAACACAACTCAATTAATGGTTTTGCAATCTTATCGGCAAGTAATTTTGAAGTCCGTAAGGAAGTAAACGTTGCATCATTATATGACAGCCATGAGACTTGTGCCCGCTATATTGGTATCATTATCGGTCACTCTGTGCTTGAAGCATGATCCGAACCCATCCGTAGTTTAGATCCTTTGATGTACCGACAAAACTTTTTCGGTTCGGTGTGAAAGAATACGCACCGAGGCTTCAAGCACTTCCGCTTTTGGTTTGGCCGAGCCACAAGCCACTGAATGCCCAACATTTGCAAGTCTTGTCTTGCCTTGACGGTGTCTTTAGATTTATCATTCATTAACAAAGTGTTCAAGATGGCCTCCAACACATTTTTTCGATATGCATGATGTCTAAATTGTGTCTTAGTGAAAGAAAAGACCAATACTCAAGCTCGTAAAAATAGACCGCTTAGTCCGCTTATGCTCGACAAGAAGATTATGCTTTATCTTCACACCTCCATAACTCGGATGTTTACCCTTCACACGCGCTGGCAATCTATCAAGTTGAGCCGTGATTACATCCCGACCAAATTCTTCGTGGAGGATCTCAAGTATCGGTTTGGCCATTGAATTCAAGTGAGCGCTCCATTTATGGGGGCGTTAAGAATCTTCGTGGCCAAAATAAGTCTTTTGCTTAACACACCAATGATGGAGTGTCTTTATTACATGTAGGGCATGCCTTGTAACCTTGCCCACTCCACCCGCACAAACTACTTGAGCAGAAAATCATTGATGGTCCATAAAACCATCGCCTCATATTAAACTTCGCCCGAGGCAACGCCTATAGTCTCGATACCTTTCTTGTCCCATAAATCCTTCAGTCCTCAATCAAAGGCCTCAAGTAAACATCAATGTCCTTGCCCGGGATTTAGGACCAGAATTAACAACGTTAGCATAAAAGAACTCTCTTTCATACATAACCACGGAGGCGATTGTATGTTGTCAATATCACCTACCACATGTCGTAGGCTCGACTAAGGTTCCCAAACGGATTGAAACCATCGCACCAACCCTAGTCGAACATTTCTTGGTTCTTTGCAAAACTGGATACTTTGTGTCAAATTTCTTCCATGCTCCACCATCAACCGGTGTTGCATCTTACCGGCTCCGTGACACTTTCCAAAGAGCATGCCAAATCATATCCTTTGCAGTGCGACTAGACTTGTACAAACGCTTGTAGTTCAGGAATGATCGAAAGTAACGCAACACCTTCTTAGGAACTTTCTTCCCTGCGTGTTACCGTCTTTCCATCTACTCAGACATGCATCGGACAAAATCCAAATCTTTGTTCTTGTCTCCCGAAATAAGCAAAGAATCGTGTTCACAAGCATGTATCGACTGCACTCCTAACCCAATCGCTTTAAATGTCTTCTTTATTGAATAGTATGATGGTGGGAGCTTGAATCCTTTATCGATGGGAAATACATTTTGTAAAAACTCTAACATTTCATTAAATATAGAATCACCAATCTACCTTTAGCCTTAAAATAGGTAAACTTTGCCATAAAGTCTAATCGAGTCACATAGTCACAACCGGTATGACTCCTCGCTGGCATCGCATATAACTCTTCAAACTCGTTACGTGTAGCTTGAGTCGGTTGTTCACATTTGTCTCACCAATATCTCCTCGAGTTGGTTCATTGTGTTCATTATTCGAGGAATATAGCTAAGATCATTAATTAACGCCATGTCACTCATCGAGGTCGCCTTGTGTTATCTATTATCGGCGGTGGCATAGGTGGAGCCGGTTCACCGTGTTCCACCCATATTTTATAACGTGGGTCCCACCCTTCTCTCATAATGTGGTTTGAAAGGTTTTGATGTGTACCCATAATATATTTCGACAAGACTTGCATGGACATCTTATTCTCCCAAGACTAGTCACTAACGACTTGCAATGATTGACTAATTTTCAAGACCGAGAATAAATAATGGTTCATGACGCCGTAAAACCGCCCAAGTCTTATCATCGAATACCATAATCTGCTTTTAACGATACATTTAGTCATTATATGCAACTTAATTAAACACATTCAAACGAGGAATGCCGATGTTTTGTTCACCTAGTGCAACTATGGAAGGCAATCCTAACTCCACTCTTTGAATAATTTGTTCATATATGAATGCAGATAATCGATTTACTATTTAAGAAATTTTCGCAAAGATTTCTCAACTCCCCAAATATGTGTTTAAAGACATATTCGTAGGAGTAAAGGAGAAACACCGTCGAAATCATCTCAAATAGTAAACCAATTATACGCATTCATATCCTAAATGAGACAAAACATTCAAAAAGCAGCCCCAACGGACTTTCCAAATTAATTTCTAATAAATTAATTTCGGACGGGTTTTCTATAGGATGATTAATTTTAGACGGGATTTTCCAAAATTAATACTAAAATCCTAAAACAACTAATTATTATAAACTATAAACGGCTCATATCAACAAATAATAACTATAAACTAACAAAATAATATAAACGAGCACATGTCAACAAATAATAACTATAAACTATAAACTAACAAAATTATTATAAACGGCTCAAGAGTTGAAAAAGTAAATGGTATGTATGTTGCTAAGAGTTTTAACATACATACCATTTCACTTTTTAACATACATATCATTTCACTTTTTAACATACATACCATTGTTTTAACATACATACCATTTCACTTTTTTCACCAAATAATAACAATAAACTAACAAAATTTAAACAACTAATTATTATAACTATAAACTAACAAAATTTAAACAATAAACATTCCCCAATGACATGAATAAACATTCCCAAATGACATGTCACCCGGATACCAAAAGGAGAAAAAATATTACATACCTTGTCTAGCTAGCTCCTCGTCGCCACCGCCAAAAAAAAAAAAAAAAAAAAAAAAAAAAAAGAACTTAACTTTTCTAATTAACAACGACAACAATAATAATCTGCAAAAATTATAACATACTCGCTCTTGCTCCTCGCTGGTCCTCGCTTGCCAAAAAAAAAAAAAAAAAAAAAAAAAAAAAAAAACTTTACTTTATCGCCTAATTTACAACAACTTACAACAATAATAATCTCCAAAATCATAATATAATTAACTAATTTAGTTGAATAATATTTAAAATTTCTAAAACAAACCGTAACGTGGTGGTGGTGATGGTGGATGCGGTGGTGGTGATGGTGGATGCGGTGGTGATGATGGTTGATGATTGTTGATGATGTTTATTTCGTTTTTGTTGCAGAAATCGCCTTGTGGAGAAGAAGATATGTTTTATTTCGTTTGGTGAAGAGATAATACTGACCAGATCTGCTTTATCTACAAACTTTTCCCCGGCGACAATCCCCGGCGACATGTCGCTGGGGAAAGATATAGTTTTTGTCGTTTAGCGTAAATGGCGCGATAACGAAAATTTTGGTGGGTGGGTATCCCCGGCGACATGTCGCCGGGGAAAACTAATTAATTTTTTTTATTATAATCCCCAGCGACCTGTCGCCGGGGAAAACTGTTTTCTTTTTTTTTTCTTTTTTTTTGGGTAAAATTTAATTACTATATGTTGTTAACGACTTCAAAAGAATGTTATGGTTAGACGTTCAACGGATGAGTCGATATGTTATGGTTACACATTGGACGTTCAACGAATGAGTCGGTATGTTATGGTTACACATTAGACGTTCAACGAATGAGTCGGTATGTTATGGTTACACATTAGACGTTCAACGGATGAGTCGGTATGTTATGCTTACACATTAGACGTTCAACTAATGAGTCGGTATGTTATGGTTACACATTAGACGTTCAACGAATGAGTCGGTATGTTATGGTTACACATTAGACGCTCAACGGATGAGTCGGTATGTTATGGTTACACATTAGACGCTCAACGGATGAGTCGGTATGTTATGGTTACACATTAGACGCTCAACGGATGAGTCGGTATGTTATGGTTACACATTAGACGCTCAACGGATGAGTCGGTATGTTATGGTTACACATTAGACGCTCAACTAATGAGTCGGTATGTTATGGTTACACATTAGACGCTCAACGGATGAGTCGGTATGTTATGCTTACACATTAGACGCTCAACTAATGAGTCGGTATGTTATGGTTACACATTAGACGCTCAACGAATGAGTCGGTATGTTATGGTTACACATTAGACGCTCAACGGATGAGTCGGTATGTTATGCTTACACATTAGACGCTCAACTAATGAGTCGGTATGTTATGGTTACACATTAGACGCTCAACGGATGAGTCGGTATGTTATGGTTACACATTAGACGCTCAACGGATGAGTCGGTATGTTATGGTTACACATTAGACGCTCAACGGATGAGTCGGTATGTTATGGTTACACATTAGACGCTCAACGGATGAGTCGGTATGTTATGGTTACACATTAGACGCTCAACGGATGAGTCGGTATGTTATGCTTACACATTAGACGCTCAACTAATGAGTCGGTATGTTATGGTTACACATTAGACGCTCAACGGATGAGTCGGTATGTTATGCTTACACATTAGACGCTCAACTAATGAGTCGGTATGTTATGGTTACACATTAGACGCTCAACGAATGAGTCGGTATGTTATGGTTACACATTAGACGCTCAACGGATGAGTCGGTATGTTATGCTTACACATTAGACGCTCAACTAATGAGTCGGTATGTTATGGTTACACATTAGACGTTCAACGGATGAGTCGGTATGTTATGGTTACACATTAGACGTTCAACGGATGAGTCGGTATGTTATGCTTACACATTAGACGTTCAACTAATGAGTCGGTATGTTATGGTTACACATTAGACGTTCAACGGATGAGTCGGTATGTTATGGTTACACATTAGACGTTCAACGGATGATTCGATATGTTATGGTTACACATTGGACGTTCAACGGATGAGTCGATATGTTATGGTTACACATTAGACGTTCAACGGATGAGTCGGTATGTTATGGTTACACATTGGACCTTCAACGGATGAGTCGATATGTTATGGTTACACAATAGACGTTCAACGAATGAGTCGGTATGTTATGGTTACACATTAGACGTTCAACGGATGAGTCAGTATGTTAGGGTTACACATTAGACTTTCAACGGATGAGTCGGTATGTTATGGTTACACATTAGACGTTCAACGGATGAGTCGATATGTTATGGTTACAATTTAGACGTTCAACGAATGAGTCGGTATGTTATGGTTACACATTAGACGTTCAACGGATGAGTCGATATGTTATGGTTACACATTAGACGTTCAACGGATGAGTCGGTATGTTATGGTTACACATTCAACTATGCATCGTTTGGCTTCTTGATCCAATTAAATATGGCATGCAAAATTACGAATTTTTAATAAACAAGAGAATCCCCGGCGACATGTCGCCGGGGAAAATGTTTTACGTCACGTTAAGATATATTAACACTAATTACGTATTTTTTAATAAACAAGAATCCCGACGATATCGCCGGGAAACGTAAGCGGAAAATTTGCGTACCACGTTTTAGAGTGAAATATTCGGTCAAAATATTATCGTTGAATCGTGACATGTCGCCGGGAAAACCTCCATAATTTAGTCGACTTTTCTACGAGACTTCGTGCCACGAGGATATATTTTTGTCGTTTAGTGATGATTCTCAATGACAATTGTCGCGGGAAAACGGCGATGGGGAAACTGGTAAATGTGGTAGTGTAACTCTGATTACTGATTCTACCCTATATATATAAGATGAATCGTTGCCTTCAAAGAGACACACTGATTCACCAAAAGTAAACGTTGTGACTAAACGCTATAACCCTAAAAGACTAAATAACCGTTTATACCTAGTTTTATTCTAATGACCCAGCCCATATACAATGGGTTTACATACTTCTAATCTAAAATACACAATACATACTTAGACTTTCTAACTTGACAAATAACTAACAAAGATTTGTGGATTAACTTTCCAACAATTGCCAAATTTACTTTAGGACAGGTAATTGGATAGTATTGGTAGCAGATTATCAGGCAGATAGCACATTTCGTGTTGATAATAAACATATACCAATATGCTTGATGCTTCCGTTAAGACTTTTAAATCTGTAATCAGTTCAGGTGGATCACAGAGTGTATGTGAGCCTGTGATGTTATCATCATCGAGTATTTTTAATGAAGGATATGTTGTATTTACTTTCACAGTTTGAGCAAGTATAGACGTATTTCAAATGCAACATATATTGAGGTTATAGTAAAAAAAAATATTAACCAGTTTGAGCAAGTTGATATTTAATTTGAAAGCACTCTTTTATGATAGAACATAGTACATTCATGTTGATTACAACTTCACGGAACTATATTTTTCAAAGTGCATAAAAACATAGTATCTTCTAGTTACTAGATGCTTTTTGGGCACATATTCGGATCAAACTATTTGGAGAACCAATAAACACCTTTGTGCTCCGATGAATCGTCTGGTTCGGCGTAGATGCACTCCTTGGTCTCTCTCCAAAACGCCTTTGGAGGGGGAGTATTGTCGGACATGTAATACTCACCTAATATAGGCTTCACAGCTTTTGTAGCCTCGACGGCGTGATAATGTGGCATGCTTGGGAACAAATGGTGAATGACGTGAGAACTATTTATATCGTGCTGAATCCAATTCAAAATCCCAAAATCTCTATCGATGGTTGATAAAGCGCCTCTTAGCCAATCCCACTCGGATGAATCATAGTGTGCGACTGATGGGTGAGTGTGGCTTAGGTAAGTCGACAAGATAAAGAATCCACCCTCCATAAACAAAGGAATCACATACAAGAAAAGTGTCGATTTTCCACCTTGTGTTAATGCAAGATGGTACAAAGCATAAAGAACCGTGATGATTCCAATATCTGATAGCACAACATAACCACGTTCACTATCGTTAAAGATGCCACTTTGAGGCAAGAAATGGTTAGTGAACCGTTTGTAATCACGACCATAAACGTTAAAGAGCAGGTACAAAGGGTAACCAAGGGTGATTCTAACTATAAGAATGAACACGTTCCCTGGTCCATTGTTCAAAAACTCGGTGAAGAAAGTATCTGACTTGCGTTTTGGGATGTACACCTCATCATACTCTAGTGAATTCGTGTGAGCATGGTGACTTCGATGACTGTACTTGAACGAAAAGTATGGTGTCATGACAAGCGAATGCAAGATAAAACCAACTGTATCATCGATCCATTGGTATTCACTAAAAGAATGATGGCCACATTCATGACCAAGTACCCAAACCCCATAAAGAAAACTACCTTGAGCTAACCAATATAGTGGCCAGCCGATATAGTATAAGAGAGGTTGATCATTAGGGACCAAAGGAAAGTAATTTGACGCAATATAATAAAAGGTATACATTATGATGGCGTCCCGAAAGACATAACCTAGAGAGCGAATGAGTGAGCGTTTGAAACAGTGTGGTGGTACGGCTTTCTTTAGATCTGCGATCCCAAAGGGAGGTTTTGAGACTGGAACACGTTTGAGTACGTCTTTTTCGTTATCTAAAGCGTTCATTTGGCCACCAGCTCCCATAGTTTCGAACCCGAAAATTAGATGTGACGAAAAGGTCTAAATGAAGATCAGTTGTGGAATGTATTATTGCATGTTCAGCCATAAGGTATATATATATAGCCAGGGATTGTGCATGATATGCTTATGAATTTGCATGTATTATTTAGAGTAAATTACACCGTTCGTCCTTGTGGTTTGCGTTGATCGCAGGGTTTAGTCCTTTGACCAAAAAAATTGCACCGTACGTCCTTAAGTGTGAAACGTTATGCGCCATTCGTCCTTTGACCAAACGACGTTAAGTTTGACTGTTAAACTCGGGTAAAAATACTAAAATACCCTCACTATCTTCTTCTCTTAACCATTACCACCATCATTTCAAGTTAAGATCCATTCCTGCTAGTGCTAGAATAAGATCCATTCACAGGTAACGATGGATCCATTTCAAGTTAAGATCCATTCACAGAAGATATATTTTATTTCACTCACTATCTTCTTCTCATTAATCTTCTTAACTTAAGAACATCTACCTCGACACCCTTATTAATATTTTCATAAAACTGCTGAGAATTCAACCGCTCAGAAGACTCGGACTCAAAGTATAATAATTAATCTCGATTTATGTCGTGTTTCTTCTCAAGATTCAAGTTAAAACCATTTAAGGTTTTCATGACATCTCCTCATCACTGATTTTTATAAACATAAAAGTAAATTAAAGATCCCAGTTCCTCACCTTCGATCTATATTTTTTTTGAAGCTAACCTTCAATTTAATATTCGAATCTTTAAAGGAAAGAACATAAACCAAATGGCTTACATTCCTTCTTATGTTCGGTTCTTTCAATAGCACAAAAGAAATCACAATAAAGTTTGTTGAACCTACCGTGACCCTCCAAAGGATCTTGACACTTTTAATAGTTGCTTCTTGATTCGGTTTTGTGCAGAAAAAGTAAACAAAGGTCCGGCTGTGATTGTGTTTGTGTTTGATTCGGATGGAGATGAGATCATTTGAGAGGATTAAGCATCTTGATTGAAATATGTTTATGATTAGTTTGGATGAGATGTAGTTGACTGCTTGAGAGAGACCAAGTCCTGGAATGATTGATTGACTGCGTTTTTTGTGTAATGAAAATGATGGGGCGGATTAGTTTTGCTTTTAGGGTTAAGGAGTTACAAAATATTATTAGGTTTAGAGTAAACTACACCGTTCATCCTTGCACCGCTCGTCGCATGGTGTTGAAATGACGACTTACCCTCATGCAAGTCACATGATGAGTTTTAACGGTCAAACTTAACGTCGTTTGGTCAAAGGACGAATGGCGATAACGCTTCACGCTTAAGGACGACGGTGCAATTTTTTGGTAAAAGACTAAACCTGCGGCACAACGCGAAACCACAAGGACGAACGGTGTAATTTACTCTATTATTTATTTGTTTAAGTGACGGCCACATATATAGTTTTAAATCGAATGCGCAGAGTCTACATGTTGACCAAAAAACAACTATTCTCTGTTTGTAGTCTGCATGTTGATGTCCTTATCCTACACTAGAAAAAATATTTCCATCGACACGATAAAAATCGTCATTAAAGTAAAAACAAAATATGGCGAAAATGAAATCGATGAAAGTATACTTATAATGACACAAAAAAAAATATAAGGATAAGTTTTATTGTATTTCATGACACATAATTTTCATAAAAAGTGTCAATCTCAAAATTTTGACTTTTTTCTCACATCTTTTAATAAGTGTCATTAAAAAGTTAGATTTAATGACACTTTTTTATGTTATTAGAAGTAGAATCACTAAAATCAATTTTGTTGTAGTGCTAGTGTTTTAAGTTGATGAAGGTACGTAACATTTCTATATTTATTTACCTAGAGGTGGTAATCGAGTCATATTCGGGCTGAACTATTCAAATTCGTGAGTTGGCGGATTAGTATAACTTCTATCTAAACACGGTCTGTTTATTAATTATGTCAAAAAACTCAACCCTAATATAGACATGCATATCATGTGTAACCCATTTACCCTGTTTAAGTAAATAGGTCAATTGGTCAAGCGGTGAAGAAAGTTGGTAGTTTTTTGATTCAACAAATTTAAATCCAAAAATGATATAAATAACATACAAATGAATATACAACAATTTCAATGATATCCGAGCTAATAATCGTAATTCATTATCATACATAACACAATGCATTTAATCCAGATTTAACATAAAATCAAAGTTATATATATTATTTTTAGAGGCTTAAATGCTTAAACAAGTTCACATGTTTATTTGTTTAATATTTAATCAACGCAAACATGACTCGTTTATTAAACCGGTTAGACGAGTTGACATGCTTTTTTCTACCCAAACCTGTTTATCCTCAACTCGAGCATGTTTAACTTCGTGTCGAGTTTTTTGTCGTTTAACTTATCGTGTCAAGAATTGTCACCCTTATATTAACCATAGAAAACAAAACATAAAGGATTATCATGATAAAGAAAATCATTTCTAGGTAAATCATCTTTTTGTATCACTATCTATATTACATTATAAAGTTTTGGGACTTCTTATAAAAAGAAATCTTAAAATTTTAAAGACAAAAGACATTACTATAAAAAGAAAATTAAAAAATTAATATAAAATTTGAAAATTTAAGTCTCATTTAAATTATATAGTAATCCCCTCCGATAATAATATAGACGTTCTAAATTTATAACCAACAATTTAACTAAACTTATAAGAAAAGCTAACTAAATTTATAACCAACAATTTAATGCTAAATTTTGAAAACTATAAGCGGTAAATATTTAAAATATTAATAATTTAGACGTTTTACTTTTAAAAACATATATCTATTACGTTATAAAGTAATCGGGGCATGCTAAATAAGAAAAGTTTAAAATGAAAAACATTTTTTCGCCACAAAATAGTCGCGTCATTCAACTTGGCGATCACATGAAGAACCTTCTAAGAATATAAATGGAGCTACATAAAATTATTGAATACTATGTTAGTTATGTAATACCATCACCTCAAGTACTCATAAAGTTTTTCATTTTCTGAATCTATTGTCATATGAAATAAACATGTTACTCTGTATTATATAACTAAAGAAACGATAATTATAATTAAATTTCTTGCTACTTATATGATTAAATTTACATGTCGATTGGTATGCATGTAATACCGTCCTTTTTGCACCAATGAATTATTGTCATGTTGTTTAGATATTTATGTAATTATGTGCATAAATTAACCTATATAACACATGTGTTAAAGCTTTTAAAATTATGAAAATATTCAAGATAATTAGGATATCATAATATCATTCTTTTATTATATACTACGCAAACATGAAAGAAATCATGATTAAAGATATTACCTCCGTTTTATATTAATTATTCAATTTTGATTTTAAAGTCTTTTTTTTTTTTTTTGTTATCTAATATTTAATAAAATTATATCAATGTAAAGAAATTTAAAACTCAATTCATTCACATATTTTGCATCAAATATTATATAAAATAAATAAAAATATTTAATGTCTAAGTTGAAAAAAAAAAATTTAAAAAATTAAATTGGACAGTTTATATGAAACGGAGGGAGTAACATATTCTTCATGTTTATTTAACAAACTTTTTTGATAGACACACTCGATGTTGAAGTAAAAAGACTAAGACTAACAGAAGTGGTCGTGAACCCCCTCCTTGGTGACCAACTCACGCACGACACACCCAAAACATAAGTCCCATGTCATGGCCAAAATTACAAAGTTTGGTGAGTTGCTCACAATTATTTTTGGCTGAAAATCTCAGCCCTACTTCCAAACAACTATCCGTTATGCATTAAAAAATAAAAGTTAAAAAATAAATAAACGAAATTATAACACCTTATTTGTTAAATATAAATACCCAAAATTTCACCATTTCATATACACCTTTTATATAATCTTACCTTTCATAACAAATATATTTCATTCATATAAAAAAATCTGGTATGGCTTGTTCGGTTCAACATACCATCAATGAAATCATGGCTTTAGTTGATAAAGTAATTACGGGGGATAAAGCTCGTCAGCAAGCGTTGTGCGGCTTAGCCATTCAATATGACAAGACATGCGAAGCTAAAGATGATCTGAGACAAGCATACGAGAAATATGCTCTGTTTCGAAAGGCGGGAAAAATAGAAGAACAAATCAAGGCGAAGTTTATTTGGCTACATGAAAAATACACTTAGGACGATTACGTTTTAGTCTTCGTATTTTTTTTAGTTTTCGTATTGTTTTTTAAATTTTGTATAGTAATTTGTATTTTTATTTCAACATACGGGTTTTTTTTTAGGATATTTTTATGAAGCGGAATGAAATGAGGGAGGAAATGATCTTTGTCCTTCATTCATTCCGCTTCATTATAAATATCCTAAAAAAAACCGTATTTGTTTTAGTTTTCGTGTATTTTCTTTAACATACGAGGTTTTTTTTTTAGGATATTTATGTGAAGCCAAATGAAATGAGAGAGAAAATGATCTCCATTCTTCATTTCATTCGACTTTATTATAAATATCCTCTAAAAATACCCCGCATGTGTTTTAGTTTTCGTGTATTCATTTTTGCAACTCTGACAATCTATGTAATGTTTTAATTTATGAATAAAGATTTTTAATTTCGTACAATTACATTTATGTTTATATTCACATTTACGTTTTTAGTTTATAAATATAAAGTAGTTAATTAAATAAAAAAATGTGATTGAAATGTGCGAGAGAGTAACCAGAACGGATGTTTGATAAGAGGGAGTGAGCGAAAGTGAGATGAGAGAGAAAACTGAGGTGGCGCTGAGTGGCTCACCCACCACTCATTTTAGCCTAATTGTTGTATATTTACAAGGGATATACTATAGGAACCCCATATAGTCAACCGTACAAACCACGAAGCATACAGTATAACACCGTGATGCGATGCGTGTGTAATGTAGCAACCCCTATATGGGGTTCGTATAGCCTGCCCCTATTTATAAACGGGAGTGACTTTGTCTTGCAAGAAGATAAAGTTAAGACACCATAAGACATAGGGGCTCACGAAAAAGTATCTGAGGGATTCACATAAAATGCATGTCAGTGTACTTTTATATAGTCCCCGCACTTTGATGTCTTTATAATGTCTTAACTTGCTTTTTCCTGCGCAAGTTAGAAAAACTCTCTTTATAAACACCATTCGGAAAGTCTATTTAGTACACTGCTTTTACATGAATTGTACAAGATTCCACAAAAACTTACTAAACTAATCATTAATTCCATTCGGAAACTTACTTTCTTCAACTAAGCTATTTCAAAGTCAATACCTTTTGTGTTACGGTCTTTGCTTAAGTAGTAGGAGGGCTCCAAAGTTCCACAAAAACATGCTGCGACTAGCTAGTAATTAAGCTTTTGAACTTGCAATGATAGTGTTGATTGCTGACTAGAGTAAGTGTGCCAAGACAATGCAATCCAATTGTTGACGTATGGTCCGGTTGGGCAGAATGGGTCGGCCCGGCGATCGCTACCACTCTACACCTAAACCCTAATCCATGCCTATATATACATGATGGGTTATCTCTAACCCTAAGATATATTGGCTACATCACGCCGACATTAACTTGACCGTCGGAGGTGGACCCGGGGCTACGGCCCGGTCCACTCCTAACGGGTTCTCTTTGTTGATGTGTCTACTGGGGCTCGAGAAGACGACTAACGGCCCAAGGAGAGTCGTTGAATCCTGCCCGCCAGATTATGCTTCAACAAGTTGGCGCCATCCGTGGGACCACGAATAAACTATGTTTCGTGTTCTCATATTACCGAAAAGCGTAATACAATTTCTCAAGTCGGAACCCTAAAACTTTATTCAGATGCGCATAATTTGATATTTATGGAAAAATAATAATGCTAATTATTATAAAATAATTAAATTTCGATGCGTCATCGTTTGATATTCGATGATAATCGAGCAAACAATTCAGATAATATTCCATGCGTCAATACTTTGATAATTATTATAAAATACTCTTCGGATCGCCAACGCTTGATACGACGTTAACTATAATATTATGATATTGACACTACTTCTTTACATAAGATGCAAGAAAAGTCCGCATGATCGGACCTATTTTAAAACATCCGCATGATCGGATCTATTTTATCTTTTAACCGCATGATCGGATCTAAGCAAAGCCCGCACGATCGGAGCTATTTTATCTTTTAGCCGCGATACATTCGCGCAGATACTATTTTTACGATTGGTACGCCTGTTCGCGCTCAAACAACGCAGTCGCGATAAATCTACCCGCGTAAGACCTTGCGTTCAGAGATCTTCGCAGACGCGCGACGCGCGAATACCACGATGCTAGTCAATCGCCACGATGCGACCTTTGGACCAAAGGCCGTGGTATAAACATCTGCGATCATCCGAAACGCTCGAGTCTATGCGGTTAAGATAAATCCATCCGTGTTTATTAGTCGCGGTCACGATACATCCATCCGAGTTTTATTTTATACATTAAAAAAAAAAATCTCATGATAGGTTTTATTTTGAAACAAAACAATTGTTTATATATCTTGTACATCCTCACGATAGGTTTTATATTTTTATGCTATGCGCACTATATTATTCATGCTATGTCTTTGTTTAATTTCATTAAGTTTTATATGTCGCGATTCGCGGCATATACTTTAATCTTTGCATTCGGTGTTTTACGCGTACATACATAAGTTTAATGCTCCTACACGAGTAGCACCATCAAACTTGGGGGCTACCGGTACATCCTACCATCGCTTCCGCACGCATCACGCAGCATATTTGGAAGCGGATCGCTGCAACGATACAAAGGCGGATTTAAATGCGCCAACAAGACACATGTAATGCCCATGGGAGACGCCCTCCGTCGGTTGAAGAGACGGATGTAATCGCATGCCGCACACATCTTCGTTGGTTGTAAAGACTCGCGACAACAAGACATTTTGTCGCGACCGATCGGTGTTTGTCGCCCTTATGCAGAAGCACGCCTTCGTCGCACCTATTTGTCGCCAAGACAACAAGACACTGCGCTTGTGAAGCACGTCTTCGTCAAGACATCTTTGTCGCAAGACAGCACAAGACTGATACATGTACACGTCTTCGTCACACCATGTTGTGTCACCACGGTACAAAAGGTACGCCTACCTGGGATGCAAGATGCGGGTTCCACTTTCACCCACGCGCTATGAACTTAAGTCTAGCATAACATAGCCATGCGCTATCTCATACTAGACTTGGGGGCTTGTTGACGATGGTCCTGACTGGGCCAGAATGGGTCAGCCCGCATCACGCCCACTCTACACCTAAACCCTAATCCATGCCTATATATACACGACAAGTTATCTCTAACCCTAAGATATATTGGCTACATCACGACATTAACTTGACTGTCGGAGGTGGACCCCGGCCACGGCCCGGGTCCACTCCTAACGGTTCTCTTTGTTGACAGTCTACTAGGGCTCGAGAAGGCACTAACGGCCCAAGGAGAGTCGTTGAATCCTGCCCGCGCCAGATTATGCTTCAACACCAATATAGTACAATTAATATGATAGATATGACTACCCGAGGTAATATCTATCAATGTAGTACAATTAATGTGTTAAGCTGACTAAAGTTGCGAGACCACTCAGCTTTTGGAGCTGGAAAGTTTATCGAAATTTGTTTGTCGATATTCCCGGCCCTGTAGATGAGTTTGGCTATTGCATCCCTCAAATACTTTCGCCGGACCTGTTAGTTGATTGATCCAAAGTCTTCAATTATGCAACGATCTCGATGCTGGTGAGATGAACAAGATGCTTCACAAAAAGTTATATATTGTCTTGGCATAAAGAATGCTAGCTAGTTTGCAAATTGCAATGAAGATCTTTAAATCAAATGGCATCTGTTTGCAGGCTAGAACGTCATGGTCCGATATCAAGAATTATTGGAGGATAAACCTCTTGGATTCTCGAAACATTTAGTTGGCAGTTTTCATTCCTGATCTCTAACAGCTAGGCAATCACCGCAAAAAAATTGTAACATAGTGACACCAAAATACAGTGTCACTAATAGTAAAAAAAATGTCGATAAAAGGTATCAAAATATCAACAAAAGTTAATAAAAATGTCATTAAACTTTCTGGGTGTTTCACCTACACTTAAAAAATGTAAGTAAAAGTAAAATATGTAAAACTCTATTTATAATTACAGAAAAAATTGCCATGATGATGTTTTTTCTTTAATCTTTTGTGACACATATTTTTAAAAAATACTTTCATTAAATCTCGAAATTTTGACTTTCTGCCCGCAGTTTCTAAAAGTGTCACAAAACTTTTTGTGTCACCATAACTTCTGTCAGAATCTTTTTAGTGAATATATGAGACAAAAAGATGTTTTTACGCTGTTATCCAGACCGCATTTTAGATCGAGTGGCTTAATCGAAATGCCATTGTTTTACAATCCGAAGGGCCGAGGTGTGATCTATCATCTATGACGATATTAAGTAAAAACAATCAAATTTTATTTGGATCCAAATCATAAACACGCATTGCATGCTAGCTATATGTCCGTAACCTTTATTGATTTCGCTGCTAGCCTCTCTTGCTATTATAAATGGATGATCGCTTCTCTGTAAGACTTGAGATAACTTTTGAAAATCGAAATTTTGATTAATGATGTACAAAACCTAACTAGGGTATCTCGTGAACGTTTTCGACCATTTCTCTCGCTAGTATATACTTTAGTTATAAGTTTTTTTTCAATCTATAAAAAGATTTGAGTTTCCAGATTTGTAACTGCTTAAAAAGTATATTTTATGTATTCAAGTAATAATTCTACGTTTTCAACAAGTTATGAGTGTTTTCAATATTGGCTTCTTGAATAAATAATAGTTAAGAACTAGTAGATTAGCCCCGCGCGTTGCTGCGGGAGCATTGTGTAGTTTAATACATAAGTACAGTTGCAGCTTGTAGTTCAAACGGTCGGGTCACTCGTCCATCAAGGATACTTTTGCCCAATACATTCATTTCATAGAAGGCGTAAATGATCATAAATGAAGTTCTAATAGAAGAGCTTAAAACAAAAGTGCAAGCAATTATTATTGGATTATTGAAACACTTGTTTTGTAAGTAAAATACATACAAAGTTACACAATACATTTCATGGTTTATAGTTTTACATCTAACTCTTGTCAGATCAATGAGTATCTCGTTCAATAAGTAGTTTTACCATACTTGTCTTACCGTATATAGCCACCGTATCCCAAAGTTTTGATCTGCATTTAGTTTCTTTGTATCCATGAACAAATGAACCCACGCCTGTAAGTACAGCACAAAAAAAATCCAAACACGAAACAACACCGCCTTTTAATTAGTTTAGTATATTTCAATTACTAAAACCCGACGCATGCTTAGTGTTAGAATATGTTGAACTTGATTGGTAGTTATATCTCATGCCAGTAGTTATTATTTCATCCTTAAAGTGATGCCAATATGTCAAGCTTGCCTACTTTTTTTCATATTACCAAACAGTCTACAAACATTTTTGTGACTTAAATAAACAACCTCAATGTTTAAAGTTATATTATCTACTTTAAGCACCAATTTACCCATTACCACAACTGCAGGCTCATAATGATCATAGTGGACACGCATCCAAATACCCTTTTAGCCAAGATTTGTGGTTTTAGATTCACACAACTATGGTTACTGACTACTATGTATTATAAAATACAAATAAGCTCTTGATCCGCATAAATCATTATGTTGCTACTTACTTTACTTATATTGTCACCATCATGTCGAATTAAGGCGTGTTTGGGATTGCTTATTTGCATATCATTTTTCATCTCATCCATAGTAATTTAGTGTTTTCTTTATAAAAATAATTATGAGACAAACAACAACTACATCTAGCTTCACCAATACAAACACATATACAAAGAGAAATAGCAAAGTAAAAAAACACGAACCTTGATTCCCGAGTAGATATCCACTTGTCTGGCCCGAAATAGCTTTTGAAATGAGACTCTCTTGCTAATATTACTTCAACTCTTCTTCTGTAGCTCCATCACCAACGTCTAGCAATAACCTTTAGATCAGTTGTAATATGGATGTTGCACCTCTCACTTTTTCCTTCTATTGCTCCATGTGAATGCATTCTGAATATGCCTTTATTCCTTATCAATTTGTAAGTGAAGTAACGTCTGCATCAGATTGTTTGGAAAAAAAATAAGGTTACGTGGTTTTACATAATCTGGACATACACTTTAAAACATCTACAATAATAAATGAAATGTGAAGTAAAATAAAAAAACTCGCACTCTACGGTTTAAAAATGAGTTGATTAGGCTTATAATTTTTTATAACAGGTACAAAAGCTATTACATCAATTTTATTGCAACTCTTGTAATCACATGTTAAGCTAAGTCATACTATTAGAAATAAATATGGCACACCCCGCCAGCCAAGCGTGACGCAATTTACCATAAAGCGACCAATTTTGACACCAACTCGCCCATTTACTGGCCATCAAAGTATAGACAATTGGAAACATGGGACCTGAACAATGTGTAAGCAGGTCTAGAACAAACAACAGACTATGATCATTACCGAGCCTTTGATATTGTCTACACGACTTACATGGATTACAGTTTCGTCCTGATGGGTGGTAGTTGGAACCTTAGTCCATGGCAAGCCAGTTGTCGTTTCGCATGTTTATTCCCTATAACATAAGGTACGGCTCATAACTACTATACATAAATTAAAAATGCAAGTATGGTCAGAAAGGTTACTTACCATATGTAGTTTTGTAGACAACTTTGTCGATTCGTCTGTTGATTCCTGTAACAAAATTCCCTCCGCGTACTTTTTCTATGCACTTTGTACTACCGCTGGCCTTCATTAAAGTCCATTAAGCGTTAATCCATCCCTACCTAATATCAAAGGTTCAAACTTGCAATGTCAACCTCTAAAGTGTAAGGAAATTCCCTACCAATATATATTCTTTAACAGGTATGTACGCTCTGGCTTTTAAGTTTTAACACCAACAGCGTTAAAAAAAAAATAGGTACACAATTTTTGGACTATCTATATTGTTAATCTACTATTATAGTCTATCCATAGAGGTTGCAGTGACACACCCAAATGCAATCTAATAGTCGTATGTCCATATTTTTTTGATTTCCAAAACCTAATAGTCGTACCAAGTTGTGTATCGATTATTTGCAAAGCACGATAACTTAATTAGCAATTCGAAACAGTGGGTAACCACATATTTTAGCTTGCAACTTAAGAATTGCTTGCTTGTATAAAAATCCATTTTATTTGAAATACATTCATTCACTAATGATTGATGACATTCTATGTCATTAGTAGTTAAAGTTTTAATTTAGATGAAAGAGGTCCCACCGTTGTTATACACGATGCTAGTCCTCTTGAATCTCATGTTCAACAAGACATTCTTTCACCCGAATTTGTAAATGTTTGGAAAGGCGTTGGTGTCCATAATCAATTCAGTGCTTTCTTTCGCCACATACACACCGCACAAAACACCAATAGAGAAGTTTCAATACTCATAAGATCATTGGAAGATTTTAGCCTAGACATTGTATTGCACAACTTTACATACACAATCTTTCAATTGAAATAAACAAATGAAGTTCAATGTAAAGAGAATTGGCTTTTTCTCGATAGAGTATAATGAGAAAATGTAGCAAGGAGTGCCACAACCGAGTTCCCGACAACCAAGCGGCAGAAATGAGGCAACCGTGAATACATTATTTAACCTTAAGAATCACCTGGTCCAAACTATTTACTAAAGATGATTAGCTGCAGCTTATGATAACCTGAAAAGAACCTCGTAAATACATACCCCCTGAACACTCAATCGATTCACTGAACTCACACCCTTAACAGACCCCACACACCCTGAACACACACTCTGAATACACCTACTGAACCACACACACTCGAACCTTAATATGTTGGCCAATAAGAGCTTTTGAGTGGCTGCATAGACCCAAGAAGGTTAGACTCATTAGCTTATTTAAGTTGTTTTGGACTATCTTATCTAAATAAAGCATACGCCTTTTTAATATAAATTGTGCAAATCAAAGTCAGATAGTATCGCTCGCATTATGTTTGACATACCATAATCAAATAATCCAAAAAAAATAGCAGAATCGTGCATTAAATATGTATCACAGTAACAAAAAAAACATGAGGTCGCTTACTTTTGAAGATCAATAACTTAGGCTTGCTAATAGGTTGACATTCAAATAGAAACACAGTCCACATGACTTATTAAAACGACTTATATAACGATATCTAAAGCGCATTTTGACTCAGTGGCTAGTATTTGCTTACAGTTAAATATAAACAATCCCAAATACCTTACAGCCACATACTATTTTTTTTTTTTTTTTTTTGATTGTTTCTATTGAAAATGAACAGGTACCTGATTGAGAGCACCATTCGTTTGCAGTGTCAAGAGCTCATTTGCTGGCTTTCCATCGGTAACTTCAGCGTGTGAATTTGTCGTACCAAAGTCAATGCCGGTAACTTCATTCCTAATAGGTCTCGACCTGCATAGCATACAAATATTACATTACGGACTCCTAGAATGGATACTTACTATATAAGCAGACCAACATTAAAAAGCGACTATAATAGATAGCTAATGTAATATGCAAATGTGCTACTAACCATGGCGTCTTTGATGGCGAGATGCGACATTCCACCTAGACCATTGGAAGTGCCTTGACCATGTTAACCATATCTAGACCGCATAAATGATACCACATATTAGAGGTACTTAATTGGACACTAAGCTGCTTCTTTAAAGATTTGACAATCTGGTATTTGTATGTTAACTTTAGGTACTACAATCTATAAATAGATAATATGCCTAAAAAACCAACCATAATAGGTAGCGGATGTAATATGCAAACACACGACCAATCATGGTGTCTTTGATGGAAAGGCCAAGCATTTCTACTCGGACCACTGGGAGTACCTTTGGCCATGTTAACCATTTCTGGAATAAATAGAGCATAGCACAATATAGAGTTACTTAATAGCATACGCATTACATATTAGAGTTGCTTAATTGTACACGCGAATGCTACTTTAAAGGTTTGACAATCTGGTATATGTACATTACTTTTAGGTACTATAATCATTAAACATGTCATCTGCTAAAAAAGATCGACTATAATAGTATACACTAAACTCCCATACCTGGTGTTGCGCAAGAACTTCTTTTCCACCTCCTTTGCCTTGTAGTGGCTTCAATGACTCTTTTAGCCACTCTAAAATACTCGATCTGTCATGTTTCACTACATCCTTGCAACCTTCTACAGGAAAACGTAAACAAAAAAAAAAAAAAAAAAAAAAATCAATAATCAGGAAAAAAAAATCAATTATAATATAATCAAGAATGAAAACCCTAAACCAATAAACTCTAAACCTAAAATTATACTAAATTAATTTTGTGTAAAATGATATTAACCTCCATATTTCACAAAAAGCCATGCGTTTGTTTTGTGCCTTTTTTTTTACTGTAAACCCCACCTCGTTTCCGATTAGCAGCAACAAAAGCAACACCATCGTTGGATTTGTGTAGAACCTTCTGATATTAGAGGATATTTGTACCAAACGATGATGGTGGTGATCTGTGATTAGAGTAGTGAGAAGAAGGTTTTTTGTTTTTGTTTCGTGTGTGTGTTTGTGTGAGGGTGAAAAGATATAGCAGAAGAAAGGTCTAGAGAGGAAGGGTCTGGATTTTGTGAGGAAAAATAAAGCGTGTACATGTATTACGGACTCATTACACCAAACGGATGGTGAACAGTCGAATTCCTACCACACTTCAACCAATGGAAGCATTCCATTTGGCCCACTAAGTCACTGTTTCAACATAATGTAGTTGATTAATTATAAAACCAACCAATCACATGCCGGATTAAAAGAAAACGGAGCCCCTAAAAAATCACTGTTGACCCCGTCACAAAATGGTGGTTAGTATATAGTATAATATTTGACTGATAGCCTTTACACCTTTAAGATCAAATATATAAAGTATTCAAGAAACGTCACGGGTGAAACATTATCTAGAACGTATTCCAGACCAAATTCAAATACATATACTAATCTTTTTTATTTCTTCTAACGCCACTTGTTTTATAGCGTACTGAAACCTACTTATCTTTTTTTGGAAAAGGGTCCCGATAAATATTATTAAGCCAAAAATATTAAGTACAACTTAGCCTATCATAAGACTGACATGCCAAACTTATATGATCTATAAAACTTTATCTAAGTTGATCACGAAGCGAACTTTTTTAAATTATTAGGCAGGACACAATCATCAAAGTCATCATCATCATACGATTCTTCATCAGAATCCTCCTTCAATTTTTCATACAAACTCTTATTGACCCCCCACTGCCACTTTTAGCAGCTTTTGAACTCGTAGATGCCAAAAAGCTGGCAGTTTCATCAAAAACCCCCTCAACCTCATTATCACTATCTGTATTATTCGGCTAAACAACTTTTTTAGAACTAGGAAGCGTTGATTTACAAGGTTTTAGCGGCTTCCCATCATCATCCACTAACACAAGCTTCCTGTCAAGCATCTGAATTTCCAATTCATTAATCCGTGCAACCAAAGGTGTAGTACTTGGACTACCAGATGATGTACCAACAAAGGGTGTAGGGACATTACCATCAATAATAGTAGCAATATTCGCGATGCCAGAAGGGGCATTACTACTATGTGCTACATTAACAATAACACCTTCATCCAAATCACTAAAAACATCAAATGCATTAGAGCTGTTCACCACTTTAGCGTCCTTCATAGGTTGTTTAAACGTAGACGCCTCCTTTGTGTTGTCTTTGAAGGGAGAAGCCTTAGTATTCTTTGAAGCAACAGGTTGATACTCACATTTGTTCATTTGAATAACATTGAACTTCTTAGTATTGTCTCTTTTTCGCTTCACAACAGTAAATCTATCATTAGAAAGCCTCTTAGATCCACCCGAGTTAACATCCGTGTTGTTACCCGTCACATTCACCACACGTTTAGGGGCTTCTTTGGGACATCGTCACTGAAATGACCATATAGCAAACAAGTACTACACCGAGATGGTTCCACGCGTACTCAATACGAATAGTTTCTTTTGTATACCCACTCCCTGAAGCTTTGGAACAACCAACACTAACTATCTTTAAATTCATTAGATGCATTAATATCAATCAAAGCTCTCGCAAAAGCAATACTTAAACCTAAAACCATTTAATTACAAGGCTTTCACACAATATGAGGTGACGTTAGGATACCCGCTATTTAATGTGTATTTTGATTTAATTCCATATAGTTAAGTTGATGAGAAGATTTGATGATAAAACATGATTAACAATTAAGGTAAAACAAATTACAATAACATTGGTGTAGCACAAAAGAACTACGTTCTATCTAACACATTTTCAGGGTATGTCTAGCGTCAAGGATTACCAGAGATTATGGGATCCAAAGATTATATTTCTATACAATAAGTTCTAATCCAAAAATAAGATTTGTTTGGTTGAATAAGATTATTAAAACTTATAAAAAACATTCTCCTAATTTGAAACACTCCTTCAAGTAACGTTTCAAAAAGTCATGAAGATTATAATTAGCATAATTATACTAAGATACCCTTCTTAATACCCATATTTTATCATAAATCCATATTAACCCTAGTAGACTTCATCTTTCACACCCTCATACATAACAACCAATCACTCAATTTGTTGGAGGATCAATCATATACGCTTGTTGGAGGCAATTATTCTAGTAAGTGGAGCTCGAAAACTTGACTCATAATTCCATCTCTCTTTTTCATTTTTCACTTGTGGTAAGTACGTATCATGTTTTGTATTACTAACATTGTGTTTTTCAGTTAATTGTATTGTCTTCATTTTTCTTCTATCGGTGATGTATTGGTTTGTAACTCGAATCAGTTATTATCCTAATACATGTTTGCATATCATGTAGCTTTTATGTTATTGTTATGTTTAGTCTTACTTTTTTTTTTTTTTTTTTCCTTCAAATGTGTTCGCTATAAACATGGCCTCAATGTGTTTTTCTTCTTTGTCACATCTTCTTGAGTTTTTGATTATGTAGTTTAAAACTTTTTTTTTTGGTGCAAAAGGTGAAAAATATATTAATAACCAACAATGAACACCATGAAGAAAACTAATATGGACAGTACCCATATCAGCAACAAAGCAGAAAATACAACTACCCAATAACAGTATACAAAAGACTAAGAACAAGATCTCAGACAAGCAAAAATTCATCAAAGAAGAGAGTATTTCCAGCCACTGATTCACAGCAGAGAGAATCATCAAAACAGAAACCCTTCAATCCAATGAAACAACCCTCACCAAGACTATAAAATTCACCTTTAAATTGCACCTTTAACCATCTAACTACATTTCCCCACCTTCACCCTCCAAGACCATTCAACCCACATCCACAATGGCCAAGGAAGAAAGAAGGAGGGGCATCGTTAGGAACCCGTTACCCTTCCAAGTCAAGGGCTGATGCGGATAGACATGGACCTTTGCTTTTGATATCGAACCGGAGCCGTAGTCAATTAACGTGAACTGGAGCCATGCATGGATATGGTTTCAGTGCATGGATATGGTTTCAAATTAGAGAATATCTTTTGAGCTTATTTTAGTAATAGAATAATAACCGATTGTTATTTGATTGGGACTTATTTTCTTTCCTATTTTAGTGGTGCTAGGATTAGTATAAATAGGGATTGGTATTTTGTTTAAAGGAGTTTTTTTTAGTTTTGAAAGCTTTTGTGAATCCCGATCTCTTGAGCCATTTGATTGTGAAACTGCATCATTTGGTATCGGAGCTTTGGTTGATTCAAATGGCTCGACGTTTTCTGATTATCCAATTCGTAGATACGCCGACCGAGGCAACGAAGAAGATGGTCCCGACTCACGTGCTCATGGAGATCGCTTCACCAGTAATCAGTAGATCCGCCGACCGAGGCAACGAGAAGGTGGATCTTGACCGAGGAATATCTCGAGATCAAAGGACTCGCGACGAGTCCGAGATCTTGAAATACAACATGAGATCGAGCGGATCCGAAAAGGATCCAGAGCTCGGTTACAACGGAGATGAGGAAGGAAACCGAATCGAGATACGTCGTCCGGGACGATGTGAGCGAGGAGGAGGAGTACTATCCTTCGTTTGATTCCTACCCGGTTCTTTGAACCAATCTATCCGGATTTTTTCCTAAAGACGAACCCAAGTTCGATGAAGATGAGGTTGATATTGATGAAGGCGGCGTTTATTTTTGGAACAAGATCTTAGGTGGATTCAGGGTGTTCGATGGCTCGTAATGATGGAGAGAATGATTCAAGGGTAGCAATAAAACTTTGGATACATTAGTAGTGGTGGTGGAAAGAGAGAAGCAGTTCATCCGAGAATAAATCCAAGGAGATGCTAGCATTGAGATTTTGAAAGTATCAAATTTGGATCGTGTTGGTGAGATTTCAAAGGAGATTTTGTCGTGCATGAGACTATTGAGCGGTGAAATTGGCAACAATGAAAGCTCATCAAGAACAGGAAAATATATATCTGAAGAAAATGTTCAAAACTTGCGCCAACTTTACGGAAACGGGTCGACCCGGAAATGTCGAAAGATCTCGAAACCAAATTTACTGAAAGTGATTTTAAAAACTATTTTGAACAATTTGGGTTGATCAATGATGTGGTGGTGATGTGTGATCATAACACTCAAAGGCCAAGAGGTTTTGGATTCATCACTTATGATTCAGAGGAATCTGTTGATAAAGCATTGCTTAGAACTTTCCATGAACTCAATGGTAAAATGGTGGAAGTCAAACGTGCAGTTCCTACACAAGACTACGTGTTCGATCCGGGTACGTGGTTGGTTTTTTTGAAGTTATCAAAACTAGAGGACGAGTGTAACACCCCCAAAATCACAAAGTGACAGCGGAAGACTATTTGGGGTATTACGTAGAGGATCATAGTCACAAGTTATAGAAAACGACTCTAAAGAGGCGTTTTTAAATAAGAAGTTGTTACCATTTCATAAAACTCAGTGTTTTGGAAACACAAAAGGAAATACCACATGTTTGAAATTACATAAAAGATAGTTTTTACGAAATGATAACTTTAATTGAAATTTAACACCACTTCAAGTGTCCCATGACGTCCACTCCACGCCTTCATGAAAGTCTAATTTGTACCTGAGATGAGCATGCTTAAAAATGTCAACAAAAATGTTGAGTGATATTCATAGGTTTAAATAATTAGTTGAACACAAGTAAAAGATGATAATTGCTTCGAATACAATCACCATGGAAAACATAGATTATTATTATGCACTAAGCTCATGACACCAAACTAATCTGCATACACCTAATTCTTGGTGTAAGTAATAATATTGCCCTCGAGATGGAATTGCCAATTCCATAGTTAACCAAATATAGTGCGCCCGGTTATTTCCGATAACCGAGTCGGGTCGTTAATTCCCATAGTACTATCCACAATATTCGCCACCGCAAGTGATTAATGGTTCATGATGTAAGGGACTTATGGCAGCAACTTAGGCTATAATAATAATGATCAGCGCATCTGAGTTTAAGAAAGACTTGTGTTCTAGTTTATAGCATGCATCTCCTCGGGTTTGAAATAAATAAGTAAAGGCGAGGCTATGAACTCACCTTAGTAGAGCGAGATCAAGAGTAGTAAAGAAATCAAGTAAGTGGTGCACCGAGCATCGTCACGCGACCTATAATTTATGTACCAATACTTTAATTAATACCTTGTATTTCGAGTTGGTAACATTCATGTATATATCAAAAGTTTAAGTTATTTAGTGTATCGTTTATTATTGTACATGATTAACTTTGGCTCATGGAAGTACTTAGACACACAAAAGTATTAAAATGAGTGAGTCGTGGGCTTGTCGTAGCCGGGAGACGACGTACGGAAAGTATCATAAATAAATAGTAACGTATTTATATTATAAAGACGTTGTTTAAAATATATGTAATGGGAAAATAATAGTTTTACTATAATTGTAAAAATAACTTTTCAGTTCACGTGTTATAATTGTCTTTTAGAAAGAAAAGAATATGACATGTTTATATTTCTAACATATATTTGGTGCCGAAGTGTAGAAAATTATGATTACTTTTATATAAATCTCGTTTTGTATGAATTAAAAGTTTATTGTATTTCGTTATTCGTTTGTATCATAAGCTTGTAAAATGAGATATCGTGGAATAACATTGGGAGTAATAACGTCAAAACGAGTAGGCGAGGAAGGTCAAAAGACAAGTAGTGAAATGAAGATCTCTTCTTTTATACTCAACGTTATGAAATTTTTATTTGTTTGATCCTAGCTTTGTAGACTTATGTTTAAAAAGAGAGGAAATCACATACATATTTGTTTTGATGAAATCAGTACATGTGCGCATATTTTAAGTGGCTTTAGCCCAAAGTTCTTGACATGTATTTAGGCCTAGTAGTTAGAAGTCAAGCAGGGCCCAAATCTTTGGGCGTGGTTGAGGCCCCAGCTGCCAAACCAGACGTACTATTATGTGAAGAAAAGAGCAGTATAGTAGTGCACTACTAGAAGGAAATAAACATGACATATGAAGAAAAGGTATTTACCAAGCACATTCGAATGGGTAAACAAAAAGAAAGGCGGCAAGAGGTCACACAGGTTCTTTTGGGTAAGCATTTGTCACTCAAGGTTTTGAGCTAGACGCGGTTTGCAACACTCTTGAGAGTTCTTTGATACACCGAAAACAACACAATAACATTAGCCAACTAGCATAACTAGTGACCAGGAATTACGCTAAAATACTAACGTCAAAAAGGTATGAAGATTGTCAAACTGAGCCTCGTCACTCGCTACCAATCACACCCTTTGGGTGGCTGTATTCCAGCGGGCACACACACCCATCTGTTGGGCTGGAAATAAGCGAAACAAACACCCCGTTGGGGGGGCTGAACTGCAGCGAACAAACACACCAATATGGTGCAGAAATCAGCAGCAACACGCCCAGCAAACGCACCCTTTTGCTGTACCAAACGCACCCTTTTGCTGGCTGAAAATAAGCCGAGACGAACACCCCAAGGGGCTGAAAAGACCAGGTTCTAGCACAACCATAACAAACGGGTCAAAAGGGGAGAACCAAGAATGAGATACAAACGGGTTGAGTGCCTTGACGAAAACAAAGATGAGGCTAACACCTAACTGAGTCACGCCATATCAGGTCCTTCCTCGAGCACAACAATTTGAGTAACACTACTCCTAAATCAATAAGCCATAAAACAACTAAACGCTTCCATTTTTTTTTGAGTCGATGTGAACAATATATATTCGGATTTGAAAGCCTCATCGAAATATTTTAACGATTCCAAAAACAAGAAAATAAGTTCGTAAACTTCCCGTGTGACAATCGACAATATGGCCCAAGTTTTAACATCATAAACACATCTTACTTTCTAATTGATTTATATTTCTTATATCACGCAAGATATTAATAATCAAAAACCAATCTACCCACAACATTTATGCAACGGTTTCTAGGTATGAACAAGTACAAGATTTCAATGGAAAAACAACAATTTAACAACATAGAAATTTGAAATCAGTAAAAGACCTTACAACAAAGAGGAGTGTCTAACGGTAAACAAACAAGGAGTAGAAGCAATCCCACCAATCGAATCCACAAGAAACCACAAGCACTTTGAATCTCTCTCTAGCTTTTGATTTCTAAGTTGTGAGTTGTGACCTTCACTTGTGAATCGATGGGGGTTTTTAAAGGAGCAAAGTGAGTAGCTTGACCTAGTACTTCGAAGATGGGGATGAGGTGTTGGTCTTCTTTGGGCAACAATATCAGGTCTTCACGTGATTCTGGTTGTCTTCAGCCGTGACATAGCGACAAGGGGGTGGAGGGGACCTTTTGATTCTTATCGATGCCTTTCCAATTTATAAGGGAGCGTGGGGTGGTCAGGGTGGTGAAGCGTTTTTGTTGCTCGTCCTCCTGAGGGTGTCAGCCAAGCCTTATTCGAAAAGGGTAGTGAGACGTTTGGGGGTGGGGAGATGTAATTTGGAGCTTTGTAAAAAGAAGGAGATGGAGGAGGAGAGGCGCAGGTTTTTGGGGGAAGGTGGGTAAGGTTTGTTTTATTTTATTTTTTTTTGTAAATGTAATTAGTTAATAGATATTGTAAGTATTTATTTGTTGTGTATTATTTTAGGTATTAGATGTATTTTGGCACTTCGTTGTTAACCCGTAAATATATAACTTTAAACCGAAAAAGTTGTATTATTTATTTTTCTGGACACGTTATAAATAAACTGTCGCGATGACGTAATTTTTGATTTTTATCAGTTCGCTTAATTTCTCGCGTTTTCTTCTATTTTATTTTGGTACACGTGCGGACTCATAAGACAAGAAAATCTTTCTTGTGAGACTGATTTAAAAATCAGTAAAGATCGGGCATGGTTAAATAAGACTACTCGGATATGCATAATCTTTATACAAGAAAAGATGAATGTACATGCTAAAATACTCAATTTAGATCAAATAAATTCGATAAACAGTCTAGTTCATAATTATGAAGATTTAAAATAGTGAAATTTTCCAGGTGACTACAACGAGTTTTTTTCGAAGAGGGGGAGAATGATGCGGATAGACATGGACCTTTGCTTTTGATATCGAACCGGAGCCGTAGTCAATTAACGTGAACTGGAGCCATGCATGGATATGGTTTCAGTGCATGGATATGGTTTCAAATTAGATAATATCTTTTGAGCTTATTTTAGTAATAGAATAATAACCGATTGTTATTTGATTGGGACTTATATTCTTTCCTATTTTAGTGGTGCTAGGATTAGTATAAATAGGGATTGGTATTTTTTTTAAAGGAGTTTTTTAGTTTTGAATAAAAGAAGAAACCGAGAAGGTCCGGTTCGATATCAAAAGTAAAGGTCCATGTCTATCCGCATCAAGGGCTCTACCTGATGACTTACATTTCCATTTCATAGAATGGCTTCAGTCAAACAGGGAACATACGCCTTGAGGGAAGACCAACCATTTCCTCCTATGGCAATGTATATCTAAGACCATGTAGGTTCATCTTGCACACCTCAAAATTCCTAGAAACATATATTGCCCACCAAACTCACAAATACCCTTCACAAATGGCAACCTACTTTATGGAAAACGTTAGACTGTATTCTAATGAGATCCAAACAATCACAAAATTACCTAACAAAGGCCTATTAAGGACTGAATGGAGACTCATAAGAAAACAGATCTAGACATAACCAAGATACAAGGCCCTCATTTGAAGTGAGTTTAAAGAGTCTTCACATTCCAACAACAGAAAGAATTGAAGACATATAAGGCTAACCTTTCAAACAATAGAGCAGCTCAATGTTGCTATGATACAGGCTATGAAGATCATTCATGAGGCCAATTTTATATGGCAGACCCATCTGCACTATAAAGATCACAAATCCAAACACCCCTTAGAATCACAGTCAGAGAACATAACCAAGCTCCGCCATTCAAACAGAAGAACTAGATTCCTATATCACTCAGAAGTTGCCTGGACCCTTTTAAACTTAACTCCCCACTTGCATTCCATTCTTTGAATAGCTTTACTATTTTTCACAGTGATTCCCATTAGTTTGAACTTCACAGTTTCCACAATTTTATGGAAAACCTCTTCACAAGTAAAGCTTAAGTCTTTAAAAATTCTACCATTTCTTTCACTCCAGATCTGGTAAACACAAGCTCCAAACACAAGTCTCTTGATGACACTTCCAATACTACTAACTACCTTGTCAGTGGCCATATCATTAACAATATCCACCCAGCAATACTATCGACTTGATATCAAGAATTTGCTTAGCTTTAAGCCAAATCTTACTAGAAAAAGTACAGTTGAAAAATAGATGTTGCAGATCTTCACTATCACATGAGCAAAGTGGGCATCTGTTAACAGTATGAATCCCCCAGGCCATCAATCTATCTTGAGTGCTCAGTCTACCTTGAATAGCAAGCCATAAGATAAAAGAATCTTTAGGGATGCATTGACCATACCATGCTAATTTCCACCATAATACCTTTGGAACTTCAGTGCAGATGTCTCTAGTAACATTTTGAACCCCGTAAGGTATTATGTTTATTGACCAGTTATTTATAAAGCAACATACCTAGAAACCCTAATGACCCCGAAGCCCACAAACTGGCTTCGGACATTATTTTATCATCTAACACTCCCCCGCAGTTTGAGCAAATAAATCGTGAAAGCTAAGACTGGAATTGAATATTAAAACAAAAAGAATTAGAGCAATAAAAGCAATAACTTGTTGATGAAGAAATCTGACAACAAGCGAAGGCAATTCTTCAAGCAGCGACTAAAGCAAATCAAAGCACTAGCAAAAGCAAATAGTTGATGAAGACATCCTAAAATGAAAGGAGACAAATCTTCAGACAGCAACAAAAGCAAAATAAAGCAACATCAGAAACAATATCTATAAACCTTTTGTCTATTTTTTGAATGACAACAAATAGAACGCATAAAGGAATAACCTATTGCATGGAAGGTGACGCTAAGATTTCAGTGTGTACTATATTGCATGAAAAAAATTAAAAATGAAAACTATTGGATGGGTTATTTTGGAATATCTACGGCAGATTTGATAAAACTTTAGGTTTAGGGTTTGACAGGCTGGCTTTAGGAGGCGGCTCTGTGTAGCCACCTAGGTCTGAGGATCAGACTCTCTCTGATACCATGTAAGATAATGAAGCCTTGTAGGTTATGATGTTTAGTGAGTCACAATATATAGAGGTTACATGAGTGGAAACAAATGGGCTTGTGCTTATTTATCATATAATATTCACCTATTTGCTTTCCTTATTAGTTGTTTAAGAACCTTTATACCATCACTTGTAACATTGTGAGAAACTTTAAGAACCATGAAATTTCATTGAATGGCTTTGTTATTGTAGGATCTATTATTTCATATTAGATTGATTATTGTGGTGTTGGGTGGTTGGTATGTCAACCGGCCAAACACACCAATGGTGAAGGTGTTAAGAGACTAGAGAGAGAAAGGGGAAAAAGAAATGGTAAGAGAAAAGGGAAAATTCTTTATTCAACAAGAAACTCTCAAGTGAAATTTGAGATGATATTTATACTTATTATATAGATATTTCCCTCCCAACTATACAAATGTCGGGAGGGTGGCAGCATATTCCTTCCCCTCTCAACTACACAAGTGTTAAGAGTGTATAGGACCTAATGTATTAATATGTCTGTATTTCTTGCTCTAAAAGTTATGATATGATCTATTGGATTTGGTTTTGTGTGTTCTTCGTCTACTTCTGAACTTTCGGTTATTTTAAGTCTGCACATACATGATCATTAACGTCAACTTAACGTTTCAGATGATAAAATGACTTAGGATGTTTGTCATTTTCCTTTTGTCACATCCTCTTGAATGTTTAGTTGTGTAGTTTAAAATTTTAGAAAGCTGTCAATGATGGAAGACCCAAAATAAAGGCATAAGAGACCCAAAGGCTAGAAATTCAAAAGATAGCTAGGACAAAATTCAGATGAATCTATCCGATAAACAGGTTGTTCGGAAACTAGCATAACTCTTTGAAGAAAACTCTAAACGTTTCATTGTTTCATTCCTTTGAAACTAAACATGCAGGGGTTTCTAACCATATATCACAATTTAATTTTGTATTAATGGATCAATATATTTGAATCATTTAAGTTGGAACAAAAGCCAGAAATACTCACCTTTTTGGTTTCTTAGGTTAAATGGCCTTGAGTGATGATGTTTCCAAAAAAAATTTGGTGAAAACAATGATGATTTGAGGAAAAGGGAGACATATAAATGAACGGATGAATCATTTCTGCCTTTGTGTAGGATATTAAACAAATACCTCATGAGTAATGGTCGAAGTTCTACATTCAAATAAAACGAACTTTAATCGGAGTTTAAGAAACTTGCTAAGACTAAGGTATATAGCTTTAGGGTTCTAAAGAACAAGCATGATAAAATGAGGAAACACTACAACCTTTGGACTTCATTAAAAAAAAATAGGGAAATAGGTTTAGGATAGGATGCAAGTACCGGAACCAACTGTTCGAATCAATGGTGGGATAATAAGATTAAGGTAATCGTGTTTCACCGCTTTATTATTCTTTTTCTTAATTATAAGATAGCATTTTCTTTTTATTATGGAATGCAGTAGTTAACTATCTATTGTGTAGGAAAACGACAAAGTTAAAAGAACTTGAAAGAAACAACCTTCTACAGAGAATTACAAGAGGCATGATACCAATTATTCGGGGATGCGGATTGTTACAGGGGTAGATGTTGTTGCACCCTCAATAAATTCAAGTACTTTTTAGTGGCATGTATCATGTCAATCTTGAGGATAAGGAGAAAATGTGACAATAAACCAAACAAAGGATCTAAACAATCTAAAAAGATCACCAAAACTAGTATCAAACTTGTTCAAATGAAACGTGGAGAGTGAGAGTCAGAGATACTTCAAAGATAATTCACGCGTTATCGCTAAAGCGTGGACCAACATAAATAAATTATTATTTTTTAATAATTTATAAATTTTATATTTATTAAACCACTTGATAATTTAAATATTTGTATTTCTTACTTATTTAAGAATTACCTTTTAGCGACACGTGTCGTCGCAGAAAGTATGGGACCCACCTTCCATAGCTAAAGGCTTTTGACTTTCGTCGTCAAAACTTTTCGCGATGGCTATACCTGACGACATTTTCGTCGCCAAAACTTTTCGCGGCTACATTTTGGACCTTTGCCAACAACTTGGTTTGTCGCCAAGGACCACAGCGTTGTAGTGCACAGAACTTGACTCGAGGCACATAAGTGGGAGCTGGGTGTAAGAACACCACGCAAGATTTAATCCAGCAAAGTCAAAAAAAAAAAATTAAAGAAAAAAAATGGCGATCTTTCACTGTGGCTACGCGTAACTTAGTTTTCTACTACATGTATTTTGGTTCTGTGCTTTACTGTTGTGTCTGAACATGACATCTACTATAAGAATGAATGCATGAAGATGAAAATTGTTGGAATTTTATACTCATAACAATTATACATAAAACAAATACATCATCAAAGCATGCAGCGGAAGACAATAGGAATAATATATGTAATTAATTAACCAAAGAAGAAAGTGCGTACCTTTTAGCAATTCAAGTAATCAAACGATTATGTGATCAAGTAACAAAACCCAAAACCCTAAATTAGGGTTTATACAAAATCGTCCAACCCAAAAAATCGACCACCAAGGATTACAAGCTCAAGTGTGCTTGTTCTTCGTTCTTGTACACACGTACTAATAGCGATTTGATGTGGAGAAGCTAGTTCCTTGAATCACAAATAAACCAAACACTTTATCTTTGAGCTTAGCAAAAATCGAAAACCCTTGGGGATGAGGGTGTTCGACCGGCCACACAAAGAGGAGAGGAAGAGGAGAGAAATTAGGTTATCAAGGTGATCCAAGGTTAGTCAATAATGAATACATTGATTTGTATTTATAGTTAACATATCTTGGAGTCCAAGTTTGAGTAGGCCTAGGATTGGGTTTGAAACCCCCACCGATCGGCCAAGCATCCCAAAAGGGATTCTAGAACTTTCCCGATATCTAATTTCATTCTTAGTCCTTCTAGTTAATATTTAACGACCGTTAACCAAACCTCGTTAATTATTTAACTATCGTTATGTTTTATTTAGTGATTAATAATTAATAACAATAACGTTTTATTTATATTAATTATGTACATCAATTCTCATACGTAATGTGTGCAATCCCGAAGTCTCGAGTTCGAATCCGGACATACTATTATTTAAATATCCATTAAAACCTTCGGCCCCACTTGGATATTACTAAATATAGTAATGACATTGGTGAGTCTAGCTTTCACACGCCAACGCCCCGGATCGAATCGAGCATGGTCTCTGGAAAAAACCATTTAATGATTCATCATTTTACTTATCCTTTTGTTACTAATACTACATTAACTATGAATATGGATCAAGTCATTTCATAAGTTAATATTACATTTCTAGTTGTATATGATTGAACAAGATTACCAAATCATCGAGCGTATTCGAGATAGATCTTGGGTATGGCCATACAAACATCTTGTCAACCCTACGAGGGCCCAAATATAGTATTATGCTTTGAAACAAATTCAAAGGAACAAATTCTCTTGACTACAAACATAACTCATGAATTTTGCAACACTTAGAAAATAGCCCTTATAACTACCGACGGACGGATAGCGTTAGACTATCTTACACAAATGCACTACATTCATATCGCTTATCCGGTATCTCAAGTCCGAGGATAAACACTTCATGATATACTTAATGATAAAATCCAAAAGTATCATCATGTAAAGTTGGGATAAGTCCTATATTCAATTCATTGAATATCATGTGAATCTGGTATGTCCCACGCATCAATATACTTTAATAGCATATTCTACCAAAACTCAGATTTGTCTTAATTCAATGACATTCCCACATCATTGATCGACAACGGACCATTTAGAATAACATAAGTTACTCATGGATTAAACATGCAAATATAGGATATAATATTAAGAAAATGAAAAATAAACATAAACAACTATTTTATTTCATTAAAGTAATATTTGTTCATAACATCCTTTATCCAAATACTAATCACAGATCCGCATGAAACTACTAGCTAAATGAAGTCCTATCCCATCGACATGGTCGATAAGTTTATCTTTTGGCAAAGGCTTCGTAAAGGGATCACTAGATTTTCATCTGTATGAACTTTGAGTAGATTGATTTCACCTATGTCGACTTGTTCTCTAACATAGTGATATCGACGAGGAAAATGTCGGCGCCCTTCATGACTCCGGGCTCATTGGCAAATGTTATTGCTGCAGAGTTGTCATAATACACATTTAAAGGCAATTCGATTGAGGCATTACTCCGAGTCCCGAAATGAATTTCCTAATCCAAACAGCTTCCATCGCAGCGACAAGCGACTATGTACTCGACTTCGTAATAGACATCGCAACCGTTGTTTGCTTCTTGCTCTTCCAATCAACTGCTCCTCCATTAATGACAAAGACATAACCCGTCACGAGACTTCAGTATCATCTTTATCGGTTTGGAATGACGATCGCAAAAACACAGTAACATCAAGTTACGCATCTGGATTTCCTCCATACACTAGAAACATTTCTTTAGTAGCCCTTAGATACTTAAGAATGTTCTTAACGACTGCCGATGTTTCACACCGGATTACTTGATACCGACGGTAATGTTACGTGCAAACGCCACATCGGGCCTTGTACATCTCAAAGATACATGATAGATCCTCTGACCAAGCATAAGGAACTTTCCTCATGTATTCCACCTCGGAAGTGTTGACGCGCATAGTTTATTACTTAAGCCATGTTCAACTTGCATCGGCAAATATCCCTTCTTGGAATTTTGCATACTAAATCTCTTGATATTTTATCAATGTAAGCACTTTGGCTTAGTCCAATTAACCGCCTTGATCTATCTCTATAGATCTTGATTCCCAGAATAAATCTTGCTTCCCTAAGTCCTTCATAGAAAACACTCTCAAGATAAGACTTTACATCTTGCATACTTGGAATGTCTTTTCCATGATCAATATGTCATCGACATATAAGACAAGGAAAATAACATTACTCCCACTAGCTTTGTGATACACACATGGCTCATCAAGATTTTGAGTGAAACCAAATTTCTTGATTTCTTCATCAAACTTCTTGTTCCATTGCCTTGATGCTTGCTTCAACCCATAAATGGATCTTTGAAGTTTGCATACACGCTTTGGAAATTTAGGATTCACAAACCCTTCAGTGCGCCATATAGATGTCCTCATCTAGGCGACCATTTAAGAAGGCGGTTTGACATCCATTTGCCATATCTCATAGTCATAGTACGCACTATGGCTATAAGAATCCTAATAGCTCTAATGTCCGCCACAGAGAAAATGTCTCCTCGTAGTCACCCCATAGGTTTGAGTATAACCTTGAGCTACAAGACGAGCTTTATAGGTGTGTGCATTGCCATCCATGTCGGTCTTTATCTTAAAGAGCCACTTACTTCCAACTACCTTAGCATTTGGAGGTAAGTCAACCTCTATCCGAACTTCGTTGTCTTTCATGGATTGCATTTCCCATTCATTGCAACTCGCCATTTTTCCTTATCGGGACTCATCATGGCGACTTTATAGTTAGCGAGTTCACCAAGATCCCCAACATATTTTCCTCGGCTTCTCACGTTGAGACATAGGACGCCGGTGCACGCGTAGTCCTTGCGGATCTACGAATGGGAATCACTTCAATCTCGGGTGGAGCGCCCGGACTTTCGAGTTCTACTTGAGGTTGGCTAGTGTTCTCGAAGGTGTTGTATCTTCTTGATCATCTTCCGGATCATATACTCTCCCACCGAATTCATGAGATATGAGATCCTTTTCAAGAAAGTCTCCATACCTAGCAACAATTACTTTGTTTCGGTGGAAAGTAAAAGTAGTAACCCATCGTTTCCTTTGGGTATCCTCGAAGACACACTTAATGATCTTTGTTGCGACTTATCAGAGTCGCGTTTAACAAACGCCTCACAACCCAGGACCTTTAAGTAATACAAGTTTGAGGTTTCCATACCACACTTCATAAGGAGTCTTATCAACCTTCTTAGTTGGAACCATATTCAATATGCGACAATGGTTTCAAAGCATAATCCCAAAGGATAATGGAAGAGTAGTAAGATTAAACATCGATCGCACCATGTCTAGCAATGTACGATTTCTTCTCTCGGATACACCATTTTGTTGTGGAGTATAAGGAGATGTGAGTTCTTTGGACAATACCACACTCGACTAGATAATCTTTAAACTCTTGGCTTAAATATTCACCACCTCTATCGGATCGAAGAGCTTTAATCTTCTTTCCTAGTTGCGTTCTACTTCACTCTTAAAAACCTTAAATGTTTCAAAGACTTCATGTTTATGTTTAAGTAAATAAACATAACCATAACGACCGAAATCATCGATAAAGGTTAAGTAGCTAGCACCCTTTCTTGACACATGTCTTAGTGGTCCATATCGTCGGTATGTATCACACCAAGAAGATCGAAGCCCTTTCTAAACTATTTGTAAAGGTTTCTTGGTCATCTTCCCGGATATGCAAGATTCGCATTTATCAAATGATTCATCATTGATGTCTTGCAAAGCCCATCGTGTTGGTTGTTGCATGCGTTTCTTGCCTATATGAGCAAGTCTACAATGCCAAAGAAATGAAGAATCCAAATCACTTTTGATTCTTTTATTATTGATGCTAAAGACGAAATTATTTTTATCAACAACATTATCATGCAAATCAATTTCAAACACACCATTTCTTGGAATAACATTAAAGTAAAAACATTATTTAAAGAAGCGAAATTCCATAATCGGTAAATGCATGAACGAAACCAATATCTTTTAACAAGGAAAGCGAAGCGACACCCCAACAATGGAAGGTGCGTAATGACAATCGTTTAATGAGCGATACTAAACCCGAAGGTAAAACTAAATCAAGCGTGCCTATAGCTTCAACGATTGCATGTGCTCCATTACCCGTGCGGTATTGTCGTCCATAGGCAAGCTTCCTTGCTCTCTAAGTCCTGCGGTGTATTACATATGTGAATACCACATCCGTTATCATATACCGAGAATTTATTTTATGAGGAAAAGCAAATAATTCTATCATCAAAAGAGTACTGAAATGCCGCGGCGCGATATTTTATACCTCTTATTGCGCAACTCATCAAGGTACAATGGACAATTCCTCTTCCGGTGTCCAACCTCGGTGCGATGATGACAAGCGATCCTTCTTGATTCTCACGCTTTTGGGAGGGTACTTCTTGGGTTCTTGCCGATAAGTCATAACTTGTTTTCCTTATCGACTTTACCCTTACCTTTCCCTTTCTTGTTCGCTAGCGGCTTATTAGGCTTAGAAATTCTACCCTACGGATGGTCAAAACCGCAGTGTAGAGGCCTTCTTGGGCAAACCTTTTCGTAATCAATGAGCATTGCATGTACCTCACCGATTGTCTTCCCGTGCAATGCATATTATAATTGCATGCGAAACCATCAAATTCCTTGTTAAGGGATCATTGATCGAGCCAATTTGTATGTCATTAGGGTAGACATAGTTCAAACGCCTAACCGGTCCATGTAACTCATCATTTCGAGCGTTGGCGCCACGAGGTTTCCCTTCTCCTTGCTTGGCTGTGAAGAGCATCAATCAAGTCATCTGACTCTGATCACAGCTTTTCAAACAACCTTTGCAATTCGTCCGGCATGAGATTAGGAAGTAATTCTCAAATTGCTTTTGCAAGCTTGAGTTCATACTCCGAGCATAATGCAGCGACCTCATTATACTTGTCATACTCAGTTGCCATGCGGTTCGTGCTTCAGCAGTAGCATCATTGCGAGTTCGGAGGACAAGGCGTGAGTCAAATAATTGAGTCTTTTGGCAACCCTCAAGACAATTACGAGTTGCGATACCAATCATTGAAATTCGCGCTACGGTCAATTCTCTCGATCAAACATAGATTTGAGCAGCGAGGCTAGTGCGATGAGATTCGACTTGAGCCATTTCTACGAAATAAAAGTTCAAAAGTTAGTACTTTCGATAAGTAAACATTCAAGAAAATAAAATACCCTTTGGTCAATATTCATATTAACCATAGAATTTTCCTTGAAGTTTGGATCCTCATTATCATAGTTCCACCACATCGGTTGATCCGCTAGTGGTGAAAGTATAGAATAGGTGTCGTTGAAAAGCGATAATTGACAAACAAGTTTTCAATTCCAAAATTTATGGGATTTACAATTTTGCCAAAACAATTAATGCAAAGCGTAAGCATGTTTTATCCCATCTTATGCCTTAAGTTATAGGTCTCACTAACTAACTTAATTAAGTTGTCTAATTTAGAAAGCGCAAATCATAAAGGCGAGGTCTCACACAACAAAATAATTCACCTCGTTATTGTAATCTAGATCAAGGTCTCACATAACTAAATTACAACTTCAAGTGTTTCATATCATTAGATGGCATAAACTTAAATTTTAAAGGGTACAAAACTTATGTATAAAGAAGCATGCATACAACTTTATAACATAAAATTTTGAAAAACTTACTAAAAGATTTTAATTCTCGAGATTGAATTCTACAAAGTTTTAATCGATCGTTGAGAAACTTACAACTTTGCACTAAGATGCTTCGTACATAGAATGGTTATACTAGGTAGCTCGATCGAGCGCATGAGGGGAGAGGACCGGTGTCACCAAGCATAACCTCAGACATCCATTCGGTGAGACTATGCTCACTTCTTAAATACCCTTTATAGTTTGTTCAGTGGGTGAGTAGTTCTAACCATTTAATACGGTCGCGTCGATCGATTAAAAGTTCAAGAATAATTCTTAGATAACAAATCAATTTCGCCATTATTTAGTCCATTTAATTTTCTATTCATAAAAACCCTTTTGCTTACTAACATGTCAAAACAATATATAAACAAAAAGCATTTTAATAAAATTAAACACACTCAAATAATATAAACATATAACTAAACAATTTAACATATGTAAAAACAATTAGCCACATGCATAATTATTTCAATAAACTCTAATAACAATTCTAGGCGTAAATAAATGCATACATTAACTAGGACTTTCATCTCGCAAGGTAGATGAGTACATACATCGACAAGTCGATTACGTAGCCAAGTTAATAGTATACCAATTAGCACATAGCTAATTTTATTAGTTATAATTGAGGTCTTCCCAATTTTATAATTATTAAATAAATAAAACATGTGTATCACTTAACAATTAATCAATATACAATAAACAATACTCCATGGCAAAACATGCATGTTCCACCATGGATTCCGCATAACAATTATCACCCAAGATACGCAAATTACATGGCACATAACAATTATTCATTAATAACCACATAAAATTAGCATGCAATCCTAGGGTTTCTACAAGTTTTACAAAATTAAAACCTAATTAAATAAATATTAGGGTAATCGACCCATATATATAAAAATTAGGGTTTCGAATTCAAAACCCTAGAAACCATAAAAAACATGCATATAATCATAAAGATCCAATTTTTATGTGTTTGGTAATTAATTACATCATATTAACTACTCGTGATGCCTTTGTTGGAATTTTATACTCATAACAATTATACATAAAACAAATACATCATCAAAGCGTGCGTGGAAGACAATAGGAATAATATATGTAATTAATTAACCAAACAAAAGTCGTCTTGCTTTTAGCGATTCAGTAATCAAACGATTATGTGATCAAGTAACAAAACCCAAAACCCTAAATTAGGGTTTATACAAAATCGTCCAACCCAAAAATCGACCACCAAGGATTACAAGCTCAAGTGTGTGCTTTGTTCTTCGCTCTTGCACACACGTCTTAATAGCGATTTGATGTGAGAAGTTTGGATTCCTCGAATCACAATAAACCAAACACTTTATCTTTGAGCTTAGCAAAATCGAAAACCCTTGGGATGAGGATGTTCGACCGGCCACAAAGAGGAGAGAAGAGAGAGAAATTAGGTTATCGGGTGATCCAGGTTGGTCGATAATGAATCGTTGATTTGTATTTATAGTTAATATATCTTGGAGTCCAAGTTTGAGTGAGCTAGGATTGGGTTTGGAACCCCCACCCGATCGGCCAAGCATCCCAAAAGGGATTCTAGAACTTTCCGATATCTAATTTCATTCTTAGTCCTTCTAGTTAATATTTAACGACCAGTTAACCAAACCTCGTTAATTATTTAACTATCGTTATGTTTTATTTAGTGATTAATAATTAATAACAATAACGTTTTATTTATATTAATTATGTACATGATTTCTCATACGTAATGTGTGCAATCCCAAGTCTCGAGTTCGAATCAGGACGTCTATTATTTAAATATCCATTAAAACCTTTCAAAAATAACCTGCAGGAAGAAGAAATCGAAACATTACTTTTGTGGTTCACATGATTTGGTTTATTTGGGCTACGTCCACGAACAAACTAGTGAGAATAGTATTAACCACGAATTTAGGATACACGTCTACAGTTGCATAGAAGCTACATATAGAGAGAAGAATTAGAGTAAATCGTAACCGGATACTAACTCTCTAAGTTAACTTAACCACCAAGCCTGTGATATAAGCCTCAATTTGCAATATGAACATACACTTTAAATGGTCTTTATGAGGTTTTTGAAATCCAAGGTACAGCCATAAACACACTTTTCCTGCGTCTGATCGCAATGAAAACCTAAGCTTTAACAAGTCGCTAATAACATGCTTTGTATTATGACTTATAGTGGAAAAGAAAGAGGAATTACCTTTTCTTTTGACATATCTTGCACACAATAAAACCATGAAATCAAATAATAACGTGACACGTTACATCAAACATTTAACGTAACGGTATTTGAATCTATCTTTAAGATAGTAAAATCTTGAAGTTCATGTGTTTCAATTTTTACTTCTCAGTTCTCACAACCTGCACTTTAAGACGAGGTTCTCCATTGTAACTCCACTTGAAGCTTGCCATTCCTCGAGTCAATCAGGTTGTACTTCTCGTTGATTCTCTTGTTGCTCACGACATCCGCAAGTTGTATGTCCACGTAACCCAGTGTTTCCTACAAAAAAAACGTTTGTGTTAAAAATTTGTTGCGCCACACATGAAATGTAACTAAAAGATAAAACAAGTCAAACGGGTCAAAAGTCGCCCAAAGCTCTATTTTTAGTGCATACAACCTACTAAATCGTTATATTTTAAACAATTGGATCCTTATTGTAAACATATTAATATGTTGTTTTAAGTATGATTAACGGGTCCATTATTTATGAATATATGTAAAATGGACAAGAAAGTGTTAGTGGCTCAGCCAACCCAGCCTGGTCAATTCTGGACCTGTTTTGACCCATTAACCAACCTCTACGACCCGCCCATATAAACACCTCTATGTTTCTTGTCATAATAAGTTGGTCCAATAATGATCTGATTATCTATACCTTGGGATGAATAAGACCCATCCTTGAAGACGTACTAACGACTTCAAAATGCATCCTGTCATTAGTAGGTGGCTCTTCCAAAGTAAATGAAAACTCTTCCCCCCATCTGGGATCTCGGTTTTTCTTCACAGGCTGCATACAACACCAGAATTCATATAGCAATTTAAGTAATTAACAGTCACTCGGATGGTACTCTAAGACATGCTCTTTGAATAGTTTCTAGTTCTACACACCGTACAAATTTAAAAAATCTGTACAAGTCTTAAAATGGTTTGTATATATAAAACAGTGCTTTTATCTATTTATACAAACAAGTCGATTCAATTTATATCTTATCTCTAACGGGTCAAACATGTCAAAACATGTATCGACGTATCGTGACTACTTGCATGTTTTATGTACTCTCATTACATGATTAACCTATGGAAAAGTATGGAAATAATTTAAAAAAAAATACCTTTGTTTTTTTCTCTTCGCCTCTGAATAGCACACGAACAGATGGATTTGTATGGTGTTTCCCTTCTACATCTTCAGCTTGATGGATTATAACAACAAGCAAACCACCACCTTCAGGGGTTCCATCAGGTGCCTTTTCAATCGCATTTTCTTCACCATCAACCGGACCTTGGTCATCTTTGAGAGGTTTGTAAACCAATTCAATTGTGATTTGACCTCGGGACTTCTCGTTTTGTGTGTCATTTGGATCCATGTTTTTAAGGAGCTCAAGTGTCAAAACTTTTTCTTCTTCTGGTGTAATATCTTTTAGTGGTACAACGTTCATTCCCATTTTATCATGCTTCCCCACCTATACCACATGAGTTCACCACACAAGTCAAACTATTTATTTCAAGCAGATACGTGCATAAGGGGTTAATGAGGGTTGTGTTTAATAGGTCAAGCGGTTCTATCCTAAAGTCTATTTTAATGCATATAACCTCGTGATTTTATACAAAGATTGATATCAGTAATCTAAAAGTACTGATTTTCTAAAAGTATTTATAATAAAGTTTTATTGATTAAAAATGACAAAAAAAGGTAGTAAGCAGTTTAAATGCATTGTGGGCCACTTTTGATCCGTTGTACCCTTTGATATTGACTCGTTACTGATAAAATACATCTCATCATTGTGAAATGATAACAAAATGTACCTGTTCCCAATCATATACAAAAATCTCTAGAGCTTGTGATTCCGGGTCCTTGACAACGAAACTAAACTCCTGATCCCATTCAGGATTCAAGTTTTTGTGTTTGACGACGGTTTTCTTAGATGGAAGTTTATCCTCAGTAAGTTTCAATTTAACATAAGGGTCTGCACCACCCATAAGATCCTTCTTTTTAAGTTTCACTGCCCTCACAACCTTTACAAGCAGAATTCCAACGGGCCTTTGCATCGCTCTGTCAATTTGACACAAAACCTCGTTAAAGTTGTTAAGTTGACAAAGAATTATAATCTGTGACCTTTATGTTATTATCATCAGAATGGCAAGCAAACTTTCATTTGAGCTAGTCATTAGATAGTAACAAAGGGGTATTTGGATGTGCATTTTAAAAGTGATAATGTGATTTTCATCCAAATATTAATAAAAAACTATTTATCGTGAATACAACTCTTAGTAATCAGAAACTCACTATTTAAAATGTAAATCCAAGCACCCCTAAGGCAAATATCAAAAAATAATTATTACTTACTTTGCAGGGTCGAGTACTGGTACTACAAGTGTTTTAGGCCACAAATACATATTTGCAACCTGAGTTTTGATTTGTTCCTACACGATAAAATGTGTGTAAATAATACAAGTTTGACCTCTCATCTAATTCTTGAATGATTATAAATCAAATGGACATACCTGAACGAATCTGTACAAGCCAGGGATGGACATGAGGTCGGCACCTAGCACTTTTAGTCCAAAATCTACATGAGGCTGGAATTACAGATAAATTTAGACAAATATTTAGGAAAAAGTACATATACTGGACAACTATCATCCAGGAAAAGTCAACTTTTAACTTTCGAGAGAATGATATTATATTTTTTCGTATATCTAACTAAATAAATGGTTTCAGAAAGAAAGGCTATGAACATTTGAAGCTTTTAACACATTCGTTGTTAGCAATAGGTGTCGATCTAACAACTATTTAGGTTACATACTGGAGTATTTACCTTTTCCATAAGAGACACAAGAATTTGACAAAAGCAAGGGAAGGTTGGAACCAATGGCTTTAACGTGATACGAGGTGAAGCGAATACTTGCAAGTCAACCACCTGAAACGCAAACAAATAATTTGAGCATACATAACGACGGTTTATGACCCAATGGTGTCTGTTAGGTGTGGCATGTTGGGTGGGTCGTCAGTTTTAGGTAACGGGCCAAAATGGGCACCTCTTAAAATGGCTCCACGCAGGCAACTTTTTAATACAGCCCCCACAGATTGGGCTGACACATCATCCCCTCTTTGTCCAATTTTTTTCCAAAACTAGTGACTCATCAATGTGCTAACTAAGCTTCAAAAAGTAGATTGTGATATAATAATTCAGTATTAATCTATTATGTTAGGAGGTTTTTTTACATCTGAGAGCACTTTGGGTAAATTTTGGCCCATTTGACCGGGTCGAATCATTTGAACCATTTAAGAAAAGTTCAAAATTTTACCCAGAAAAGAAAAAAAAATACTCTCCTTGAACATTTCAAGTAAACGGGTGAAATTACCAATCTAAGTATCCCTTAACTTGTGAATTCATGTCCTTGTTAGAAATCTCAATGTGTTATTGAACCGTTTCATATAAACTTTGAGCATAGCAAGCAGACATGGGCGTATTACCTGAACTGTAGGTCTCATCCCGAACGCCTTAACAGCTACATGAATGTTAGGATTCCCAGCCCATTTCAACGATGGTTCCATTATCAACTCTTTATCATCCGTAGTATAAACCTTCATTCCTGAATGACCATAAAACATAAAAAGTGTTAAGCAATAAGCTGTAGTAATACAAAGTTTTTTTTATAGCAGTTAATCAATGAATCCTATAACCTTGAAATGTAGGTGGTAGGGTGCCCAAGGAAAGTGCATCAAATTCGACTTTGTCAATTTTGTACTTTGGAATCTGCTCTTTAATGATAGGCTCCGCTATCGTCTTCACAGTCTTGCAAATAGCCTACACAATGTTCAAACTATCACTACTCAAGAATTAACTCAAGATAGAGGTGCCACACAGGCACATATAATATTTACATAACTCTATTCGAGTCACTACCTTGTCTAGATATGGCCACATTAGCTCGATAAACCTGTTAAGCCAATCAACCTGCACACGATAAGTTTATATGTTAATAACAGCATAATAAGTCAAGTACATAAGATTACAGTTGACTTTTGAAAGTCGCATGAACTATCAAAAGGGTGTTAGAGATCGACATTATGAAGTTGTTCACTTCTCTTGCATTATTCATATGGCTTTTGTATAGATTACCAACTTAATTATTTACATATGTCAATATAGTCGTCGTAATTTTTTCACATCTGAATTGTTGCAGGATGGTTTTGTGTACATTTGAAACATTTTATAGGTCTAAAAAGGCTTATAAAAAAAAGCACGTGTATATTTTTAAAAGAACGGAAATGTAAAATTAAAAGTTACATTTAATAAAATGCCACATAAACAAATTGTCACATTATGAACAATCCGATTTGGGTTTGTATTTCATAATCAACATTTACAAAGAAGGGAATAAGCAGCAAGAAAATACCCTATCGTGGTCAGGGTTTTTAACCCACATTGGTATCTCCGGAAGCATTTCTTCCAGGGACTTTGTATCTCTTTCGACCAGTGGCCGTACTTTGGGATCCTGGATATCATAGGAAAGAAACAAACAAGTAAATAAGTAACTACTTTCATATACAAAAGTCACTGATTATGTATTTATCTTACGTATCATATCTTATATAAGATTTAGGATTTTCAAGAGCCCTGAATTCACACATTTCATTTACGTATTCTCTTGGTGAGTCGACATGAGGGTTACATCGTTGATCATGCATCAAAAAATCGCTAGCAAGTATGATTTTACTGATCTTATGCAAAAGTATATACACACTAACCCAACAGAACAATATATTACTAAGGTTGTGTTTGGCAACATAGCTATAATTATAACGAGTAAAATGACATAAAAGTAACGTTAAAGAAAGTGTTATAAAAATATGCAAACGAGTAATCATTTGTTGCCTAACAAGCTGTGTATCTTAAACGCTAAACGTTACAAAACGCTGCACGTCAAACACACCCGGAACCTCAAACTGTAACAAATTTTGTATATGGTCATTTATCTCTACATGAAAAATAATCCGTTTTTTTATGGGTTGTTAGCATAAAGAGCCATCATACTTGTCACATTTTGTCTTTTTGTGACTGTATGTTGTGTACTTTTTTTTTCATCTTGACACTAACCTTTTAAATCCGTGCTATTGTGTACTTTGCGACTATTTCAGCCATGAAAATGACCATTTTACTCTTCAAAATTTAGAAAAAGTAAGGGTAAAATGGTCACAAAATACACATAATAGCACGATTTTAAAAGGTCGGTGTCAAGTTGAGAAAAAAAAATACGCAACATACAATAACAAAAAATAACATAGTATGATAACTTTTTCAGGCTAATAACATTTTTTTTATTTGCATTATCAAATTTTGACAAAGCAACATGACAAAAACAAAGAGTAGTACGTGGTCTAGTGGACAATAACTTATTATTTAATAGTAGACCACTAAGACGACAAAATATATGTTCCTTGTTTGATCTACTGAAATAAATAAATACTTAATAATAATAAAATAAGAGGGTCGAGTAGTTAAAGGTGGCAACACGTTTCACACAATCATTGTCATGGTGCCCGACATAATTTTGGAACATGTTAGCATAAATACAAGTGTACTATTAAGTTTAATGCTTAGCTCTTAAGTTTTTTTTAGTAAGAAAAAAATAAGAAAATAAAAACGTAAATGTTTTCAGCTCAGTTTTTAGTAAAAAATATTTTACTTCATAATCAATTAAATTATTTTTTCTTGGTCGTTTTTAAAAAAGCGCAGTTTTAAATCCGACAATCAACGTATTTCTATTTTATCCTTAAAGAATAAACGGACGAGGTTTTCCTGTTAATACGAGACCTTTCTAAGCAAAGTAAAAATATCTTAACACTAGACCGTTTTAGTGATGGTGTTTTTATAGAATATTCGGAAATGATAAAAACTTTATCTAAACAATAAAAAATGCTTAGACAATAAAAACTTTAATAACTGAGCTCGAGTTTGAGCTCAACTCAGTTAAACGAGCTCACGCTCGAGCTCGTCTCAATTAAAAAAAAATACACTAGTAATTCCGTAAAAGAAAGGCAACATTTTCAAATTTAAAAAACAATCCTAAAAAACAGCAACATTTTATTCAATGATCTTGTCTTAAAAAAAAACCAAAATTCAGCTTTTCTTACAATTGACTCCATGAAAAAAAAGTCAAATAAAAAAAACACTAACCTCAACATTTGAAGACTGAAAATAAATGAAGAAATAATAGCCACTAACAAGGCCAATCGAGACACCAATTCCAAATCCAAACACACCAAAAACCATGCTCACTACCCCCATTTTTATCGGAATTTTGGGGGGTTTTGTTTTTGTGTGTGTGTGAGAGTGTCGGTAACGGTTTTGTGTGTGTGAGAGAGAAAGTGATGGGATTGGATGAGAGGTATAAATATCTGTTTTGGGTAATAATGGTTGGTGTTGGTCCTAGCTTTTTACTTGACTTTTTGTATTCTTTCACAATGCGGCATTCTACAGTCAATTTAATTTAAGGGAGTTGATAGTCACATCATTTTTTTTTTTACTTACATCATAATCGTGACATTCTTTATGCATGCGATACAGTGCATTCTGATGTTATGCAGTATGATGTAAGTATAAAAAAATTTGTGAGTATCAACCCTTAATTTATAGCTAGCTAGTGACATTTACAGTACAAACAGATAAAGCATATTGTTAATTTTATACAATTAGTTAAAATACTTTTTTCATTTTAAAATTATTATCTAGAGACAATAATCACATAGTTTAATAAAAGTGTGGTCAATTTAGTTTTTAATCACTCAAATAGAATATTTTTTTACTTAATTCTCTAGCTTTTACTTAAAAAGCAAATTGAACAATTATTTTGAGACATCCGAAAAAAATGTGAACTATATTTTGAGATAGAGAGTATAAAAAAGAATGTCTCATTAATTATTTAGAGTATGCAAATCACTTCGCTGTCTTTTGTGGTTATTTCATCTGTTTTAAAATTATTGTCTCCATAAATAAAAATACAGAATTTTAAGTAAAATAAAAATGCTATAATTTTCAATCAATCAAATGTCATAATCATTCACTAACCTTTGTTTTTATTGGTTAAAAACAAAAAGAAAATAATTATTTTGAGACATTAAAAAAAAGAACGATAATTTGCGAAGAGAAGGAATTCTTGTTTTTAAAGAAAAATTAATTGGATAATGAAATTGCATTTGGTAATGATTTTTGTAAGAAAGATTAAGATTTTTGGTATGTGGATCACAAGGATTGTATGTGTTACAAGTTTGAAAGGTAACTATTGACTTATACAAATTTGATGGTACAAAAAGTTGTTGAAAGCAAGGAACAAAATACATTACTACCTAAATAACCATATAAAACATAAAAATGATTGCATAAGACTAGTGATAATAAGAGAAGAAGACGTGTCTGCCCTATGTTATTATTAGCCGATTAGTATTATAGCCCAAGTATTATGTTATTTACAGAAGCCCATTAGGGTATTTTATGTATCTTGATATCTTGTACTATATACGTTTCGATGTTGAATGAAAACCTTAAGAATTACGCAATTTAATATGGTATCACGACCCACAAGATCCTACCGCCTCAACCCTAACTTTTTTCCACCGCTATTGCCGCTTTAATCGATCCTGCAAATCGGTCATAGCATCATGATCGGCAACGCCTCCCACCAAAGCGACCCATCGATAAAGTTTATTCCATTGCTAGCATCAGGCGTGTATCCCTCACCCTCGATCTGACAAACTCAACTATCGTCTTGGAGCAATCTCTTTAAGAGGTTTTGCAAAACATCGATGTCTCATCATCGGAAAACCGATCGCCACCGCATCCACCCAAGCCGACCCGTTTCATGATACTAATGTTTTCTCGTTGTCGTGTGGATGTCGCCCACCATCACTCCTAAGTTAGGGATTTGGTTATTGATGACACTTCTATCGCTTTCGAGTTGTATGAACAAACTTGAGATCTTTTCATGACAACAAGGCGGCTCGTGTAATTCAACTTGACAATGAGATCCGAAATATGGTGATTGGTACTTTATCGTTAACGATTTCTTTCGGGAACTCAAATCGAGGTCGATCGTCTTGCTAACCTTGGTTCCCGGTTAGTGATTCGAGTCTCGTAACCTATGCCATCAATGGCCTTCGTGCTAAATTCCCGGATATAGCACGTATAATACGGCACAGGGACGAACTCCCTAAGTTTGATAAAGTACGGTCTATGGTACTTTTGGAATGTTGAAGCATAATCTGGCGCGGGCTGGATTCGACGACTCTCCTTGGCCGTTAGTCGTCTTCTCGAGCCCTAGTAGACCTATCAACAAAGAGAACCCGTTAGGAGTGGACCCGAGGCCATAGCCCCGGGGTCCACCTCCGACGGTCAAATTAGTATGCGATGTCGCATCACATAAGTTCTTAGGGTTAGAGATAACCTGTCATGTATATATAGGGGATAGATTAGGGTTTAGGCATAGAGTGGGCGCGTCTGTAGGGCCGACCCACTCGGCCCGGTCCAGGACCATCGTCCACAAGCCCCCAGTTTAGTATGAGATGGCGCATGGCTATGTTATGCTAAACTTAAGTTCCGCTCGTAGGCGTGGGTGAAAGTGGATCCCGCGTCTGCATCACGAATAAGCGTGCCTTTTGTACCCGATGGCGGCGCAACATGGTGCGACGAAGGCGTGCTTACATGGCAGGAGGTGCTTGTCTTGGACAAAGAGGTGCGATGTAAGACGTGCTTACAGAATGGCAGGTTGTGTTGTCTTGCGACAAAGAAAGCGACGGAAGGCGTGCTACAGCAGCGGAAGTGCGCGATGTCTTGCGACCAAGAGGTGCGACGAAGGCGTGCTTGCGCGCACACATCCGTCTTTACAACCGATGAGGGCGTCTCCCTGCGGCAAATATGCGTGCGAATATTTAAATCATTCTTTGTACCGAGCTTGCGTTACGCGCCCAAATATACATGCGCGATGCGTCACGAAAAGAGAGTAGATATACCCGGTAGCCCCAAGTTTGATGGTGCTACTCGTGTAGGAGCATTAAACTTATTTAATCTGAAAAAAAAAGCGAATGCAAAGATTAAAAGTATATGCCGCGAATCGCAAAGATATAAAACTTAATGAAGTGAAACAATAAAAAGACATAGCATGAATAATATATTGCGATAGCATAAATAATATATAACACATAAGAAAAGTGGCAGTGCGCACCCGTCGTGGGATGCGTACCGACGAAATAATTAATTGTTTTCTTTTCTTTTAAAAAAAAAAAAAAAAAAAAACTCGGATAGATGTACCGTGACCGCGACGAATAGACGAGATGGATTTATCATAACCGCATAGACTCGAACGTTTGTGGATGATCGCAGATGTTTATACCACGGCCTTTGTCGGTCGCATCATGGCGATTGACTAGTATCGTGGTGTTCGGCGCGCACGCGTTCTGCGAAGATGTCGAACGCGGCGCCTAACGCGGGTAGATTGATCGCGACTGCGTTGTTCGAGCGCGAACAGGCGTACCAACCTTAAAACAGTATCCGCGCGAATTAATTCGCGGCTAAAAAATAAAATAACTCCGATCGTGCGGATATTTTCTTAGGTCCAATCGTGCGGACTAAAATATAAAATAGGTCCGATCGTGCGGACTTTTCTTTTCTTGTATCTTATGTAAAGAAATATCATGATCCTTATATTTGTATGATCATGAGAATATACTTACTAATATACTAATGCAGTAATATATTATCAAATTGTGGAATTCGCTATTAACAAATTCGGATAATCGCAGTAGTGTGGTCAACTTTTAATAGCTTTAACACGTGATATATTGCATCAAATAAAATAAATATGTCATTAATCAATTGATTGTAAGCGCATATATGTCACAGTTTCTATGCAAAGGTTATAGAGTTACCGACTTTAGAAATTGATTTCTGCTTTTCGATAATATGAGAACACGAAACATAATTTATTCGTGGTCCCACGGATGGCGCCAACTTGTTGAAGCATAATCTGGCCGGGTGGATTCGACGACTCTCCTCGGCGTTAGTCGCCTTACCGAGCCTAGTAGACTGTCAACAAAGAGAACCGTTAGGAGTGGACCCGAGGCCATAGCCCCGGGTCCACCTCCGACGGTCAAATTAGTATGCGATGTCGCATCACACAAGTTCTTAGGGTTAGAGATAACCTGTCATGTATATATAGGGGATAGATTAGGGTTTAGGCATAGAGTGGGCCGCATCTGCCGGGCCTGACCCATTCCTGGCCCAGTCCGGACCATACGTCCACATGGAAGAATACGACATGAAGCACCTCACTGCTGCTCTCAACTCCACCCATATCACTTCAAGCTCTCCAACTGTTTTGGTTGCAACTACTTCTACCGAGGCTAAAAACGGGTCCGTATCTCAACCTGAACTTTGTCGTAATTTTCAACGAGGATCTTGTACGTATGGGTCTCGTTGTAAATTCATCCATGGTGGTAATGATGCACGGCAACGTTCTAACCCTCATGCATCCTCTACCACTCGGCAAAACGGGACGAATAACTATCGTGGATCTCCAACATCTCAGGCACATCCCTCGTCTCACCAGCCACCTAATGCTATGCATCCTGGAGTCGCCCCTATGCCATACTCATTTTTTGGTTTAACTGGTATGCAAATTAACCCATACGCCATGCATCCAGGCTATGGTTCACAACCTTTTGGCTTTGGTGTCGCACCTCTTCGGACTTTCAAACCTGCACTATTCCCATCCAACTTTGTTACAGTACCTAATCGGCCTGTGGCTCCTTCGCGACCTTGTCGCTCCTGCGGCCCATTTTGATATCGAGCTTACAAGTACCATGGTCCATTATGCTTCAACCAATGGCTTCGCCCGACTTCACATGCCATGCACCGCTATGGGTCCATCATTTGCAACCAATATTCCCGGTCCAGTCCCTTTGCATATCGACCCTACTAATGTTCCAATGCAGGCTACTGTACTTCCAAATACTTTTCAGCCCATGACGCTTCCGGATCCCGCTTGGAATATGGACACTGGAGCCTCCTCTCACTTGGCGGACAACCCAGGTATTCTCACTTCCGTTAGTGATTATTGCATTTATCCATCGGTTTATGTTGGTAGCGGACATTCCATACCGGTTATCAACTCAGGCCATAGCTTCTTGCCCACACCGACTAAGTCCCTTTACCTAAATCACATACTTGTCACGCCTCATATTATTAAAAACTTGATATCTGTTCGTAAATTTACTCGTGATAATGATGTGTCTGTTGAATTTGACGCCTATGGTTTTTCTGTGAAGGATTACCAGACACACAGAATACTTCTCCGTTGTGATAGCACGGGCGATCTTTACCCGGTTACGCAACCTTCATCCGCGCCTTCTCCTTTTGCATTGCTTTCATTCAGTCATACTACGTGGCACAGACGGCTTGGTCACCCTGGTGAAGATGTCCTTCGTCGTTTGGAGTCTCGTAATTTTATTTCTTGTAATAAGACAAAGTCGTCCGCTTTGTGTCATGCTTGTCAATTAGGAAAACAAACTAAGCTTCCTTTTTACAGTTCTGAGTCGCATGTTACTTCTATTTTTCAGATTATTCACTCGGATTTGTGGACATCCCCTATTCCGAGTGAAAGTGGTATTAAATATTATGCGATATTTCTGGATCATTTTTCCCATTTTGTTTGGGTTTTTCCTTTGCATAAAAAGTCCGATTTGTATGATATCTTTGTTTCTTTTCGTGCTTTTGTAGTTCAACAATTTGGTGTAGATATTAAGGCCTTGCAATGTGACCATGGGGGTGAATACGACAATGCTCGTTTTCATGATCTTTCCGTACTACGGGCATTCAATTTCGCCTCTTGCCCCAAAACTTCACAACAAAGCGGCAAGTCGGGCGTATGTTGCACTATAAACAACCTTATACGTGCTTTGCTTTTTCAGCACACTTTCCACCTCTGTTTGGGTTGAGGCTCTTAACATGCGGCATATCTTTTAAATATCCTTCCTTCCACACTATACAAAATGAGATTCCTTACACCAAGCTTTATAATAAACCGCTTTATGATGACTTACGGGTTTTGGGTGTTTATGTTATCCATATCTTCACGCTACACACAAACTTGAGCCTCGATCCACTCCGTGCGTGTTTCTGGATATCCTAACAACCACCGTGGATATAGATGCCTAGACTTGTCCACAAATAAAATAATCATATCACGACATGTTCGGTTTGATGAAGACGTGTTTCCCATGCGTCGTTACACCACTATCCCTCTCCTGCGCTTATGAGTTTCTTACTCATTCGGCACTCACCCAATCCACTTCCCAAACGGACTCCTCTAGCCCACCCTTACCTCGGGCCCGGCTTACCCCGCCACACCATCCACTTTCCCTACGCCGCCCATTAGCCTGCGCTACCGCTACTCCTCAGCCCAACACTCCCCTTCCACACAACCCAACATCGGAGCCACCCACCACACCACCATCAGTCCACACGCAACAACCCACCACTACCCATCAACAACAACCCAACCCACCTCCCACTACGCCACCCCAACAACAACAACCCAACCCACCTCCCACTACGCCACCCCAACAGCAGCCCAATCCTGCCTCTACACAAACCGCTAACGCTCATCCCATGGTCACTCGTGCTAAGGCCGACATATCTAAACCTATTTCGCGGATGAATTGTCACGTCACCACCATTTCCCTCTTCCTGGTCTCATGTTCATGCCGCCCGTGACCTCATTGGAAACAAGCTATGGTAGATGAATATAATGCTTTACTTACTAACAGTGCGTGGGAACTTGTGCCCGTCAGGCTAATGTGAATATTATTCGTTCTATGTGGCTTTTCAGCATAAGTTTCATGCGCAGATGGTACTTTAACCGGTATAAGGCACGCCTTGTTGCCAACGGTAGCGATCGGCCAAATTTGGGGTTGATTGTGATGAGACATTTAGTCTTGTGGTTAAACCGGCGACTATCCGTACTGTTCTCAGTCTATCAGTATCTCGTGCATGGCCTATTCATCGACAGCGTGAAGAATGCTTTTCTTCATGGTCATTTGTCGAGACCGTTTACATGCATCGACCACCGGGTTTGTTGATCTGTGCACCCGGATTACGTGTGTCATTTACGCGCTCCTTATATGGACTCTAAGAAGCCCCGGGCTTGGTTTCAACAGTTTGAGTTTTATCACTAGCATTGGTTTCAAGATAGCAAAACTGATGCCTCGCTATTTGTGTTTCACCGTGGTTCTGACACGGCCTACTTGTTACTTTATGTGGATGACATTATATTGACCGCTTCTTCTTCAGCATTTTTACAGCGTATTATCACTGCTCTTCATGGTGAGTTTGCTTTGACAGATCTTGGTTCCCTACATTACACCATTGTGTTTCTGCTACCCGTACTGCTTCTGGTATGTTTTTATCACAATCTAAGTTTGCTGCGGAACTTTTAGAAAGGGCTAATATGGCTACGTGTAATCCATGTCGCACTCCAGTTGACACTAAGAATCCTACTTTGTATCGGAGTCTGGCTGGGGCTCTTCAGTATCTTACTTTCACACGCCCGGATATTTCATATGTGGTTCAACAGGTATGTCTGTATATGCATGACCCACGGGACATACATTTTCATGCTTTGAAGCGGATTTTACGCTATCTTCGAGGTACTTTGGATCATGGTTTACTGGTGCATGTTTCGCCTACTACGACCGTGGCTACATCGATCTTGATTGGGCGGGTTGCCACACGCAGATCTACATCCGTTATTGTGTTTTCTTGGGGATAATTTCTTTGTCGTGGTCTCGCTAGCGTCAAGCCACGTTGTCTCGGCCGTCTCGGGCCGAATATCGAGGGTTCTAATGTCGTTCTTTGCCGGCCCTTGTTACGTAATCTCTTACGTGAGCTTCATGCTCCTTTGTCTCTGACCACCATTGTTTATTGTGATAATATCGTGGCTCACTTATCTTATCTGAACCCCCGCAACATCAACGTCACGAAACACATCGAGATTGACATTCATTTCGCTCGTGACTATGTTGCCGGGCCAGTTCGTGTGCTTCATGTGACATCTCGGTTTCAAGATATCGATATTTTCACAAAGGGTTTACTCTTTGCTTTGTTTCTTGACTTCGCTCCGGTTTGAGCGTTCAGCCCTCCCGCTCAAAGCTGCGGGGTGTATTACCGATTAGTATTATAGCCCAAGTATTATGTTATTTACAGAAGCCCATTAGGGTATTTTATGTATCTTGATATCTTGTACTATATAAGTTTCGATGTTGAATGAAAACCTTAAGGGGAATTACGCAATTTAATAGTTATCACTCGTCTTTCTTATTATTGACACCCCCACACGATGAGTCATTGGCATAAAAAAAAGAGGAGAAGTGGGTCTTGGGGTAGACCGAGTTGTGAACCAAAAAAAAGGAAGGGAGAGTTGTGTGTGTGATGTTAGTTTTTGTGAGTCATATTTATGTTTAAGTATGGTATGTTTGGATTTTAAAATTGTTTGTCTTATTACACTATGTTAGTGTGCTAGTGGCGCCGAGTTAAAGATCGTTACGTTAGTCACTACTACCACTAGCCTAAAGTTAAATCTTTGGTATAATAAAAGTATAAGGATTTATAGTGCACACGATGAATCACATGCTTAATAAGTGTCACATTAATTTATAACTCGCAATTTTATTTATTAAAGACTCAATTTTCCGTTAAAATTAAAACACAAAAAGGATCTTTCCCTTTAAATCGGACGACATGGTTGCGTCACGAGGTAGAGAAAAATGTGGACGCAAAATTGTTTAAAGTGAATGTTGGGTCATGCCAAACACGTGACGACTGATCATGTCGCCTTACTCCAACTCCGACTAATTTTATAAAAGATTAAGATCCTTTTAATTTGAGTCAAAAATGATAAATCATGTTCACCAATTATAAATAACATAAATATATAAAATATCAACATGATCAATCATGTTTGACTCTAACTTAAAAGGATCTTGATCTTTTTATAAAACATATCAAAAAGCACTAATGATATTTTTACTTATCCTACCACTTATAAATTTATAAGTTTTAAGTATAAGAATTGACGGTTTAAATAATAATAGATAATCTTTTTACTTATAAATATTAAAATATATTGATATATCTAAAGGATATTCAATGGGTTCCCTATTCAATTTTTGTCCTTATACTACAAAGTGACATATTAGAGGGCCCCTAGGAAAACACTATTCACTACCATTGATGATTGGTAAAGAGATATGAATTGGTTTCATTTGTGGCCAAAAAAGAGAAGCTCAATGAAAGCATCTTTAACCCAATGAAACTCAATAATGGTGCCTTCCAAAGTGCATGTGCCCTGGTTAAAAAGGTTCCTCATGACCCAATATTTTGCATTCAATGATTTCATGTTTTAGTTGGTGGGGTTTGCTTGCCTTCAAAATTAAACTAACTTTTTAACTTATAGACATTAGATTTAGAACACAACATGAGATCAATCGGTCAAACTTTATCGAATTTGAGTTCATCGGATTTTCCATTTGAATCCTTATAAAAAAGTTTAGAACCATGTGTCGTTGAAGATAGTTTTGATAAACAGATCCAACCTCTTTGAACAAGCTCAAAAAAATTTTGATTATGCCACACAAGACATCAAGATCAAACTATCATACAAGGTTTGAGCTCAACTTGCTATCAAGTTAACTTGAGCTAAACCGGTTTGCAGCCCAGCATTTATGAGAAATGTTCACAACACAAGTGCCGCGTAAAGTTCCTTCTTTCGGAAAAGGTGAGACCAAGCGACAATAGAGTGTCTTCTTGGATAGGAAATAGGGTCTACATTTCCATGTCCCAAAATGTGGATTGGCAGTTTGGCACATACACATAATCAGTCTCTTTAGGGTATTTGTTAGGATTCATCCCACAGAATTCATAATGTACAGCAAATGCACAAAACATATCTTTTCAAAATATACAAATTTAAATAAATGTACAAACTTATTGCAAACCAAACTCTAATCCAATGTAAACATATAAAATCACACCAAATTGCCTTGCCCACATGTATATATATTAACAAAAAAGAAGTATACAAGCTTGCGTAAAAAAGATCACACCGTTATAGTGTCAAACTTTTCACCCATTGCTCCACCTTTCTGTTTCTGAAACTGGATGTACCTTAAGGTACAAGCAAAGAAAGCATCTGAGGTTTGATCGGGTGTCGCTGTGTCACTTTGCATCTCGGTTTTGATCAGCTCTATAAGCCCTTGGATTGCAGCGCTTGTTATCTGTGGATTGCCTTTCTCAAAATAATAGAGGTACCTGGATGGAGCATAATGTGCAGGTGAGTTTAAACAATGTTTTTGCTAATGCAACTACTATTCTGATGGGGAAAGGAGTAAAGGTGACAAAACTAGAGGTCATGTACTTACTTATTAAGTATTTCGACAAAGAGAGTAACAGGCCCGCTGCTACCACGTGCAACATTTGCCATCTGCTGTGCAGCATTTGCAATCCTTAAGGCACGTTTTAGGCAAAGGAGGACCCTGGAAAGAAGGTGGTGTCAGTTTCAGCAAGAAAAAATGACCCCTAAAAAAGTAACAAGACAGACGTACCTTTCGCCATCCTTGATTCCATCTTGATCATCCACCCAAAACAAATGTGAGCATGCGTAAACTGCTCTGCATTGATCTGGCTTCTTTAGAAGTTTAGCCGAATACTGAATATGGAATAAACTTGTTATAAAAATTGAAAATTTGTTGTAAGGGAACAATTATGAATTGTATTTAAAGGGTTCAAATTATGTTACCCCTGTAGCCTTATGTGTCAAGGTATCCCTGTTCTCCACGCCAAATACGTTTGATCTCTGAAGAGTTCCAATTATTAGATGAATTGCAGTCACCTGTGCTTTGGAGTCCTGTCACAATACAATCGATTTAGTTGTAGCATAGTCACCAAATCGACTTTGACCCAATGGTATATGGGGTTCGTATTCTGGTAGTTTGCATAACAGGTCCAATGGGTCGGGTTAATACAGGCTGGGTAAAGTTCGATTGACCCACAAACACCATTTGTCCATTTAAATAAAACTGCAGATATATTGTTTTAATTAAAAATAAACTTTTGGCAACTGTCAATCCTTTCATCACCCGTTTCAGATGAAACACAGCCCAAATCGACCCATTCTTAAGTTAATGCATCAATTCCCACCTCTATCTATAACACTAAGATTGCAAATTTGAGTCTCTTGAGAGACTTAACGTATCAGTTTGTTGACCGTTTCAAACAAGATTTACTATAGCTACTTCGTTAAGAATGTTTCAGAGATTGAGCAGTTACCGCAATTTCTTCCTCATATATAACAAATGCTTGAGTAAAGAACTCATAAGCAATTGGTTCCAGATCACAGTCGTTGGCAGCCTGAAAAAATAAAGATCCAAATCTATTCAGAGGAATCATGCGTTTGGTTCACTAATTTCAAGGATGCTGTGCAAATCAACTAGAGTTGGCGACTAATTGATAAAGAGATGAGGCAAAAATGTTAGATAATCACAGCATATAAGTTTCGTGAACTCCTGGGGATTAGAAATAGAGGTAGCGTAACGATGATTTTGTGGCACAGTTGACCCGAAAAACTTTGTCTCATAAATTCAATCAGATATTTAGTGGGGCCAATTATGCTTACAAATATTGCATATTGACGTTTCTAATAAAAGTGATTTACGATGCTTAAAAAACACTCTGGGTGACTTCGACCTGTTTGAACCATTAGAGATAACATATAACCGAAATAGACCCATTTACTAGTGAATAGGTTGATATTTCCACCTAATAGAAGTAGTACCAAAACTTATTGCAGGTCAAAAGGACTTTACCTCTGCACACTGCAAGTACAGCCTTAGTGCTAATTCAGGTGCTGGAACATATGAAAGCGCCTCAATTGTCTGACATGCAAAAAAAAAATGTTATTAACCGAAGGGTAAATGACAAGAAATGAAAGGGACATGAAATAGATCACTTGTTTGAAGGAATAATCTGACAATTGTATTATGTGATTAGAATATAGATTGATATATTATGCATGGTATGTTAAAAACTGCAATCATGCATTTGGACATAAAAATAATATGAAGTGGTACTCTAGAGACTTTTGAACAGAAGTTGTTAGAGAAATTAAGAGCTTTTAAAACTTTATAATCACCTGATTTAGAAACTGCGTATAGAAATTAAGAGCTTTTAAAACTTTATAATCACCTGATTTAGGATCTGAAAAATTTTCTTAGGGGTTGCTGGATCATCTTCTCCAGCTACATCCCCCTCCTGATTTTGCAATCGGCGTACCAGCTGCAGACAAAACAAAGGGTTCATATCAGAGACTGCAAAAGGGATTAGTACAAAGAGGCCCGATAACCGGTCAGAAGGGTAATATAGGGGCCAAAACGGATGGGTTGGATTGATCCGAGATATTTGGTCATTTTTTTTAAAGTTAGAGATAATTAAGTGTTACATAGTTTTTAGCCCGTTTCCTAATTCAATTAAGTTTTTTTTACTCATCTGGCCCACTACATGACACTATAAAAGTCCGACCCTTCATGGTACAGACAATTATTTCTCCTTTATTCATTACATTAATAAATTTGTCCGTAACATCTATTTGAGGTCTGAACTATGAATATTTAAAACAATCAAACCTGCAGTACGGATAACATACCCTCAAAGCAGAAAAAACAAGAGGAGGAATCGTGAAAGGAAGACGCTTTGGGCCTCCAGTCATGATATGCTTCCGCACAGTACAGATAATCTAAAGTAGAAAAATGAATTACAACAATAAGAATTTCAACTCGGGCGGAATCAATCAAAGTAAAACTAGTAAAAAAATCAAGCATGTGGAAATAAAAACAGATTGAAAACATATTGAAAGCAAAACCAACCTTCAACATCTCCTCTGGGTCATCATTATATAGCACATGAATAACGCGAGCAACAGAATTTTGTTCTTCATTAAAGTCCTCCTCGTCAAGCTTAACAGCATTTGCAAAAGGTTGAAGAAAATTAGTGGATAAACAGGAAAAGTCTTAGCAAGGAAAAAAAGTTCAAGACAAGAAAGAAAACAATCACCTAGCTATTGCTAATTTTTTTTAAAGGTAGTAAAATGGGAGCATTGGGTAACAGTTCAATCGAGAAATTCTTTGGCATGATTTCGGTCAGGTTGACCTGTTACACATTTAGTCCAAAATTTGTTTACTCTTTCACAAAAATCAGCGTCTCAAACATGGTTACGAGTCTTGGTTTACTTTTTTGTGACCTAAACTTTAATAAATTGATTTAGAAAGTTCGCAGGCATCAAAAAACACAATGAGCGACTTTCTACCCTTTCCTTTTATACTATTTTTTCTGATTTTCCCTTTAGAGATAAAGCATGAGCTGAATTGACCCATTGATAAGTAAGTGGGTCGAAATAGGCCATCTTTAGTAATTTTGCCGACTAGAATAGAAAGTTGAAACTTCTATTACTATTACCCACCTCATCCTCTGAATCTCCTTCCAAGTCCTTTATAAGCCCTTTAATTAGTTCAAAAAGAACCTCAACCTGCAACAGGTAACCAACCATGTGTTATGAAGGAAACACAATATTGGTCAATCATCTCAACAATTGAATGATGAGTAAAACAGTAAAGATGTTCAATACCTTGTCAGCAGAAGATACACAAGCTTGGTTGGTCATTATGCTTTGGATGATAACCATAGCCATGATTTTATTAGTCCCATTATCAAGGTGATCCATTACTCGAGGATAATTGGACAGTGTCAAGGAAGTGACGATATCACTGTATTTTTCAAGTGGAGCGCTCAAAAGTGCAACAACTTGTTTTGTCGCTCTACTGTCTTCAAGCTTAGGTTTGTTAGAAAGTTTCTTAACGCATGATCCCTATCCAAGAAAAGAGCAAGAATCGTTACAGGATAGCCATATATAAACATATATCTACATTATTACTCTTATTTTTTATTGTTTATTTAGGTTTTGCCACTTTGTTGATTTAAGTTAAGGAGGAAAACTGACATGGGTAATAATTGCACAGGATACAAGATGTCGCATTTAAAGTCACTTATACCAAACCCGATATTTTTATGTTTCATAAAACTTCGCATCAACTTGAGAATTAACATACCAGCACTTGATCCACATAATCGAGCCGATCAGGATGAACACGAAGAGTGAAGGTGAGAAGTGAAACATACAAAGTAATGGCTCCAACAATTGGCATGTCACCCTGAGATTCAATAACCTGCCAACAAAGTATTACAGTTGATAAATATCCATAAGTCTTAAGAAGCAAGTATTATTGCTACAGTGTACAACAATTTATTTCAGTAAAGCAGACAATATATATTCATATATGATAATTGTTACAAATACCTTTCCAATAGCGTTGCTTAATTTTGCAAAAGCTTCAACTTGGAGGAACTCTGGTAGGACCTGCAAAAGTAATCACTTTAACAAAATGCAAAAGCAAGACAAAAGAAACAACTTCCCATAAACAACTCACTTCTGGACTAGAAGCAGCATAACTTGATAGTCTCTCCATAAGTTGTGATAGTACTGTCTTGATGTCAACCGTTGGCTGAAATATAAACAGAGTGTACTCAATTAAAACTTAAAAGCATACACATCTATATCTATAAACTGGTGTTCTAGTACAAAGATCACTTTGGATTTGTTTTAAATGATGAATCCAATGTTACATACCTGGAGCTGGGGGCAAGCTCCTAAGAGGGTTTCGAGAGTCTGTAAGTGATACTCATCTGGAAACACCTGAATCAAGCAGTCCATCAGATAATACTGTGCAAGCTCATCCTTACAGTTGACAACCTGTCAGACAGATAATAAGTTAAACAGTGTACCATAAGGCTATACTTGAAAAAATGAAAGCATTGGAATAACTAGACCTGCTCCAAGATTCTGGGAAGAACGGTTTCTTTGTACAAATCAAGGTCAATACCCTCTATCTGACTCAGGACGTGCAGATTCTTACCAACCTGAAATTTCAAAAATTTGCTCAAAAAACATTCTCAGTGGTAATTCACCATCTACTCTAACCAAATCAAAGGGTTCCATGGCGTTGATATTACTAGATCACGCAGCTCATTCCTCTCCTTTTCCATCTTATCTCGCACCCTGGCAGGTCCCTGCAGACCAGAAAGCCCAAATGAAGGCCTCAACTCAGGATCACCAAAATGAATGTAGTACAAGCACTATTAGTCCTGCATGGCGAAAAATCATGCTCTCATGATTCATTACAACATTTGCGTCGTGCAAGTATGCCATGCATGTCACAAGATAGAATAGAACATTAAAGATGCAAACTCACAAACCTGATGATGCTCCATCCGAACCCATAGTTTATTCATCTCTGAAAAATTTTGCAGCACAAACTCTACAGCATCCATGACAGTATCACCATCTCTACAAGACATCATCAATATTACTATGTCAAAAAAAAAACAATTTTTTATCTAGTTCATAATGACTATCAACCATCGGAATGAGAAGGAAGTTAACTTCTGCAGCTTAACTTGAGAAACATACTTTCCCTGACTAGACCCATTATTTTATTATTTCCCCTAAATAGATCCATCTCAATCGCATAATGGTGTGTTGCATTTACATGATACACGTCACAATCTTACAAGTAAACTAACTTACGCACATACAAACAAGTAAATGTGTTCCTTTAAAGTTTTATCTCAAAATATAAACTAGCAATACGAGATACCACTAGACTTATAGTACGTTATTTGGAGCAAACGTTAACATCTAAAGTACATCAGATGGAAACACATTTGGTAAACGAAAAATTACAACCCGACACTATTGTATAGCAATCAATGAGCCTATGCCGTCTCCATCACGAGACGAACTATATGGATCTAAATTCAGCCCCCTAATCAGGTTGCAAGTATAACACCTTATATCCACCTCACATGAAAGCCCCGCATTTATTCTAGACATACAACAACAACAACAACAACAACAACAACAACAACAACAAACCCAATCCCGCCGGGGCGGGGTATTTATTCTAGACATACATATACAGAAATTTTAGCACAACAATGATTGCAAGAAAGAGAACTTCCTTACCCTTCATATTCAGAACCAATATCTGGGAGCTTGTCTCTACTAATTTGTGCTAGGTAGCTCCTAAGGAATAGCCCACGTATCGGATGCTGGACACCACGACACATTTCGACGAGGTCTTTAAGAATATCTTTAGCAGGAGCCTCCTTTGATTTTATGTAAACAGACCCTACCGTACAAAGGAGATACCTATAATTGATAAGACAAATATCAATAATTTCAGACAAACACAAGTGGAGTAATTAATAGCAGCAAAATGAGGCATAAAAGTGTTTTGTTTGTACAATGAGATCATGTAAGTAGCATTAGGGTCTTATTGATATATACATTCAAGAGAAAACAAAGTAACCTAATTTGTTTGACAACGAAAAGCAATATGCAGTGCATATAAACTTATTAAAGTACACTGATTACTCAAGTTCAAGTCAGTAAATGTATTTGAGAGGTGATTTCATGACCAAATATGATTCGATCACTCCAGGCAAGGAGTCGGCATTTAAGATGGACCTTAAACGGTACTTATCTATACCTATTAGATCTAACACACCTTATTCTGATGCATTTGGAGTCAATGATGTAATTATGTAACACCAAGTTGTCCTTTCATAAGAACTTTAAAAAGATGCTGACAAGCAACACACAATAATAAAAGCTAAACCATACATATGTGGATTATAACATACGGAGAAGTTAGTTCCTGAAGGGCCTATAGAACCGATGACACAAACGGTGTTTAGGTTTTAGAAGTTGAGAGATTTCAAGGATATTTCTTGGGAGACTAATTAGTAGCCCAACAAGTCATTTTAATGAAGGGCCTATAGAACCAATGACACAGACTAATTAGAAAGCATTTTAATGACCTTGGACCGGTAGGGCCCAATAACTCATAAATCTTAACGCCTCAATGGACGTAACTACGTAACTGCAACCAACTGGTATTAAAGGATTTACATAGCGTAAGATGGAGAACATATTTGCAATAATACTTACAATCGAGGTAAAATGTTTCCAGCATGTTGAACAAGTTCGTACAAGTCCATTACTGAACAGCCATGCCTGTCTTCTTCCTTGAAGAACATTTCCAACTTTCTCAACTCATCGAATGCTCTCATATCTAAATATGACAACCAAACAACAAGCAGAATTTCTTTAAGCCAGCTTACATTATATTCACCATGATACATAAATGATTTTTGAGCTCAAATTTGCTAGGAAATCCTTTCCAAGATGCGAAAGGATATTTAGTCTATGATTAGCGTTCGCATCCATAATTAAATTCAAAATACAACAATTTTTTATCCATTTGGCACTGACTCTAACATACTTTATTGGGCTAATTGTCTGAGAATGTATCTTACTCGTCACTTTTTTGAGTTGTATGTACCTTCATTAGGGTCAGACTATTTAATAAATAACTTTTTGAATTTCGATTATTCCGTGCATTGATTGACGTATTTTTGGGTATCAAATCATGTATTTTTGAGAATCGAATCACGTATTTTTTGGGAATCGATACACAGAATAATCAAAATTCGAAAAGTTAGTTATTAAATAGTCCGATCCTAAAGATCGTAAATACAACTCAAAAAAATGACAAGTAAGATACATTTTCAGACAATAAGCCCTACTTTATGCTATTCACTTTAACAAAAATGGTTTATTTAGAAACTAATAAGGCAACTCTTATAACAAAACTACATGAGAGGCTTCATAGACTCATAGTTACAATCACTCGTTGACCTTTTCATATTGGCAACATACAGTCAAAACAAAAACTAAATTGATCTCTCAACTAGTGTAAAATTGTTAACTATCTGCATTTGCAACATATCTAATTCTTAATACATCAACATATCTACCAAATAAACAGGATTACGTCGTTAACAGAAACTTTTGTAGCGCATAGTATTTACGAGGCCATAATCAAACTATATCTCCAGTTGTTAAAGCAGAACCACAAGTCACAACTAATGACATAAAACACTAACTTCATCCGTCTAAATTGAGATGAAACAGCAACTTACATAGCTCGTAGTATTTATGAGGTGATAACCGCGACGTACGAAGCTCGGACAACAACTGAGCAGAGTATTTTAGAGCTTCTCTAAGATTATTTGCATCCTGATCATCATTCACAACAAAGTAACACAATATTAGGTCAAATTCAGTGAAATTAACAAATCAATTATTACGAATAGAATTACGCAAAAATTCAGTCAAACAAAGTGAAATCATCTAAAATTAGGTCAGACTTAATAATATTAACACAACTGATCACAATCGATCGTTAACACAGTGAAATTATCTAAAATTAGGTCAAATTCAGTGTCAATCATTACAAATAAAATTACGCAAAATTTCAGTCAAACACAGTGAAATTATCTAAAATTAGGTCAAACTTAATAATATTAACACAATCCGATAATCGAATAAAGTCAGCCAAAGCAAGATCAAATTAACAAAGATAAAGTAACTAAAACTACACTAATTCAGTAAAATTAACGAAAATTAGGTCAAACTTAATGAATTTAACACAATCGATCGCTATATCACTCGATCACTGAATCACATTAACCAAAAGTTAGGTCAAATTAACTAAAACTACATAAATTCAGTATAATTAGGATATTTGAATAAAATTAGGTCGCAATTATTAGAATCCTGAACAGAATTCACAAAAAAATAGGTCAAATCAGTGAAATTAATAGATGAGAGTGGATTACTAAAGCGCGATGCATGTAGAAGGCGTTGTGTTGGATTCCGGCGATAGCTTCTGCTAGCCATTTTTCTTCGTCTTCCATTGCATCGGATATCATCATCATCTTTTTTTTTTTTTACTTTCTCTCTCTAGAATTCTCACTTTCTCTCTCTAGAAGTGATGTGTTTAATCATTTGTAGAGTGAGCTGCAGAAGTGTAGAGATATTGTCCTTGTTCTTTGGATGATTTGCATGTTTCGTCCCTACCTGTTTCGAAAGTGCAGGCACCGTCAAACTTACAAGTTTTTTATTTTGTTGAATAAATAAAAATAAGACAAAGAGTAGTAATTGAATCATTTTAATTTGGTTAGAAATAAAAATTGCACTTATATAAGTTTTTGCAAAGACGAAACATGCAAATTGACCAAATCACAAAGACGACTTTAGCGTTTGGTATTCTCTAATCAGAATGGATTTATGGATTTCATTTTGATTCAAGGTGTTTGTTTAGTGGGTCCGGGAATCAAATAGGTATATCATAGTCATAGATTTATTACACACCAATTTGGTGTCTATGGAATCCATTCCCATGGGTTCCTCTCTTTTCCACTACAAAACTCAAATATCTATACACTTTTTTATAACATATTTTTTTCATCTAAATATAAACAATCGTTATTTTACCCCATACTAAATCCGATGCCAATTGTCATTCCTACCAACAAACCAAACAGGCTCTTACTCTTATCTGTATCATCTACTGATTATAAAATTAGGGGTGCGGTTTTTTTCCAAATTATTAGTGAAATAATGTTTTGATCTTTCTCTAAGGGTGTTTAATTTTGCCAAAAAGATTTATTTAATGTAGTCTATATAAATATGTTAAGGGTGACATTTTTATATTCTTTTTAGAACGGCAAATTTTTACAATATACACCATATATCTCACAAATTTCTATCTTACATGTCTCCAACAAGACTTGAACAAACAACCTATAGGTTGATGAGTCACGCACATACCGTTGGACTAAGAGGTCTTTGGCATGTTAGGGGTGACAGATTTTGTAAATTGGCAAAATATTTTTTATCAAAAAAACAAGAGTAAACTGCAAAATTTATATTGTTTTGTCAGTTTTCATACTAAACGTCCCTATCACTCGCTACCTCAATCATCATAAAATACCTCCACTGCTCCATCTTTATCTACAACTACATCTCCAATTCAAGCAATAATTATTTTTGCCAAACATAACCTTCGTTGATAAGGCTGTAAAAAATACCTATATATGCGTAACCCAACCCAACCCTTGTTCGTCGTATCCGTATAAACTTATTTGGGTCGGGTTAATCATTCAATTGAAAATTTTCCTCATCTTCGTTGTCTCATTCCTCATGACACAATGCACAAAATACTTGTATACGTAAGTTCCACCGCACTCATTCAATTGAAATTGTTATTTTTAACGTACGCTAATAAAGACAATAAACGTTATTTACATAGACTAAATGCAAAGTTAACTATCTAACATCATCTTTTATTTAAAACCTATATATTAAGACAACCCGTGCATTACACGGGTCTTCACCTAGTTTCAAAGAAAAGAAACTCTGTATAACCAAAGCTCCCACCTTATTTTGAAACTTAGTTAAACTTAAATTGTTATTAGACTAAAATATACCGTTGGTCCCTAAACTTGTTCTTGCGCATCACGATGGGACAAACTTGGGCGTTTTCATCGCTGGAGGTCCAAAACATGGGGTTTATATGCCAAACTCGTCCCTTGACCATTAACGTCGAGGTCAATGTTATGTTGTTGAGGGCAAAACCGCCTTTCACTGTAGCATTCTTTATACAAACCGTTGTACAGTGTTTGTAGCTGTTATATGTCTGTGTAACACGGTTTGGTCGTTAGTTATCATCCATTCCTAAACTATCCTACATAAATAGTCTTACAAACGATAATCGTTTCAACATGGTACGTTCTTTGGTGTGGTAAGCAAGCTATTATTCGCGCCGTGGACCTCGCCAACCAGGCGTCGATTCTTTGGTTGTCATGTTGAAGTAAATGCGTCTTAATATTTATTGTATTAGTTTGTTTTCTCAAGCAGCAAAGTACATTGTAACAATGATGGTTGTTTAATGACTTGTCATAATCATGAATAGGGGTCTTCTTGTCGGTGGATACGATGGTATAATCCTGAAATCTGTGCTCGTTCAAGAATGATCATACCAGGCCTTTTGAGGGGGAGAAATGAGCTTGAGGCGAGCTTGAGGCAAGATTAGAAGCTTCTCAAGGTGATGTGTGGATGTGGAAGATTTACCTGGTGCTCAGTTGGATATTGTTCTTGATTGTTTATGCATTGGGATAACTTTTTAGCTTTTATGTAATGAGGCGAGATGGTTAATGTTCATTATCTTGAATTGTAGTAACGTTGTGTCCCAGAAGGTTATGAATCTTGTTATTATCATCGGTTTACCGTTTATTTATGGCTTTATGCACATGGTTAAGATTAAAGTTGACTTTTAATTGTCAACATTGTTATGAAGTATTCAGTTTGGTTTGTTTTTGACTTTCAATGCCTTATGGGTATGCAGATGGTTAGCAATTTGTTTAGGTTTGACTTTTAATTGTCAACATTCTTATGAGGTTCTGTTTAGCTTTGGTTACTTTTGATGCAAATTATTCACACATCAAGTTTAGTCAGTCTATAAAAAATACACAATAATGACATGGTTCCATAGTTAATGCAAATCGATATAATTTCAAATGCATAACATTGCTTACTTTTCAAAGCATGAGAACTACAGTTAGACACACACACATATGTTTTTAGAGTACATAACTTGTCCATAGGAAATAAACTAGATGAAACATTGTCTAGCTAAGTAGCATAACAGAATTGACCTATGGTGTCACACCCCAAATTACATTTTGCGTGAATGGAATTCTGGGGTTGTGGTCATAGCATCAAGTTCTGATTATATCGAGCGACCTAAAGTGTCGTTTGAAATTATCGTTTGATTAAGTAAAATAATCGAGTTTACAAAACATAGGTCCCAAAGATTTCCAATGTACCAAAATGAGTTTGTTACAATCAAGCGATAGTTAAGTACATAAAATATATGTGAGACGCGTCGTCACCACGACTCTATGATAAGTCCACATGCATGCCATGAAGTGAATACCTTAGATACACGAGATAAAAATGCTAAAAGTGTCAACACAATGGTTGAGTGAGTTCATAGAGTTTGTTAAACATGTAAAACTTTAAAGAACGTTCATGCGACAAAGCGAAGTTCTTAGTCATTTAGAATAGTCCACAAAGCAAAGGCATTGTAAATCCACTCGGCCCAAGTCCCGCCCATACAAAACTTGCAACTGTGTGTTCACAACCCTTGCCAAAAGTAGTATGTCTAGTGATCAAATATCTATTTGTCATAATAGTTCACAATATAGCACCACGTATATAATAATGTATGCCGAGCAAAGCCCTAGAATAAATAATATCGTCCGTAACATAGTGGACGAGAGGTTGGCCGACCTCTCAATAGCACTATCCATACTACTTAGTGATAGGAGACTAACAATGCGAATGTATGAACAGTACATCATACAACTATTATACACAATTAAGAACACTCCGAACATGGGAGAATTTGCACTGCTCCGTACAAGGGAGACTTAGTGTTGCTCCGTTCACATAGGGAGACTTTATAGTGATGCTCCGAACATGGGAGACTTTATAATGATGCTCCGGTCATGGGAGACTCTATAGTGATGCTCCAATCATGGGAGACTTTAGGTCAAGGTCATAGCACGTACGGTTCAATAAGTTCAAACAAGTCATAAGTTAGTATTAAATTCAAGGGTTCCGTTCAAAAGTTCGTAATTAAGTTCAAGTGTTCCATTCAAAAGTTCGTAATTAAGTTCAGGTGTTCCATTCAAAAGTTCGTAATTAAGTTCAAGAGTTTAAGTCGAGTTCAAAAGTTCAAAACAGTCAAAGAGCTCAAAACATATCAAAAGGTTCAAAATAGTCAAAGGGTTCAATATTATGTCAAACAAGTTCAAATTAGTCAAAGGGTTCAATATAAAGTCAAACAAGTTCAAAATAGTCAAAAGGTTCAATATTAAGTTAAAAGAGATTAATTATATGTCAAAATGTTTTAAATCAAGTTAAAAGAGATTAATTATATGTCAAAGTGTTTTAAATCAAGTTAAAATAGATTAATTATATGTCAAAATGTTTTAAATCAAGTTAAATGAGATTATTTATAAGTTAAAAGGTTCAATTTAAGTTAAAATGTCTAAATATATGTCAAAAAGATTAAATCAAGTTAAAGTTGTTCATGTCTATATATCAAAGATCCATATCATATTAAAAATGTTCAAGTATATAGAGTTCAAAATCAAGAAAAGTGGATCAAATAGTATTGTTCATAACATAGTGATCAATTTAGTTCGGGCATAATCTACTTACGAACATAACGAGTGAATCAAGAGTTATTGAAGTTCATATAAGTGTAAAATAAAAGCAAGTAGTTGAGCATGTATCTCCCCAAAGAGTTTATAAAACAATTAAACGAGTAAAAGTGGGGCTACGAACTCACCTGATGCAATGATTATGATGACAAAAGTGGGTACACTGAAATGAGGTGCAATCTCTATCTGCAACCTAATATGAATGGTATGTTCTAATGTAAATCATGAAACAATGTCGTGCATGCAAACTCATATGATATCCATACCACTTGTACATTTGAAAATAAAGTTTATCGTCGAAAAAAAGTTTATAACGTCTTATCAAGTTATAAATTACTTTACAAGTACTTACGTCGAAATGATATCCTACGATAATCATTTAGTGATTTATTAAGAAATTATAGTTTTTCGTCGTAAAACAATATAATTTGACAATTCATGATAGTGACTAAATGGACTCGAAAAGCTAGTCGTAAAATAGTGAATATCGAGTGTTAGGAAACAAACTCAACGGTTTTGGAAAGCTTGTAGCATTATCTCAAAGTCTTAGCTTTTAAATTTTTATAATAGAGGTCTCGATCATGGAGAAAACATAGGTGAAGTAGGGTACTTGGACTAAAAATATTGTTTAAAGGTAGTTTCGCTAAGTTTGGTGACCGCATTTTATTCGTTACAACCCGTTTGACGAAAGGTTGAACATTTTGGAAAATAGGCTAGGTGAACTTACTTTTACTAGAAGACATCGTTTTCTAAAAAGTATCTATCGATGTGAAAACGACTCTCAACATGGTCGCTCGCGACAACTAGTTTGGCTATTAGAAAATATATATATGTGTTATACTTGTGAAAGTAGTTACGACAACCTTATTTAAGCATGTAATTTAGTGAATTGTCGATCCGTTTTCTACGTTTATATATCCTTAGCCGTGTTAAAGTATACTAATATATTTTTGATAAATCGACTCATTTAGATAACGCTTAAAACTCATTTTTGACCCTTAAAAATTCTGGACAGCATGCAGTTTTCCGAAAAATATAGTTTTCGTCGTTAAACTTGAAAATAGCATAACTTATTCGTTATAAATCCGTTTTAACCCGTTCAAGCGACCACGGTTTCGTTTTAAAGTATATTTTCTGAATATCTAGCCCAAAATAATTTATAATCTGTAGAATTTCCAGATTTCACAAAAATGATCAGACCTCATTTTAAAGTTGTCGAAAGTAATTTTTCTTGCGTAATACTTGTTTCAATCACTTCAAATCAACACCAAATCTATTCTAAACCTAACATACACCTTCTTAGAGTGTCATGGGTTCCTAAACATCATCAATAATGATATGTTTCAAAAGATTGATTATAGGATGAATAAAACTTATAATAAGTACTAAAAACAATTAAAAGTGGTATAGATACACATGGAACTTGCATGTTTTCTTTCAAGCATGATAAAAATAACTTAAGTATGAATATGAAAGATTAATAATGATCATGAAATGCTTAATAGTATGATGATGAGGTTTATGGAACCAGGTTTCCTAATTACTCCTAGGTTTTTCTTGCAAAACCTTAAAATAGAGTATACTAGGGTTTATAAAATAACTTGATCCTTGAAAATCTTGAGTTTCTTCCTTGTTTTCCTATCTTGGCCGAACCACCATGGTTGAGGAGGAGATAATTCTTTTTTTTACACCATAATATGCGTGTTTGTATGTGTTCTATTTTAATAAATCAATTATACATGTACAAGATATTTAGCAAAAGGATTTAAGTGAAATTTTAGTAGCCAAAACAAACTTGACTTCTCCTATGACTAGGGGGAGTGGACATGGATAAGGAAGCAAAGATTTGAATAGTTTTTGTAATATAAAGTATAATGTGTTAGATATTTAGCCAATTTTAGTATAAATATTTAGTTATTATGTATGGAGTTAGCTAGAAATCGATTTTAACGGAACAAAATAAAATATATCGAAGTCATAAAAATTATAAAAATTCATTTCTCAAAATAATTGAGTGAATAAATATTTATCGAGTTGAATTCTGAAAACCGTCAGTAATTATTTATATATAACAATTTATATACAAAATAAGTTCAAAACATCGGGTAAACTAATAATATAAATTTTATAGTCTTAAAATGAGTATAAAAATATATCTGGACAATTGTCGAAAGTGTCGGATCAATTATTCAAAATAAATGATCGTGCACTAGCGTTTATTTAATAGGAAAATATACGTTAATGAAATATGCAAACCTATGCATGAACTAATATGCAGATAATGGTCGTAAATATAAATTTTTCTCAGGGGATGAATAGTGTTTCGTGAATAGTAAAATTTTGAAATAACTTCTCAAAATATCAACTCGACTTCAAAAATGATGAATAGTAAAATAATGAATAGTAACCGATGAATAGTAAATTCCTGAGATGAATAGTAAATTTGAGAAATGACCGAAAATTGAGAATTGTGACATATGGTGAGGCCATCATTCTTTCCGATGTAACTTTCTTTGCTAGTCATTCTTCGTGTAGAAGTGGGTTGAAGCAGAAAATGCTTGCACATCACTTGATCGCTGGCGAGAATCGACCGTGATTGATCATGTTCTTTGGGATTGACACGACGATTGCTCATACATCTTGGGATCAGCAATTGCTTCATCTTGATATTCTTTGGGATTGAGAGAGGATTCATCTTGTATCGTGGGATCTTCATTGCTTCATCTTGATGTTCTTTGGGATTGAGACATGGATGCATCATGTATGATGGGATCTTGGTTGCTTGATCTTGATTTTCGGATTGAACACCACTTCCTTGAACTGCACTAACTTGACTTTCAACAACACCTATACCTTTAGGATGTGTCTTTTGTCGCTACTTTGTTACCTTTAGGATGTGTCTTTTTGTTGTTGACTAGGCACTTGTGTGACAACGTAAATTTTCATAGGGTAAAATGACTATTTTACCCTTTGACTCTTAAAGTTGACTTTGACTTTTACTATTTGACTTTTACCGTAACGTAAAAGCAAATCATGATTGGTAGTAACCGATAATTTCCCAAGTTAAATAATTCAACTGCTTTTGAATTATTACACTCTGAACATTTTTGTTCACTTTGGCTATAAATAATTATTTAAAGTTGTGACTTTAATAATTACGAAAGTTTAATCGTGTAAACTTTCCTCTCGGTCAACACAAGACTACGATAAGTCTAGGTGTTCAAAATACTCAAGTTTCACCAATAGTCATATTTTATATGAACTATTGCCACTTTGTTGTTTTTGCGTAAACATTATACTCTTTACGTAATACGCGTGCTCAAACCTACGTTATTAGGTTTTAACAACATAGACGCACCCCATTAGACTTATCACACTTTTAATATACTTAGTTGGAGTATATTGATAAGTTTTGACATTTTTGTAAGTATTATATTTTTATGTTACCCGATTTTAAGTTTCGTGACTTAAGGGCCTAACATTAGTAATTACCGGGATCAAACCTACACCTCGTAAATCAATATTATCCTTAAAGAAGCACAACACACCACCTCACACATGAGGTGGGCGTTTGTTGCATAAGGTATGAGACACATGTCTCATTTTCCAAATTTATGTTTTACACTAATCTCTTAAATACTTAAAATATGCAAATACATCAAGATTTCTATCAAAAATTCTCTCATCTCACTTTTGGGACTCCTTGTTGTCGTACAAACCCTCTCCTCAATCTCCATCCATAGTTTGATTTTAGGCTACAAGTTACACACAAAAGATGAAGACCTATGTGACCTCTACATGGTACAAGGGTTGTTTTGGTGATTACAAGGGTGAATTAGGAGCTACACAAGGTATTAGGGGCTGAATAAAAAGAGCTATTACAAGGGTAAAGAGATTAGTGAAGTTTGGTTAAAAGGTTGAAGACAAGGATTGAAGATTGAAAGAAGTTAGGCTTGATTATTTGTAACTACTCAACCCAACTTTGTAAGAGTTTGTCTAATATTTCTTATCATTCAATATGGTTGTAATAATTTATATTTATTAGATGTAAATTTGATATAAGTAGTATATGTAATATGGCTTAATTGATGTTGTATATGAAGTTTGTAACATGAAAAGAAGCTAGAGCAAGCCTTAGGTAGGTTTTATGAACCTGAATTCTGCAACAGTCCCAAAGATTGATTAAGCTGATCATCTCAGTAAACTTTGAGGTAAATTCGGTAAGATATGCTTGTAGAGCTATGTCTTATGGTCGTTTCGCCGGGTGGCGCACCTCATAAATCATCCCGATGAGTAAATGAGAGCTAAAATGGCAAAACATGTCAAAATCGCACACAGTTTCATTTAAGAAAAGCCCATGGTTACGGTCATTTCGTGAAGTCGACTGGGTTTATGAAATGTGGCCAAGACCTAAAGCGAAGTTTGGCGAAAGCCAGCGTCAAAACAAGTTGTAGAACTCCACTTATGGTCGTGTTGGCGGGGTCAATGTGCGACCAAACTTTCTGCAATGAAATATAAGTAATAACTTGTTATTAGACAATTGATATAAGTAAAATTTGGACTTTGGACTTGATTAAGCTTGAGAAGCTATTAGAGAAAGTAAAAACTAGAACTTGAGCTTTTGAATCACTTAAAAAGGACTTGTGGTTAAAAAGTTATGGCCAAATGAAGATGACTAGAGGTGAATATGTTGTTGGAACAAAAAGTTGCTGATACGATTTTAAAACGAGGTTTTGACCCTTTTCTGGTCCGAATCAGCAAAAATGTAAAACACGAAAGTTGCTCAGAATGACGTTTTCTACAAAACCTTGGGGGCACATAAGCAGAAAGTGAACGAAAAATCCTGAAAACGGCAAAAACTAACCGGACCTGTTGTATACCGGAAAACAACCATGGCTAAAAAACCTTAGTGTATTTTGATTCTTTGAGGCCAAAACAAAGTCAAGGTTAAGCCAAGGCTGATGTCTCAAGGAATTTGACTTAAAAAATAGCCATTAGGTTTGGCCTTGATTGTTGTCCCAAATTGTTTAACCATAACTTAGCCGCAAGGCTAGTTTGGGCTTGATAACCCAAAAATTGTTTCAAAAACTTGTTCATTAGATTGGACTTTGCTAGACTTTGACAAACTAAGAAAATGACCATATGACATGTTAAACTAATTCACGACACACAACTTATATCATCATATCGTCACATAAGTCAATCAATAGTCTTTGACGAAACACGACACATGTTTTATATAACATTTGTCTCGTCAAATACTCACTTATAAATGACAAGTACAACACTAGCAAGGAATTTCATTATCATAAGAGGCCTCTTCGGGGTGTCGTATCGACGAGTTGTGGATTTATGATTTAAAGTGTCATGGCTTCTCATACGTTCACTACACGACCTCTTGATTTTGATAGCCCGAACGATGGTACGAGGTTATTTATAAAAGGGCTATAAGCCAAACAACACTTAAGGGATACTTTAACTTAAGGATTCATGAACAACATCATATTGAAAGCCATCATACTACATATACTTGTACACTTATATCGTACACCATAGTAAAACGCGAATACTATGCTTTCGTAGGTAGTCGTTAAAGATCGTGATCTTGTCATACTCTACCGTTGATAAACATTATATCGTTACACTCACCGATCACTACTCTGATGAGTTTCATAACCCGACTTTTGTTTAAGCTGTTTTATAAATTCTTTTGGGGAGATACATGTTATTGCTTTTACTACATGCTAAAATGCTTTATTATGGACAATTACTTGCAAATCGAATGCCTTGTTGTATTATTACTGCCTAAGTTGTTTTGCCAAAAGTCCCCAACATCATGGACCACTAATCACCGGGAGTGCGCAAATATTGTGGATAGGCCTATCGAGATTAATGAACCGTCTATATTATCGGAAATAACAAAGGCACTATATTTGAGATTATCTAGATATATGGCAAAATACCTACCGGGGCAAGTTATTTATATATATATATATATATATATATATATATATATATATATATATATATATAAAGTGAATATGAAATTTGTCTCACATGTAAGCTTACATACGAAACCATCAAAAATCCCTAAAAAATACGTCATTTTGGTTAATATTTTTTCAAAATTAGAGTAGTGGAACTAATATATGCATAGTGAAATGCATTTTAATGGTGAATTAAATCAAACCATTGTTGAATCTATAGCTAATTTCTTATTTAATAAAATTACCTAACAATATGATGTAGAAAATGCATGTATCAATGTGAACTCAACTTAAGTGATGTTGTGATGAAATCAATAGAAAACATTAATATTGTGAAGGACATGATATAAATGAGGTAAATTTGATGTTTTCCTTGTTAAAACAACATAATTTTTTATGGTTTCGCATGTAAGCTTATATGTGAGACAACCTCATATTCACTTTCCTCATATATATATATATATATATATATATATATATATATATATATATATATATATATATATATATATATATATATATATATATATATATATATATATATATATATATATCGTCCGTGATATATATACAAGAGTCAATCGTGAGTGCCATGACCTTAGAGCATGAACGCTTACACGCGTCGTTCGGGGTCAAGAAACTTCCTTTTCTTGAGCAAGTTTTGTAACACCCTAGGCGATGAACCTAATCGTTGTAGTGTAGTAACTAGGGTAAGCCACGGGTATTGATATCGTTCTCTGGGGAATAGGAATGCTAGTAAGGAGTTACTACGCTAAGGTTAAGGTTGAGGAAGATTATTTTTATCTTTTATGTTTTATGAAAGGAAAGGTACGAATCTCGGGTATTGGATTTGGGGGTTGGTATTTCTCCGATTACTCTACTATTATCTAATTATCTAAACTAAGGTTGTGGGAGTCTATGTCTAATTAATGTGTGCTCGTATGATAGTTTAAAGATGTGTTTACTTAGGTTGTATTACTCCTTAATTATCTCCTATTGATGGTTGAGTTGTCACGTCCTTATTCCTAGTCGCGTTGTGTGTCTAAAGTTGTAGGGTATGCGTTTCTCCCTAACTCTTTGAACTTACCAAATGGTCTCGTCTACAAACCCACTAGGGATGATAAACTCGTACTCTAAGGCGCTCTTTGGATGGTTTAGCCTACAACTACTCAGGTAATTATATTCTAAGGTTCACAAAGATGAATCAAGCATAAAGTACACAACGAATGACCTATCGCATTACTAGATCATTAATCAACTAAGATAAGAAACAACCAATCAATATTCAATAATTAAGTTTCATACTTTCTAAGCAAACACACAAGTAAATTAGCGGACATGGAGAACATGCAAGCATACACACAAATAATCAAAGACATAATTGAATTAATGAAGTAAAGACTTATCTTGATGTAAGATAGGGTTTAAAACCCTAAAATCTTGTACAAGACACCTTAGGTTCGGTTTTAGGTTTTACTCCAAAGACTCTCCACCAAAGACCGAAAAATTCGGATTCTATATATAAGATTACAATTGCGCGGCGGCCACCTTATGTTTAGTGACGCCGTCGTGTCGCCATTAGGGTTTCGTCTTGGCCACGTTAACCTTGCGACGGCGTCACCTTATGTCCGTGACGCCGTCCTCTTGACTTTCGGCGTCGTCGGATTGCATCTAGGCCGTCGAGTAGCGACGACCTACTCTTTCACAACTAGACGTCGTCGCTTGAAAATCTGAGTTTTGGGTTCGGACCGTCACAATAATTTTGGGACGGCGTCGCCATTAGCACTTTTTGGCCGTCGCCTTCTAGTTTCAAACAAGCTGTGAGTGTCTCGATTTTGACTTTGGCCATTTTCTTCATATATTCGCGCCTTTTCGTCAAATAAGTGCCATTCCAAACATTTTGCCTTCAAGAGACCTAAAAAGTGAAAAGGCGATATTAAGCAATAACGGATACAAAAGTGATCAAATAAGGACTTAAACGACCCCTCAAAATGATACCTTTTAAAACCTTATCAAATATCCCTACACTTGTTATTTGCTTGTCCTCAGCAAATGTGCTTTAGCCAATTAATTTATAAGTTAGGGTCATGAAGCATTAATTCAAAGCGGTCCATAACACATATAAGCCCTTAAAAGTCATAACAAGCACGGAATTACATACTAGCACCTCACATGGGGTGTTTGGATACTCAGCATCTCTCTCGGTGTATATATGAAATATAACAAAATAGGAAATGGAAGATAAACACTCATTAACCGGTCCTAGTACATAGATTACCATAGGCTTGAGAATAGATCAAACCTTCATCGCTTTGGCGTAAGCACCTAGGAAAGACTATCAAAGAGGTCTTTAAAGGGTTGTAGTGTTAGGCTTACGGTAGGGAAATAAGGGTTTGGTGGCATAGGCTATTTAGTGGTGGCAAGTCAAAAATCTCTATGTTAAATGCATATGAAGAATGGCGTTGCTAAGCCAAGACTCGACACTCTAAAACTCTATGTAACGGAAATAAACAAACATAAATTTAAAGGATAGATGTAGGATGGTAGCCGTTTTTTTTTTTTTTTTTTTTTATACACTTTTACTCTACCATCCTCTACGGTAACATCAAATACTAGAGATTTGAGGCATATCCCTACACTTGAGTTTTTATTACTCTAACACTAATTTGACCCGATTTGAAAAGATCAAAACACTTGGGGTACATTATTACGCAAACAAAGGGAATTTGAATTTAACGTTCCTTCCGTCATTTCATAAACTTTAACTTTTCCATGAATCCCAATCGTCCCAAAAGCGTATACAAAGGATATGACTCGACTTAGCAACTTATGCAAGCAACTAGATAATTGAACTAAGGGTTTGGGGTGATAACAAACATTTGCACTAAAAGTGAGTGCATAAGGGGTAGGCTAAGGCGATTTGGGTGTATATTTGGGGTGAGGTGTAAACAATGCTCTTCATTGATATTCCGGAAAACCGAAACATCACGAGAACCGCGAAAAGGATAGGCTCGAGGGTTAACTAGGGGTATCGTGTACTAAAGATGAGTACAACGCAAAGGGTGTGGGGAATTACTCAACCGATGTGGAAGAAGTAATTATACTACGGTATCAAACAAGGGTTATCCTAATGCCTCTTATCATTTAGTTATTCCTAACTACACAAGTGTAGCCTCACTTGCGATCTCGGAATGCATCACAAAACAAGTTCTAGAATCTAATATACTACGGTTCACACTCAAGCATTGAAGATGAATGCTTTAATTCCTACTAATCTAAGGCGATCCTCGCATTTTGGGTGGAATTTGGGTGGTAAAGGGTTTTGTGCTAGTCATATAACTTCCTATCCATGAGGCGCTTTTGTTAAGACTAATGGCCCACTCCTATATGTCATGAAAAATTTTAAATTTGGTGCCAAATTACCCTAACCGACATTTTCTCATGGTTTGTTACACAATCACAATTGGACAAGGCAAATAATCAAGGATAAGCATAGTTTCAAAGTTCCGTTTTATTTTCCCTCCCTACACTTAAACCGAACATTGTCCCCAATGTTCCCCGAAATATCAAAGTTATGATAAAGAAGGTAATTAAAAGCGAAGAAACTAATACTCCCGATTAGCTCGGTAGGATCCGTGTAAAGTGGTGGTTAAATCCTTTTCAAGAAGAATTATTGCGTGAAAAGCTCATTCCAATCTTATGTAACTTCTTCTTGACAAACTAAACCTACACACTTGAAGAAAACAAACGAAACCTTCGCGTAAAATCGTGGTAATAATATATATAAGACTCGATTTAAACTAGGATATAATGCTTGTGGAATGGATGTTTACAAAATTTCTAAGAAAATTAAGACACAGAAAATTCCAAAAATTTATAAGTGGCTCGTAAAGCGAGAAAAAAGTAATCGATGTTTTACTCCTTCCGGCCGTCGGTTGCAATCTGACGCCGTCGGTTATCTGACAAAAAGCGGTGCGATTTTACGAAAAAAATTACGGAAAATTTACATCTTTAGAATGGAAAAATTTCGCAAAACATCCATTATGACTCGATACAAGCATTTGACTCGAACAAACAAACATAAATATCTTTTAGTTAATTGTTATTCTCATGTTTACGTTTCTTTTGGCGTGTGTAATCCTCCTACACTTATCCCTTATGTAAAAATACCTTTATATGCAATTAAGGCGAGGTTAAAAACAAAATAAAGTATTTTACAAATTTAAACATGAGGATAAGCAATTAATAAAGATATAAGACACTAACAAGCAAACAATTAAGCATGGGTTGCCTCCCGAAGCGCTTTTCTTTATTTAAGAGTCTTGTAGCTAGACTCGTGAGTGGTGCTCTACGTTTTCTCATTACCGCCTCTTGACGGTTTCTAATGGGGATTCCATGTTGTAGAAGTGCCTAAAATGCGCTTCTTTAAGAGTTCATCCTTTCCCAATCGGTCCTATATTCCGGTCCTAGGCTCAAGCAATCCTTATAGAATCCGAAAATCTTAGCCATAACATAATCAACACCTTTTTCCCTATCCTCTTCATTCCTATAATAGACCGACGGTTTAAGTTCCTTTTCATCATTAGAGTGATGAAAACTTCTCAATCTTAAGCGGCATTTGGTAAGCTATGTCGTCGGTCTCATTCTTGAATCACACTACTCCTAACGAGGGGTCATAGGTCATACCGGTGCTTTCTATGAAAGGTTTACCTAGAATAACATGGGACAAGCTAGGGTCTATGGCGTGCTAATATCATCCACAATTATGAAGTCCAGTAGGAAACGTGAAACTACCTACATAAACGGGCAATCCCTTAATTCTTCCTAGAAAATTGCAACTATCATTAGGATCATTGGGGTCTTGCCTAGTTGGAATAGGCTTCTTCAATATCAATTGTAATATGTGCTAGTCATTATGTTGATTGGGGATTTGCAATCAATGTAGGCTTTGCCACAAAAGGTGTCCTATGACACATGGTATGTTGAGATTCAAGGGTTCCCAAACTTGATTCGAGGACTTTTCCTAACATACATGTGACGGAGGTCACGCACTAAGTAATGAGGTGGCGAGATAGTTCTTCTTCCGTAGGAAATTTGTTGAAATAGTCGATGTCTACTCCATCTACTTCCTCGGGTGTTTCATCATCCACAAGTGTATAGTCCTCTTCGTCATTTGTTTCATTAGGTTCAACTAAGGCGATGGTATTGACGAATTGGACATGCTTAGTTAGCTTGCTTGGATCCTTAATCTCTATACCTGAAGGCTCGGGAGTTGAGATAGCACTAACCTTCTTATCCTTATTAGTTATAGCTTTCAAAAGGTTGTCTATTTTCCTATCCATCTCGGCTTGTTGATGGTTAAAGCGGTCCGAGAGCTTAGCCATTTGGGTTTCTTGGGATGCAACTAGGTTTTGCAACATCCTTTCGATGTTTTGTTGGTTAGGACCGTTAGGTGGGGGCCATGAGAAATCATTGAGGTGAATTCTTTGGTTTGTCCCGTGAGAAACCGGGCTTGTTTCTCCATGCTTCACGGGTTTCATTGAAATTCCTAGGTCCGGGTGTTGTAGGAATCTTCCTCCCGTTCCATTGTCTGCGAGGATGCGTAGTCAACGGAAGCATGTTCGGGAGCGAGTCTTGTTGCGCGTGTTATGAGGATCACAACACGGCTCACACGAGGAAGAAGCTTTGTTCGCATGGTGTGAAGATTTAGGAGTTTCGTATGAGCTCATGAGGAATCTAACTTGATCTTCAAGTTCGATCATCCCACGGTCGGAAGGAGGCAAGGAGATTGCCTTGACGGTTTTGGCGTACTCACGGGGTCATCAACTTTCGTTGTCATAGAGGCGAGGTCTCTATTATTTCCCATGATTCTTCGCGGTGAGATCACTAAGTTTTCCACCGCCGCTTGGTCAATGGATCGCTTAGTGGGGAAGTTGACATGATCATAAAAGATTTGGACTTGGAACCAAAGATCAATGCCGTGATGAGGGACTTTATGAAGTAAGTCCTTGAATCGGGTCCATGCTCGAGAGAGATTCACCTTGACGTTGTTGGAACATCAAGATGTCATTCCCAAGCTTAGTGGTTCTCCGGTGGGAAAAATTGAGCAAGGAAGCGAAGTAAGATCATCCCATCTTGAGATGGAGCCGAGAAGTCGCTCAAGCCATTACTATCTTGGTCCCGCAGAGAGAATTAAAGAGGCGCGTAGCGTGGTCTCCCAGTAGTAGCATCAAGGTCGATGGAATCGGCGATTTTGAGAAATCCCTCGGATCTTGATTTGGATCTTGAACGAAGTCCATGGAATCACATCTGTTTTGCACCAACCGGATGGTGTCGGATCGCAGGCCGTAGTTTGGGCTTGGTCGGGAAGCTCAATGGTGTTCTATAGCCTGGGTGGCTTGGTCTCGAGTATTCACCAAGAGTGCGGGCTCTTGGCGGGTCAATTGGTGGTGGGTTGATGAATGGTAGTGGGTTATCACCTTCCATGATGAAAAGTGATGAGGTTACGAACAAAGGTCACGAAGAAGGGGATAGACTAAGAAAGCTAAAAATGAGAAAAATTTACTTGATAGGAATCAAGCAAAGAACCTAAGCGAGGTGAACTACTAACTAGCTATTCTATTCCCGCGCCGCGCCAAAACTTGATAACGCTACACGTCGCTCGGGGTCAAGGAAACTTCCTTTTCTTCGAGCAAGTTTTATAACACCCAGGCGATGAACCTAATCGTTGTAGTGTAGTAATTAGGGTAAGCCACGGTATTGATATCATTCTCTGGGAATAGGAATGCTAGTAAGGAGTTACTACGCTAAGGTTAAGGTTGAGGAAGATTATTTTTATCTTTTATGTTTTATGAAAGGAAAGGTCACGAATCTCGGGTATTGGATTTGGGGGGTTGGTATTTCACCGATTACTCTACTATTATCTAATTATCTAAACTAAGGTTGTGGGAGTCTATGTCTAATTAATGTGTGCTCGTATGATAGTTTAAAGATGTGTTTACTTAGGTTGTATTACTCCTTAATTATCTCCTATTGATGGTTGAGTTGTCACGTCCTTATTCCTAGTCGCGTTGTGTGTCTAAAGTTGTAGGGTATGCGTTTCTCCCTAACTCTTTGAACTTACCAAAGGGTCTCGTCTACAAACCCACTAGGGATGATAAACTCCTACTCTAAGGCGCTCTTTGGATGGTTTAGCCTATAACTACTCAGGTAATTATATTCTAAGGTTTACAAAGATGAATCAAGCATAAAGTACACAATGAATGACCTATCGCATTACTAGATCATTAATCAACTAAGATAAGAAACAACCAATCAATATTCAATAATTAAGTTTCATACTTTCTAAGCAAACACACAAGTAAATTAGCCGGACATGGAGAACATGCAAGCATACACACAAATAATCAAAGACATAATTGAATTAATGAAGTAAAGACTTATCTTGATGTAAGATAGGGTTTAAAACCCTAAAATCTTGTACAAGACACCTTAGGTTCGGTTTTAGGTTTTACTCCAAAGACTCTCCACCCAAAGACCGAAAAATTCGGATTATATATATAAGATTACAATGCGACGGCGTCACCTTATGTTTAGTGACGCCGTCGTGTCGCCGCCATTGGGGTTTCGTCTTGGCCACGTTAACCTTGCGACGGCGTCACCTTATGTCCGTGACGCCGTCCTCTTGACCGGCGTCGTCGGATTGCATCTGGGCCGTCCCGAGTAGCGACGGCCTACTCTTTCACAACTAGGCGTCGTCGCTTGAAAATCTGAGTTTTGGGTTCGGACCGTCACAATAATTTTGGGACGGCGTCGCCATTAGCTTTTGACGCCGTCGCCTTCTAGTTTCGGGAACTATGAGTGTCTTGATTTTGACTTTAGCCATTTTCTTCATATATTCGCGCTTTTCGTCAAATAAGTGCCATTCCGACATTTGCCTTCAAGAGACCTAAAAAGTGAAAAGGAACGATATTAAGCAATAACGGATACAAAAGTGATCAAATAAGGACTTAAACGACCCCTCAAAATGGTACCTTTTAAAACCTTATCAGAGCAATAATAACTTTCAAGAAGATAATTGTACACATTGCAATTATACTACGAACTATATTGTCCACTACTGTTTTTCCTAAACTTGAAATATGGTGATCAAATTGTTGTACTTACAAACCTATGAACTCACTCAACCTTTGTGTTGACACTTTTTAGCATGTTATCTCAGGTTCGAAAGGAATTAGCTGGCATGGCATGTGAAGGTGCACGGAAAAACATTTTGAAGACAATGCATATATTATCATTCGAAAAATATTACAACTTTTATGTTGTACTTTTTATGATTGTACAAACTTGTGGGACCGGTTTGTAAACTCCGATATTTTAATCGAATGATAATTCATTTCAAAACGTCTCATTTAGAGTCGTTTTCTGTAACTTGTGCTGTGAACTATGAAGTAATACACCAGTGACACAATCTTCCGCTGCGATAATTTTGGGGGTGTTACAGCACTTGTTTGACATTTCTCTTATGGCCAGTTCGACTACTTTCAGCTCCACCATACCCTAGACATGTTTTCCGGTTGTGTCCAGCAATGCCACAAATACTACACTTAACACTCTTCCAAGTACTTGACAGCTTACCATTCTTCACAATCTCTTGACTTTCAGGAGCTATCCTAACTTTTTTTCTACCTCTTAAGCTAGGCGGCTTTGTTTCAGATTTCGATGGAACAATTGTTGTTGGCATAGTTGATTTTTCCCAATGTTCGCTGCTAGTTATAGGCTCGACATGGTGTTTGTAGGTTGCCTCCCAAGTGAGAAGATACTAACAAGGATGATCCCATGTTTCTACAGCTCGTACATGTTGCCTATTTAAAGCCATATTCCAATTGGTAGCAACATTATGTTTACATGGTAAACCTGTTATCTCCCATCTACTGCAAGTACAAGACTTTTCTACAACATTATCTACACATTGGTCACCCCATGGTCCACTAACCTGAAACCTAGTTCCCCCATTCCATAAAACATTATACTTATGACCTCTTTCTTATTACCCTCAGCATGTGTTGTGCGGTTGGTGTTAGTGGCCCATCACTCTTCTCAATCACCACAAGAACTTGCATTATCCTCTTCATACAGTATTCACGATGTATTCTAATTTGTAATAATTGGTTTGTTTAAACCCTCAATTATTTTTCATGAAACACTGGACACACGTTATTAAGTAACACATCGAGTAGCTCTCCTAAAGATAAATAGTAATAAACATGTATTAATTATAACATTTATATTGCATTAACAAATACAAATTAATCAAACAGATAGATGACTTACATGAAAATGTGACCTTGACCAATGGATCGGTGGTATCTTACTTAACCAATCATGGGCTAGTTGATTAAATTTCTTGAAATCGACCATAGCTTTACAAAGCGTACTACGGTTGAGGTCATTTGCATATTTCACATATGCTCTTTGTAGGCTTACCTTTCCATTGAAGTTTCATTTTCTCATGAATGCTTCTGTCTACGTAATCTGTGTTCGCATATGGAAAACATCTCTTAAAGCTCCACTTATATCCTACACAAAATCAAATATGTTTCTTGTCATTTCAAAAGCAGAGACTTAAATTCATGAACAAATTAAGGGGTACCTTTTGCATGTCGATAATAAAAGTGATGCTCAAGATTGGCTCAAGTGCTATATCATCGGATAAAACAATGTAGAAACCAAGTCCATAATCCTCTGTTTTCTGATTCATCAAAATCATAAGCTAAAGGGTATATACCATTGTTGTTATCAATTCCCACAGCTGTCATCAGTTGACCATTCAAAGGACCACGAATTGGAAAAGCACCCAGCCCCAACAACGATCTCTCACCCGCTTTAAATCCTTCCTTCAGTGCACCTAAACAAACATACACTCTTTTGAATTTTCTCGTTGGAAGAGCCTCATCTGCAGGTCGTTCCACATTCATCACAACTGTTGTATTAGGGTTTTTCTTCTGCAACTTTTGAACATAATCACTCAACATGGTAAATTGTAGCTTAAATTGACCCCTGATGGCTGTTATTGCTAAGTTTTTGGCCATTAAAACCTTCTGCAGGGACACTTCAAGCTCGTATTGGTTGGTAAGTTGATTATGCACAGACTTGACAGGAACCAGTGGATTGTTTTCAATTTGTGCTGTAATTTGCTTTGCGATATAGTTAAGGTCAAAAGCTCTAAGTGCCCTTGATTGCAAACAAGTGTGTTGCTCATTATATATTCTGACTGACCATGTACATGTCTCACCATTCCTGCCGACAAACAATAGTCATGGGCAGAATATTTGTGAAGGGTTTTTTTTTTGCCAGAAAGCAATGCATTTATACCCCTTCTGGTTGATGGACTTCTAGATGGGCCTATATCCAGTCCAGGACCTTCACTTGGGCCTGAAAGTGGAACACAACCCTTACATCTGACCCTTATTCTTGTTTTGTCATTCTTCACAAAAAAAACTCCCTCATAGTTTCTATTGAATGCTCTCTTACCTTAGTTTTGACATCTATTGTAGTAGGAAAGTCCTGACCAGAATAGAAGAATGTGGTATAGACTCCATTTGCAAAGTCTACCTGTCGGTAAGAAACATACTCAATGCAAAAGACATCATCAACCATCACATGTAAATCATTTTCCAAATGCATGTCATCACTTATATTACTGGTTGTTCCTGCTTGACCTAACTCATTACTCTCACCTACTTGGACCATAGCAAGTTGTGCATCATTCTCCTGACAAGTATTCTCTTCATTTGCTTGAATTGAATCATCAACTGCATAGCCTAAGTCACCAGTGTCACTCACTTGTAACAGAGTAACATCAATAACAAGATCCTCTTCCATGTTATTGGCATAAACAGATGCGCATGCTACTTCACCTAAATGATTATCCTGAGTCAATTGAAATAAATTTACATCAACATCAGGCTCCTCAAACCTGTTATTGACATCAACTAGTGCTCTTCCTACTTTCTCTAAGTGCTTCCACGAGTCACTTGGAGCAGTTAACCTCAAAATTATCATGATCCTTAATAGAATTGTCCTCATCAATAAGTACTAAAGCACGTTCCTTTGTTATGAGCAGGGTTGGCTAGCAAATGATGTGTCGAGGGTGGAAAATCTGAGCTCAATGTTTGGCAAATTGCTAGATTCACCAATATCATTGAGGTCCATAGGCACTTGTGTAAGTTTCATAAAAGGATCTAGTGCGGGTTCATTATCAAGATCATCTAACACCAATCGTCTAGAACAAGATTGAATAGCAGCACTAGCAACTTTTCTCCTAATTTCATCCATCTCCCAATAGACAGTCTTAATAGATTGTGGGGACATTTCAGACAGCTCTAATCTTGTCTTACCTATTTCCATATACACATCTATAAACTTATTGTCTTTGACATCATCTTCCAACAACTCAACATTAGCAGCTTCACGCAAACTAAACAATCCGTCATCCAATGTACAACCATGATTAAGAAAGTAGAAATAATTGGTTTGTCCATTCTCATAACCAATTTGGGTCATGAGAGCATCCATTTCATCAACGGATACCCCTTTTATTTCCACATAATCAACAAGGCATTCCTTGCCTCCTTGATATATTCTACCTGGAAAGTATTTGAATGTACCTTCATAATGGAACCTCATGCTAAAGGATCTTGGTTCATTGGCTGTATAAAAAATGTATAAAAACAATGTTACGATAAAGTTACCTAAAAGGGGAATAACTTAAACAATCGTACTAACATATGATTGTAATAGACTATAACAAAAACACACTTACCATATCTCCTGATTGCAGCTTTTTCCTCAATTTCATAGTCATCAAAGAAAGGATATTGTCTAATTCGCCATAAAGTAAATCCAAGGTTGGTGTTTGTTATTTTCTTACTTAGATTATTTGATTTGATGATTGACATTGCATTAGGGTTTTTTGGATAGGCTTCCAAAACAAGTTTGGGGATGAGCAATGAGTACACAACTTAGTTATATTATACATTATGGCGAGAAATTGGACAAGACATCTGCTATAGTACATCAAGGTAATAAGACGATTGTACCCTCAACAGTAAAAGGATAACGGGATTTTATGGAGTATAAGGAACGTTGACCTCGGCGTTAATGGTCAAGGGACGAGTTTGGCATATAAACCCCATGTTTTGGACCTCCAGCGATGAAAACGCCCAAGTTTGTCCCATCGTGATGCGCATGAACAAGTTTAGGGACCAACAGTGTATTTTAGTCTTGTTATTAAATATTAATGTTATTAAACATTGATTGTCTATTCCCAAACAAATTTTGTTGAGCATATCTAGCATAACGACATGTTCGAGCTTACAAGCTAGAAACTTAAGCTTTAGTAGTCGCAGAAAAAAATTAACTAAATGAGCTTCGAGCTGGAGTTCGAACAATAAATAGTTACTCGAGCTTGAATTCAAGCAAGATTTGAAAAACTTATTCGAGCTCAAGCCGAGTAATAATTTATCGAGCGGAGCTCAAATATCTTAAAGCTCGACTCGGCTAAGATCTATAACACCCCTAATCTAAGTTAATATGAGTGTTCTCTCAGTGACATGCTACATTTTGGACACGTTCTTTAAGTATCAATAAATATAACGCTACACTGATTTTATTTGTTTTCGTGAAGAAATCACAACTTAAAGGTATAGTAGCAGCGACCCATTATTATAATTTCTTTAATTCTTTTGGACATATGAAGTCTTTGATTTTCTTTTACGATGAAATTTATATAAAAACTTCTAGTAAGAGGCTAAAAAAGGAAATACAAAAGATTATTTAACCAAAAGTTCCAACATAGAACTTTATGAAGTCTTTAATGGGGATAAGTCTAATTTATTTGTTTCAACTGGATGTTTTGATCTACCACTTTTCTAGTTACACAAATAAGTGCAGTTAAAATAAGCTCCTGCATAATGAGTCTTCGTGATAGTGTGATACTCGCGGCAAGAATTTTTTGACACGATTACGATTTAATTTTTTTTAACATAGATTGGTTTTTCCATTTTTTTTGGAACGGCATAATTTATAAACCAAGCTAGCTTGGAACTAGCAAAAGAAATACAAAAGGAAAGAAAAAACAAAAACAACTAGCACTACTAACCGTATGATAGACCTTTCTATCCCCCGGATAGAACCCCTACAACAACCTGTCCTACAACAACCTGTGACTCATAAAATAGCAGTAAGAGGGTTTTGCAACCACCCCAACCAATTGATCTTTCGCTTTGCTCTTGAGTTACACCAATCATATGTTTGATTAACTATGTTATCAAACACCACCGACTTTTTAGGATGCTCATTATGAAAAATTGTTTTGTTACGAAAGATCCAAATGTGCCACCAAGAAACATAGTAAGTAGCCTCCAAGAAATCCTTAACATCTTTACGAAGATTCAAACCCGACAACCAACCAATCCAATCATCATACGACCAGAGAGACGCCGAGATACCCATAGCGGTGATACGAGCCGTGATATCCGATGCAAAAGAGCACGAAAAAAATGTGATTTCTGATTCCACATTGGTATGACAAACCAAGCACATAATTGAAGGGATCTCAAACCTCTAAGAGAAAGGTTGTACTGCGTAGGAGTCTATTCATGACAAACGCCAAACCAAAACATTAACTTTAATAGGGACTAATCGAACCCGCTAGTTGGATTACCCGATACACCAAAAAGGGTGTCTTCAATATAAGAACAAACTGAAGCAACTGAAAACTCTCCTAACCCGTCTAGAGTCCAAACCCATCTATCTGACATAGAAGATACCAAAGAAGAAGGAAGAAGAGAGATGAGGGGTCCATATGAGAACTCTCAACTCCTCCCCTCGGTAATCTTCTAAACGAATGAGAGAGACCTCCATTCACCTTATAGATATCTTTCTTCAATTCCAAGGTGAATAATCTAGGAAAAATGCTTTTAAGATTGACATCTCTGAGCCAAACATCATACCAAAACGATGTGTCAGTACCATCCCCCACCTTCTTTTTGCAATTTGCCAGCAAATGGATACCTTTTTTTCTAAGTTGGTTAGTACACTTAATAATATCCAACCAAGTAGACGAGTGTGAAGGCGAAGAGTTGAAGTGAGCTTCCTTGGCGACCATGAATCGCCTTCACAATCTTGACCCAAAGCGCTCCTTGTTGAGTTTTAAATCTTCAAATCCATTTGAATAAAAGAGCTCTTTTGAAAGCAAAGAAACTACTAACTCCAAGACCGCCTGATTCCTTGCTCATCAAAACTTTGTCCCAACTAAACCAATACATCTTTTTTTCCTCGACCTCCACTCCTTTGAAAAAGTTACTACATAAAAGTTCTAGCTTTTTCAAAATAGCAATCGGAACCTTATAAATGGACATATAATAAGATGGAATGGCCCCTCAAGACCGATTTTAGAAGAGTAAGTCTCCCACCGATGGACAAGGTTTTAACCTTCCATTTGTAAACGCGAGTAGCCACCTTGTCCACCACCACCTCCCAAGATCTAAGAGGTGACATAGAGGATCCCACCAACACCCCTAGATACTTGAAAGGCGGTTTTAAAGGTTCACAACCAATTAAACCTGCAGCCCTCCTTACCTCCTCAAACTCGACACCAACACCAAGAAGACTACACTTATGCAAGTTAATTTTCAATCTAGAAGCCAGAAAGAAACAATGAAGGATACAAACAATATTTTGGAAGTTGGAATCCTTCCATTGACCTATAAAGACAGCGTCGTCCGCATAAAAAAGAGGTAATATCGTAACCTGCATAGAACCACCAACAAGAATACCCGAGAAGAATCCCTTGTCCAAAGCTCCAGAGAAAGAGACATGAAACGCCTCCATAACCAAGAGAAACAAGAAAGGAGATAAAGGGTCTCCTTGTCTAAGCCCTCTAAGTAAGCGAAATTCGTTTGTTGGACTACCATTCACCAAAATAGAGGCACTAGCCGAAGACAAACAAGCTGCTATCCACCCCCGCCACCTACTACCAAAACCAAACCTTTGCATGATATCTTCAAAAAAATCCCACCTTATTGAGTCGTAAGCCTTTTCAAAGTCCACTTTAAACACCATAGCCTTTTTCTTTTTTACTTTACACCAAGACATCACTTCATTTAAAATCATAGGCCCATCGAGAATTTGTCTCCCCCGAATTTATCAGGTATGTCGACTATGAGAATTGCTACTCGCTTCAATTCGTTGCAATAGTACAAGCAAGCCGTAACATTTTGACCCCTACATGAGATAGAGATCCCGTTCAATTCATGAGATGTTTAAACATGCATTTGCACCAAAATAAGGTATTATTGCAAGTATGAAATTGAAATGACTAGACGTACGTACAATCGTTTAGCTATAATTCAACGAGTCCATATCCTCTGTACCTTATCTTCATCGAGTAGAAATGTAGAACATGAAATGCCTAAGAAAATAAATTATTTCTATAATATAATAGAATTTTTGCATGTATTTAGATAAACTGAGGAAGATCAAGATGCATGTAAAGATTTTATACCGTGAATAGTTGTAGTGATAAAAAAAAAATTATAGGTTATAAACAAAATATAATAAAAGTTGAAGAAAATTGGGGATTAAACACGATTTAAACTGAATGAAAATAATATATGTTATGAGTTATAAACGAAAACAATAATAAAAGTTTATAGTTTTCATATATAATTTTCTTAATTTTTCACTTTCAAGCACTAGCTCCCTGTGCGACTTCATAAAAAGCAATCAAAGATAAGTTCGAAGTGAATTGGTTGAATCGATAACCGGTTTTGAGACCAAGCTGGATGCTACCGGATTTTTGCTTGTTTGAGAACCGGATTGAATCGTCGATTTTTTACCCGGGTGACCCGATTTGATAAACTCGGCCAAGTCATGAGTTTTTATTAAAAATCTGACAAAACCTTCTTTTATCCATAAACCTTTCTAAATATAATTGATAAGTAAAATTAATGAGAACTAATGTTAAATTTTGTAAATCAGTAAATTAGAGTTATAAAGTAACTTAGAAACACAACTAATATAGTCTTAGTATAGTTTGTTATAACTTAGAATCATAAATTGATTGTTTTTGCAAACCTTTGCTATAATGTTATAGATATAGAACTTAAAAAAAAGCTTATCGATAAAGTTTCAATCTCTTGTATTATAGATATCAGTTCAATCGAATGTAAAAATAAGGCCTGATAAATCATGAGACCACACAATACTACATTGTATTATACAAAAGAAAAAAATTATACATATGTATAGAACCGGTTTGACCCGAAAGTTCAACCGGTTGAACCAATGACCCGACGACTAAACCGTGTCAATAAAAAAAACTTAAAACATAGCATATTTGCATGTAGCTAGTCCAACTTGTTGTTAACATACTCCAAAATTATTTGATTTGACATGTTATCTTAACTTCCATATTTTATCAAACTGAACACCTACACATGCATTTCATGAATATACCTACTTGCTAGATGAGTCATCTAGTTAATATATGTGTTCTCTCAGTGGCACGCTACATGATGGACATGTACGTTCTTTAACCATCAATAAATGTATATATAGCTACACTGATTTTTTATTTATTTCCATGAAGAAATTATAACTTAATGGTATAGTAGTAGGCTAGTAGCGATCCTTGACAACAAGATCATTGGAGCCTATCAAGTCTTTAAAAAGGTATGTACTTGTAGTGCCCCCATCATAACTATGGAATCGATGTCTCTACGGCATAAAAACCTTATGCGTCGAATAAAAATTTATTCGAGAGCTCTACGGCGTAGGCATGCAAACCTCTCTATACCTTAGAGAATGTTGGCTTCACGTTTCAATCTTGTTCCCATCACGTTGTTAGTTATACAGAGCCGTGTCAGCAAACTTTTATATGATCTTTGACAAGTTAATTAGCTTTTGATTAACCTAATTAAATCCTTAAGTTAGACGTAATCCAATAGAAAACTAGTAGTAGTATGATAACAAGATCATGATATATAATGATATCCAATATAGAAAGCATTGGAAAATGCAAAAGCCTCATAAATTCACAATGAATAACCTGCAACCACATCCAAGTTGCATGATCTAGCCGCAACATACAATATATATGCAGTCAAAGAAGGCATGAATAAATGAAATTTCATGTAATATATATTACAAAACTGAGTAAGATGTGTGTATTACTATATTAAATGCTCTTACATATAAGTTTCAAATATGCATTGCTTCACACACTTGACCAAATTAGAAATGCTACTTTCCTTTCTTCTTTTGCTTTTGCTTCCGTTGCATGTTACATGCAACGGAAGCAAAGTGCCCGCAGTTATAGTCTTTGGCGATTCTGTTGTGGATACTGGAAACAACAATAACTTGCAAACAATTTTCAAGGTGAATTATCCTCCTTATGGCCAAGATTTTTCTGGTGGTCAACCTACTGGGAGGTTTTCTAATGGCAAAGTCCCTTCTGATTTTATAGGTATATTATACATACTACACAATATATCCTTTTATTTTTCATATTTCTTTTAGTCATGCTTAGTAGTTATAACTTAAAACCAGTTATCTAATGAAATCAGCTAGCAAGTAGCAATTAGCAAATAGCCTTTAGCCCAACACTATCTAGGACGCGTCAGCCAAAAAAAAAAAATACTATAAGTTTGAAGGATTAGGTTGTGGGCAGGGACGGAACCGGAAGACAGAGTGACCATGTGCTCTTAAAATAAACTAAAAAATACTACACATACAAGTTTGAAGGATTAGGTGCATTTAAAAAAAATACTATAAGTTTTTTTTTTTTTTTAACAATTTAACACTACGCCACAAAAGTTCATGGTTGTCCCAGAACCCCCGACCCACTCTGGTTCTATCAGTGGTTGTTGGTCAAAGTAGCAAAACTGAACATGCACATTTGATAAATTAGCATGGAAAAAAAAACCATGGTAGTTTTTCTTTTCTAGAAAGCAATAGCATAATTTTGATCGAGTTATTGACTTACCGGCCCTTTAATTATTTACAGTGGAAGAACTAGGTGTCAAAGATGTATTACCACCATATCTCGACCCAAGCCTACAAATCGAAGATCTACTAACAGGGGTAAACTTTGCATCAGGAGGTGGTGGATATGATCCCCTAACATCTGAGCTTGCTGTACGTACATTTATTCATAATAACGTTATCAACCATTCGACTTTAAGTTATTTATGTGAAGTTACTTATTTTGCCTATAGTCAGTGATATCGCTTGAGGGACAGATAGAGTTGTTCAAAGAGTACTTAGAAAAAGTGAAATCAGTTGCGGGAGAAGAAGTAGCAAACACGGTATTAAGCAAAGGGTTGTTCGTTGTGGCAACGGGTAGCAATGACGTTACGAATACATACTTCAACAATCCGTTAAGGAAATATCATTTTGATTTCGACTCCTACGCTAGTCTTATGGTTAATTCTGCTTCGTCCTTCTTACAGGTAACTATTCAGATTTATTTTCGAATAATGTGACATGATACTATGTTACTTAGCTTATATGTCAATCATGACTTAAGAAGCTACTTAAAGCTTAACAGAAATTGTTAAGTATGTTTTCAATCCTAGGTTACTTTTTTTGCCCATGGATCGATAAAGGTTCACAAACGGGCCTCGTGAGAGCCTGAGTCCAAAAATGTCATGATTAGACCTGGTTGAGAAAAACATGTTATATATAGAGCCCATTTAAGCCCAATATTGTAACCTCACAAGTCACAATCTCACATAAATATATTGTTGGTTTATAAAAAGTTTTATGATAAAGATGATGATGTCCAAGCTTTTTAAACCATAATCCATACATGTTTTATACCTAGGTGGCTTGAACAGATCAAAGATTATGAAGTGGTTCAAAGCTTATTTTAATTTATATTAGAGTAAATTGCATTTTTGGTCTTTGTGATTTGGCAAAATTACAGGTTTGGTCCTTATTCTTTTGAAAGTGCAGCGGTAGTGAATGAAAATGCGGTCCTCCGATCAATGTGAAATGACCAATTTACCCATGTCTTCTTCTTTATAAATAAAATGTGTCTTAGTCATTTAATTTGGCCAGGGACCAAACATGTAATCCAAACTTTAAAATGGAGACTATAATTGCACTTTCGAAAGAATTGGGACGAAACCTGCAATTTGGTCAAACCACATATATCAACAATGCATTTTACTCAATTTTTTTTTTGAGTAAATTGCATTTTTGTTTCTTGTGGTTTGGCCAAAATACATGTTTGGTCCCCATCTTTTTGAAAGTGCAGCAAACGTCCCTATTTTGAACTTTAGATTGCAAATATAGTCCCCGGATCGATGTGAAATGACCAAATTTTCCCGATAGAAAAGGAAAAAGACAAGGGTAATTTGGTAATTTCACATTGATCGTAGACTGTATTTGCAATCTAAAGTTCAAAATAAAGACGTTTGCTAAACTTTTAAAAAGACAGGGACCAAACATGTAATTTGGCCAAACTACAAGAACAAAAAATTGCAATTTTTTTTTCAAAAAATTTAGATTTATCCACAGTGTCAATACGTTTAAAGTATCAAAAGGTTTATGGTTACATAATATGTCATGACATGAAAATGTGATAATTTTTTTAAAAACACCATTATTCTGTATGCAAGTCTCATTAGGCTTGGGCCTGATTTTTATGTATCCAACCTTAGTTCTCACGAACTGACAGTTAGGCGTGTTTATGTAGAAGTAGTACTGGTTTGGGTGATTTGTCGTGAAGTTTTCACATGAAAGCCACAAAAACAAAGCCGTGAGCCTCTTGGCAAAACGGACAATATTGTGATCAAAGTAGGCAAGACGTTATAAATATTTGTGTCATAAATTGTTGTCATCCATTAAAGTTAAGTAACCTTATTACTTCAGATCTTTATCACATGTTCTGATTCTTAAATCAATGCTAGTTCTTATGTTTGTAAGCACTGAATCATTTTTACTCTAAACCAAAGTAAAAAGACAAGAAAATTCTCACTCTCGTACTCTCGTTTAGTGACTTTTAATTTATCTTTTTAGGCCCAGAGCATTTTAATTTTTTAGGGCTGGGCTTTGTGCATCTTTTAATTCTATAATTACTAGTTTATGTTAGCTTTTTGTGTCGACTTGATATTCTAATTTATCGACCTACTTAGCTATCACGTTAATTTTGGCCTAACGGATGAAAAACAACAGGATTTATACAATCTGGGTGTTCGGAGAATCGGTGTTTTTGGTGTACCACCAATAGGATGTCTACCATCACAAAGAACATTGCAAGGAGGAGCATTAAGAGAATGTGCACTAAAGTACAATGAGTTAGCAGTATTATTCAATACCAAGCTATCAATGGAGATTAATTCTTTAGGCAATAAACTCCCTTTTGCAAAGATGGTTTACATTGATGCTTATTATCTTCCACTTGACATGATCCAAAACCCTACACAATATGGTACTTTACTTCATAAATTACCATTGCCATTGTACATTTTTTGGTCAAATACTAACACAAATTATCTTTGTTCGATTTTGCGTTACAGGGTTTGATGTTGCAAACGTAGGTTGTTGTGGCACGGGTACTATAGAGGTAGCCTTCTTATGCAAGTTCACATGTACAAATGTGTCGGAATACGTATTTTGGGATAGCTTTCATTTTACAGAAAATGCATACAGAATCATTGTCCGCGATTTTCTCAACAAAGATATGAACTTACTAATGTGAGGAACGAATCGTCGTCGTAACACTTGGATAATTTTTTTATTCTTAGAACGATGATCATTATTGTTAAGATTATTTTCGATTAATCATCTACTTGTAAAAGATAATATATAGGAAGGTTTATGACGTTTTATAAAAATTTGTAATTTAGTGAATGTATCAATCGTTAAATTGCAAGTTGATAATTGACCTTAATATTAAATGTGTTTTTAACAAAATATCATCCAAGTACTTAAAAGTCTTAGATATTTTTTTTTATCAGTTTCCATTCCATCACTTTCTTGCTAAATTTTTTAACAAGTATTCGGTTTATACTTTTGGTCATCTAAATAAATTCTATTCTACATTTGCCATTATAACCCATAAGTGGATTATGCATATATTCTATAAGAAATTAGCCATTTGCCATTATAACCAACTAGTTATAATCTTGTCTTGTATATGCGTTTGTAAAAAAAATATTTTATATCAATCTTGAATATTATGTATTTAAAGATAATTACATATAATTATATCTTTATGCGAGTTTCATTATCCATTAATATCCGTTAAATTTTGTATAATCAAATTTTGTAAAAAATTTGTTAGATAACTCAAGATTCTATATTTAGGCGATATATAAGTTGATGTTCTATTTAAATTTCACACACGAGATATGAGTTTAGTTAAGCATAATAAGCGTTGATAATGTTAAAGTATCTCGGGTTTTTAAAAATGTTTTCTACGTATCCTTATATAAATAAATAAAATTACGTGAGTAGTTGTTATAAGTTCAATTCGTTTTTTTTCTTCATATTACAAGATGCTTTCGTCTTACAGTTTGATAATTATATTCGCTTTCAATAATTTAGCCATATTTAATATACAAATTCGTGTCGCATTTATCATCTTTTAATATGAAATAAATGAGTTCTTAAGTAACGTATATTGGAAAAAAATGATATTTATAATCTTATGTATATTTATATGTTGGAGTTTTAAAACAACATATATATTGTAGTTTTAAGTTATAAAATATAAAGGAGATTTGTTTAATTTAAAGTTATTAAAAAATATGGAATCTTATAATATTACACTTAACTTCTATCTGATTTTAAAAATTAACCACTAAAGTTTTATTAATTACCCTTTTTTTAAGTTTTTGTTTTCACATATTTGACACCTATGTTTTTATGTGTTTTTATTCTCAATCAAATTTCTCCACCAAATTAATTAAAGGTTGACCAAAATCAATTTAATTTTGATTTTTATTAACCAATCATATCACACGATTTAGTAACGCTAGCAGTGGTATAGACCGTAAACGTAGCAGTGGTAATCAACTCATGAGCAGTGGTAACCGTTGAGCGAGCAGTGGCAAATATATTTTAGGACTCCTACACTCTAGAGAGAGTGAGAGAAAGCAAGATATTATTCTCAGTCTCTATCAACACCAATACATTCGCTAGTAGCTCATGCAGTTAAATGGCCGAATGGCAATTATAGAGAAAGTACATTTAATCATCCTTTCTTTTTCTTGTGAGAAGTAGTAACGACCTTTTACAAATCTAACATTAACACAGTAAAATATGTCTGTATCTAGCTGGCATACCAAACTACATATGAGAACTTCATGAAAGCTGCTGGAATGTTACGACTTACGAAGATCAATTGCATGTTAATTTGAATGCCGAAAGCATAGCAGCACCAGCAACTATGCAAAAATTAGAATGTACCTGAGTAGGGTCACTTTAACCCATTAGTGTACTTGTGGAGACACAAAAAGGATTTGCATTAATTAATCCGCAAGTAGAAGGCATAGCATTTCATCTGTTCGACTATGTTCTGTCTATATCAGCTACATACTAAAAGCTCAAGATTGATCAACCATATTTCTATAAACCAATGGCAAAGTCGACTGGTGGTTTAACTGTTAAAAAGTTTTGACGGGTTTAAACCGGTTGCTTCAGGTTGGTCTGACTAACTGTTATCATTGCACACCAACGATGCCAATTATTAGAAAGGTTTAGTAAAGAGTCATTCGGTACTTTAAGCTCGTAAGCTATATGCACACAAAAAAGGCATTCATCCCAACATGAAAAGCAACGTGAATTTATTTACTTTAAATAATGTTCACCTTTTGTCCAAGAAACGATCTTGACTGAGTTTCTCGTCAACCGCATTTCTGTAGTGTAACCCCTCGAAATTTTGGGCTTCCCCTATAGAACTGTGAACCTCTTTAAAAAACATGAAATTCATATACCAAAATAGTGCCTCAGACTCTGAAAAAAATGGGTGTTGTGTTTACCTAGCTGCAGCGTCTCAGCATCGGCGTCTGCAATTTCGAAAACACCTGTAAACATCATGTAACACAAATTTTAGCGGGACAGCCAAGCAAGCTACTAATATAATAAGATTCAAACCGAAATAGAAAAATACAATATGGCCGCCGCAAGTCGTTACTCGTAACCACGTGCCCAGGGATATTTGTTTCCCACAATCTACCAAACATGATAAGTATCACTTGAAGTCACAGAAGTCACTTAAAAAGCATATTCAAACAATCCTATAATTAGAACAAAAATGAGCTACAACTGGTCTGCCTTACCTGTGCTCGATGAGTAAAGAAATTTTCTTTTGTTGTGCGTCTTATCATTCCAAGAGCTGAGTATGCAGCACCAACAACTGACCAAAAACAGTAAGACAAAAAAATTAGAGAAGTGCAGCGAACATAAATATCATTTGATACCGAAGCCCACAAAGGATAACAAAATAACAGGGCAATCAAAGAACACTATTATCGTGGCAAATAAACTTTTAGCACTAATAAGTCCAAAGATGGCAAATAAAAAGTGCAGAAAAGTAAGCCATGTATTTTATATAATTAGTACTAAAGAGTTGTAACTGAAGTTATATATTATAACATATTTGCTTATACAATCAGTACCCAAGGAAGGTCAATTTGGAGATTTTTTAATTCTTGCAACCTGTTTTACATGTCAACTCTTTAGTAGAAGTAAAAATCATTGAAGTTATAAATTATAACATATTTTCTTATAACGGATTATGCAACAACATAATTATTCAATTTATATATGCAACAACATTATAATGAACTGAAATTTATCAAAAAAATAAACAGTGGAGTAATAAATGGCTTGTTACAATAAACTTGATTAATGAATAAACTACCTTTTTACTAATTTACAGCACAAAATTATTCATAACATGACTATAACACCAGTTTCATCTCATTTCACCCTTATGTAACCTTTAAAAGTCAAGTGTCTAGTAATAAATAGGGATGTCTAATCTGTATTCAAGTTTCCTACTTAACATCCAAAACAACAAATTAAGCTTACATAAAAAAAATTAGTCAAGGTTCATTGGGTTGTACGACCAATACACGCCTTTCGACATGTAAATGTGACAACCTGATTCTTACTATTGCGGTTTATCTATAAGTGTTCTGTCAGTTCTCATATAAATGGATAGTAATTCCAAACAGAATTGTCCAAGTTTTGGCGAGTAGGCAAGGGATCTTTTGTTAAACAACATCTCTAGTTTTTTATATAGTTGTTACAAATGTTGGCCTAAAGGTGGACACTTGTTATCCAAGTCTAAAAACCAATATAGTAACAAACATGACTTCAAAAGTGAAATAAAAAATCAATGTCCATCATTTTACTACCTGATTACCATATTAAACCAACCTGACCCATTTCCTATTAAACAATCTAACGAATTTTACCTATATGAAACATAACTAAGAGTCACTCATAAATTAGCAGATAAACCAAAATGTTGAGATAAAAAAATGATTCATAAGTTCCTGTATGACTATTATATTGTATTTGAGGGTAGAAAAATAACCTTTCAGAGGTTGGCTTATGTATAATCACCTTACTCTGCTCCAACCAATTGGTACCTTGGAAGAATTCTATCTTAGATGTCCCCTCCTTCACATAATCTAAAACAATTTGATAAATTTAAGTTAGATGTGAGGTAATAAAAAGGATAAAAAAAAAAACTGATAACAAAATCTTAATTGGAGCAATGCTCACAATATCTTCACCTGACACCTCACACCTCACATCATAATTCTTAACTAAGCCGTTATAGACTGTCAATGCTCACCATATCTTCACCTGACACCTCACATCTCACATCTTCGACAACAAAAATGATTGCAACAGAAACCAAATCCATCTTACCTTTACCGTCTACAGTGCTCGAAAAGGCGACCCATATGAAACACACAAAAACCAAAGCACGGATTTTGGTGGATTTAGGTGGGTGGATAAATCTTACGGATATTCAGGAACATGAAAAGGCGGTGGATTTAGGTGGGTGGATAAATCTGGAAATGTTTCGATTATATCTTTCTCAAACACCAGCATGGGCTAATAGACCAAAGGTCATCTGAGCTAAGTAGTTGGGCCTAACAGGTGTTTAAAATATTATGGCGACAATAAAAAAAACGGGAGCAAACCTTTTAAAAATGCCGCCGACACTGCTATATCGAATTTTTTAGTACCACCGACGTTGGAGATTAATAGTATATATGAATAAAATATCTATTGGTGTAAACTTTGTTTTCATTCTACGACTATCTTATAACAACCATATTTAACTTAAATATGCCATCTTAAAGCATTTGTTGCAGATTCCACCTCATCAGATTCCAAAATCCAAAGCTATCCATCTTTTAGGTTCTTAAACTATTTTGACACATTATCAGGTTAATGTCGGAACATACTCAAAATCATATGCATTAAATTTCTTTTAACTGTAATTGCAAAAGATAATGCACAATTATGGAAGTTATGATGGCCCGATGAACCAGTATACCCATAAAGAGAGGTGATGGAGCTAAGAATGGCAAGAATACATATATTCATGTTTTCCTGCTTGGTGTTAGCACTTAACCCATATAAGTATCACCATTTGTACAAAATGAATCAACATCAGTATTTGAGCTGTCTAACTCCTTAAATCTAACTTGAGCCAAGCCGAAGGCTGCACCAAGCAACTAAATCAAGTCTGGGCTTATGTCAAGATCATTGGCACCACTATAGCCTAGTTAAACTTGTTCTGATCAGCATATACAAATTGTATTTAGTAGACCAACTTAAGAGTGATTATGTTGCATTGTAGTTACTTGCCATTTAGCTGTCATTTAGAAAAGCTAGGAGCACATATTGGTTCATAAGATAAAACAACTGACCTTTAAGCTAAGCCATAAGAATTCTTTTCATCTTATTTGTTTCAGCTCCTTTAGAGGGCGTTTGGGATATGTCGATCCCCTTTAATTGTTGCTTGTATATACTTGGTTAATTTTAGTTTTTGCATCCATGACTCAGGTCCATTATATAGAAATAAGTATATAATAAACAGTCTTATATGGAAAACTGAAGGGTTATGACGAACAATACCTTAAGTAAAGATGGTAGAGATTAAAATACCAGGTTACCAACACTGACCTTACACCTAAAATAGAGAGAAACTACCATTTGTGTAACTGATTTTTTTTGGCATGATGTCATATGCATACTATGAACACACAGCAGAAACGTTGCAGCAGTGGCTTTGTGATGTAGAAACACTGCAGTCCTGTGTGTGTTGTCCCGTATTCATTATTAAGCAATTTTGCTAATTTGTTCCACGCAGCGACGTGACCGGCATTGAGCCTTTCTGTCAACTCGACCCTCACTCCTTGTGGATCATCCGGTGTAACCAAGTCATGATTAGCCAAAAGCTCCCCATTAACCGCCCTTTATCATTTTTGGTCTTTCTTTGTTTTACTGCAATGCAGAGCATATCAGCATACTCCAAATACATGCGAATTAAAGGCTTGGATATTTGTAAAAGTGATAAAGAATTAAAAGAAACCTGTTGTTAAAGAGCATAATGCATATACGGAGTATATGTTTGTACTATCATTTATGAGTGAAAAGACTTAAAAAGGAACGCATACCAAAAGTTTTGATAATCTACTGACAGGTAGTATTCGCCAAGTAGCCGATCTTTTATCTCAGTAGTGTAAGCTGTTCAATAAACTCGCCTTCGCTGAAAATCTCTGTTGCCCTATAAATTATACATTTTTCGGGTTCCTGGCCACGTTTAGCGAACTATTGCAAGTATTCATATTTTGCATACTTTCCACCACCAACGACAAATAAGAAAGGACGCACATTAAAAAACGGAGGAAGAAAACCAAATTCATGGAGAAAGTAAATTAGGCAAAAAGTCATGCAAAACGCAATGTGAATTACTTCACATCACGTCATTCTGAGTATACAAAAATTTAACTTCCCCGCGCACTTTTCATTTATCTAGTCAAAGCAAAACCTACTCACTATGCGCTTCTGTTATACCTAAAACTTAGCTACAAATTGTTTATATCACCATAATATACTTCATTATCGCAATACCTGATATCTTAATAACTAATACAATTTTATATAACTTAACAATTCCTGAGCGTTACACTTAACGGCAACAACAAACCGTCTACCAGGCCTAAAACTCGAAAAATATTAAGTGCATTCCTAATATCTTCATATCATAAGCTATTAAGGCAACTTACTGATATGAAAAAGGTAAATTGAAATGGGTCAATTCATGATATACTTTTAAAAAATGGGCTTGCAGAGTGTAGTATATTTTACCAGGTACCTCAAAATAAGCTTTTCTTATTTGTTTTGCTTTTTTGGTACATTTAGGACCCATATAACGACTTATCATATCAACATACATTCTGAGGATATAACCAAATCCAAATATTATATCCCGCATACAAACTCCAATCCCGTTTCGTGACTCAATTTGTTATTCCAACTATTTCATATACATATTTGCACCAACATATTCACTAATAATTTCGAGCCCATTTTATCTACAGCGTTATTTATATTTAACTTGTGCAACCCATTTGATATATTTTCTTATAGTATTTCTATTATCCCGCATTATTTTTTCATCGAATTAGAACACAATAATCAGTGCATTATTCATCCAAATATATTCAATTTAGATCAAAGATGAAAACATAAGGCATTCTAACTATAGATAATATTCACATAAGTAGGAACAACGTACAAAGAACTTTATGAGTAGTTAGATGGTCTGAAGGTCAAGATCATAACATCTTCCTGATAAGATCCTTAGCATTGTCGGATATAAGTGGCCACGCGTCTGATTCAAAGTAATCATCCGATGGTTAACAACGAATCTCCATACATCGTTAAAAATTTACAAATAACGTGAACTACCGGGTAACCTAATCAGATGATTCATTATCAGAGATGCCATAGTAATACTAATTATATACTAACAATATTAACAAATAATTTACGGAGCTGCATTCCTTTTTCTTAACTAATTCAACAATTTTATACCAAAGCTAACAACAACCGATATTATGACAACTTCAAGTATCAAAACCACAACCAAACACGTCTGCAAGAAACATCAATCTAAAACCACAAACGTAGTTATATATTTGCAAACTTTACATATAAATCAACAATTAAATACAAACAGATGACTAATTATGGATAATCATAATCAAAAATTAAGTCAAAAACATACCATCGATCCATGGCTTTTAAGAGCTTAGGGTTTTGGGTTTTTAGATATTTCGGTATTAATTTTTTTTTAATGATTTTGTGTAGGATACATGATTCCAATGACGTGGGTTGATCATTTATGTTCTTTGTTAGTGTAAAGGTTAAGGTGTTCTTTGTTTGTAAAACAATGTCTCCCGTTTTTGTTTTTAATTATTTACATTTGTATCCCTCTAAATTAAACAATTACTCTCAAGCCCATGTGTATTTTTACATCTTTTTTATAATCAGCTTTATATATCGAAAATTACTATGTTTGGCCAAATTGGATTCAATTTGACTTTTTATTAACCAATCGTATTCTTGATTTGTTTACATTAAGAAAATCAGCTCTCTCTCTTTGGTTTAATTTTTTTTTGAAGGGTTTAAAAACACTCCGAAATGATGTAATTCTTTTATTATATAAAAGATAAGTGGATTATGCATATATTCCACTTATGCATATATTCAATAAGAAATTAGTTTAACGTACATAAAGAATACTAGCAGGGTATCCGCGAGTTGAAGCAATAGACACACTATTTCATATAAATATGGTAGAATACTCGTGCATCACAATGCAATGGTAATACGAAAATGATAGCCAGTAATATTATGAAATTGCGATGATTGGTTTGTATCATATGGTGTATTAAGTGTATTTTTGAATAAATAAGAATTTTAAGAATAACATTAATCATATGTGTTGTACATAATATGTATCAGTACAATAAAAAATTATAAACATAAGTGTAGAACTTGTAATGCTTAATAACTATTTTTGAGAATCTTAAAAATATTGAGAAGAGAGGGTCTAAAATGCGTTATCAATAGTTTAGATATTGGATTTTTTTTCTTCTAGTTTTACTCAGGTATATTTAATAGAGTTACAATCAAATGAGATTAATAATTAAAATGACAAGAATAAAAAGTTATCACGATGTAATTTCTTTCAATTTTTTCCTCTTAATTTTAAATGAATGGTTGAAATTACTTTTTATTTTGTTTTTAATTACTTTTTTACTTACGTTACTTTTGAAGTAGAAGTAATCAATCTGTACACAATTGTTTTCTACAGTTTACACCAAAAATATGTGCTACAGATATTTATAGTTTATAAAGTTGAAGTGTTACAATCATTAATACATTAATACATTATTTTATAAAGCTGTTAGAAAGTATGCCGTTTTCAAACACTAGCTAGATTGCTGACATTTAAAGTTATGTAATATAATCTTTTAGGTATAAATTTAAAGTTACAATCATTTCTAGAATAAAAGGTATTTGTGTAAATGGGTTCTCAATCAACACTCACCGTAATTGATGGATATAGTAAAATTCCATATGTAGACAAACATGTTTCCATTTTCATAAGAGTAAATTGCAAAAATCGTCCCTAAACTTTGGTAAATTGCACGTTTATCTCAAAACTTTGGAAAGTGCAAATATCGTCCATGTGAGGAAACTTTAGCAGTAAATCGTCCCCGCCAGATCAAACGACTAAAATACCCTCTTTATTCTTTTCAGGTGTGTTGCGAAATGGTCCTTGTGTTTCGCAGATTTTGCAAATTTAATCATTTTTTTCTTTCTAATTAACTATTAATATTAGTATTATTTTTTACGTTTTCGTCCAGATTTTTACGTTTCGATTACGATTTTTACGTTTTCGTCGTTTTTACGTTTTCGTCGATTTTTACGTTTCGTCCCTTTTTACGTTTTGTCGATTTTTCGTTTTCGTCCGTTTTTACGTTTTGTCTCGATTTTTACGTTTTCCGATTTTACGTTTTCCGATTTTAACGTTTTCGTCGATTTTTACGTTGCGTGCGTTTTTACGTTTTCGTCCGTTTTTTTACATTCTCGTCCGATTTTTTACGTTTTCGTCCAATTTTTATGTTTTTTACGTTTTCGTCCGATTTTTTACGTTTACGTAAAAAATGGGACAAAAACATAAAAAAATCGGACGAAAACGTAAAAAAAACGTAAAAAACGGACGAAAACGTAAAAAAATCGGACGAAAACGTAAAAAAACGGACGAAAACGTAAAAATCGACGAAACGTAAAAATCGCGCGAAAACGTAAAAACGGACGAAAACATAAAAAACGGATGAAAACGTAAAAAATCGGACAAAAACGTAAAAAAAGAGACAAGAACGCAAAATAACGGACAAAATAAATAACGGACGAAACGTAAAAAATCGGACGAAAACGTAAAAATCGGACGAAAACGAAAAACGGACGAAACGTAAAAATCGGACTAAAACGTAAAAAGGGACGAAAACGTAAAAATATGACGAAACGTAAAAAGCGGATGAAAGCGTAAAAATCGATTTAAAACGTAAAAAGCGGACGGAAAACGTAAAAAATAATACTAATATTAATAGTTAAGTAAAAAAAATGACTAAATTTGCAAAATCGGTAAACACAGGGACCATTTGCGCAACAAACCGAAAAGTAATAAAGAGAAAGGTGATTTTAGTATTCGATCAGCCAGACGATTTACGCTTCTAAAGCTTCCCACGGGGACGATATTTGCACTTTCCAAAGTTTTAGGATAAACGCATAATTTGGCCAAAGTTTAGGACGATTTTGCAATTTACTCTTTTCATAATAACCTAAATCCAAATAGGCCAAAACCGTCATTTCCATCTTCACATCATAAACCGACCACATTATATATATATACTATTAGCCAAAATGTAACGGGCAAGAGTGATTTTTACTGGAACCGTTTAGGCTAATTGGGCTTTTGATTTGTTGATTTTTGATTTGCGAGCTACAGTTCACACCTACGATGACTTAGTGGGACAAAAGGCGGACTTATTGGTCGATGTGTGGTTGCTTTTTGTTGTTCATGCTCCGTTTTCCGTAATGACGAATTTGATGATAAAACTACGTATTTCATACCACAAAGGCACAAAACAAAATCACATTCCATTCATCATCTCCCGGTTTCGAACCTCCGGTTCACCGACATCAAACAATAAACCCTAAACAAATTTGATCAACTCTTAAAATCACAAACACCATGTAAATTAAACCATCGTATGCGTGTATGTTCCAAATGACTATTGCGAAAAAATAAAATACCTCCGAATAAAACTTTGCTTGGTAACTCCTTATCATCTTCTCACAAACTAATTTTTTATCAAAAAACGAGTCATCTAATTTGACTAAGGTTCATCGAAACCGGTGGCTAATAACAATTTTATGGCATCTTTTCATTGATTCGTTATGATCCGCTTATATGTAAGTTATTTTTTTTATTTGTACTCTTTAATGTTGCCCCGGCAATTACTTCTTTGGAATCAACTTATTTTGTAAAACAATGCAATAGTAATCTTCATTTAGGCATTCGGATATGTTTGAGGTAGATGCTCTTAATTTAAGTTGTTTTGTTGTGTGAATGATGCCCATTATGTATTTGATGAAATGCTAATTCATTTATTATCTTTAAAATATGTTTAGGCACAACAACGTTGTTGGATGGTCTTGAATTTGATTCGAGCCACGATAGGGGGACTCTTAAATTTTCTATTAGTCAAGGCGAGTATCGAGGCATTAATGGTGCAAAGGAAACTGAATATGTGGGATCAAGTAGTGCTAACCCTCACGGTGAGAAACTTTCCTTAATTTATAGTATAGTCTTATGCCCGAATTTTCCCTTTTTTTCAAAATGTGTTGTTGGCTATAGTAACACATGCTCTTCATATCGATCACGGACAAGCATGTTCTTATGGTCCTTTGTTGGCGGCTGATACAAAGACAATTTTTTTAGTTTGTTGTCGATATGTATAAAAGGTTTTTAAAATTTGTTCATGTTTTGTGCTTTTTTTTATTAGGAAAACATGATGAGTTAGAGTTATCTTCAAGTGTCTTTGGTTTTGACGGTTTTGAATGGAGATGAAAGGTGTTAGTACTTTTAGCTCTAATTTGGTTTCAGGTTTGGTATTTTGTTGCTCAGTTTTGAAGGTGAATGTTCATAATCCGTTGGATTCCCTTTTGAAAGGGGCGTTTTTACACCAATAACCGTAAAAAAAATTCTAAACCATCAACACGGCATTCCCGTAGCAACGCGCGGGCTCGCCGACTCGTTTGTACAAGTATATGTCTTCTTTTCTTTTTGTTTTCATTTTCATTATCTTCATGTGACACTTCTTTTGTTTCAAATCTCCCAAAAGATTAATTTCATTTTGTATTTTAGCTTTGCATTTATTGTGTTCAACATGATACAAAAATCCACAACAAGCCTATGGCGTCTGAAGTAATTTGTGTAGACCCCCTTTTTTTCTATGCATATAAAACAACGTTTATACTTTTAGTATTCATTAAAATATTAAAGAACAATAGTATTTAATATTGTTGTTATTTTAAGAATACGTTTGGATTTTTATGCTCATAAAAAGCAACCTTTGATGGTGGCCTAAATAAGCAAATTATTTCGTCCGATCTATCGTCTTTAAATTACAGTTGTTTTAGGGTTGAGTTATTAAGACCTCTTTTTATTGAGACCCCTCCTCCGCTTTTTTTTTTTTTTTTTTTTTTTTTTTTTTTTTTATTTTTATAATTTTGTTTATATCAAAAAGCCTATAAACGCGAAAAACGCGGAATCAGAATATAAAGTTTAATAAGCCCAAACGCTTAAACTGAAATCTGAATACGAAACAGAAACCGACAAAAACTGTTGACTTTGAAAAAGCGTGACAAGAGAATATTCCAGTGACAACAATTGCACCCACAGGGAGGGTATTAATAGAGGACCCTTGTTTTATATCACATAAAAAGCGACAACATTGTTTATTTGGCAATTGGCACTGTGCCCCACATGCTTCCACTATGCAATCCTTATTATAATAATGTTAAAAATATATAGTAATATATTATCAAATAAAATTTAACAAATACTCTATTGTATTTAGGGGTGTGCACGGTCGGAAAACCGGACCTGACCTGACCGAAACCGAGTTCGGCTGAAAGTTAAGACCGAGACCGACCGAATGTGGTCGGTCCGGCCGATCTCTGTCGGTCCGGTCCGGTCTTGATTCGATCCATCCAACCAGCCAAATTGTCGGTTTGGTCCGGACCGGACCGGACCGGACCGGACCGAGGACCATTTGCCAAAAGCGAGACCGCATGGACCGGACCGAATGTGGTCGGTCCGGTCTCGGTCCGTGTCGATCGGTCTATTTGTCCTTCTATCCGGTCCTATCCTACGATCCGCTTTTCACCCTTAATTGTATTAGTGTTGAAGAGAGTGTCAATCTTAGGTCGGCCCCGATAGGTGATCGAGATCGACACCCCACTCGATCTTCATTCGATCTCATTATTGTAAGAAATCTCGATCGTCCTATTTTTGTATGAATTCGATCGTATATACGTGACCGATACAATACACACATAGAAACTAAACTCACTTTTTAATTAAAGGTCTTTTTCTTTGGGCACCTCCGGAGGTCATTTGGAGAAAGAAAGTTCGACGTGGTAGGGAAAATTAGAGGATTGGGGCTCCTCATCTGGGGCGACTTTATGGTTAATGTCAAGTTCAAAGGCCACTTACGTCATAATCGAGAAATATGAAAGTGAAGGGCCTTAGTGTAACTTTGGTCTATATAAGCACGTATCATGAGCTAGGGTTTCATATCTGTCTAAGCCACTTTCGTTTTCTTTCTCAAAATACTATCTCATATTCTTGATCTTGAGTTATCAACTTTGATATCTTGTTTAGTTTTCATATTACACAAGATTCACATAAGATCAATCCTTTATTTGATCTTGTGATTCCGAGTGTCGAGAGATTTGTAGTGAGGTATAGATAACATCACCATGGGACTATCTAATTTCTTTTATATGTTTGATAGAACTCGTTTGAGGACTATCTTATGTTAGGCTTTTATATAGTGTGTGTGTGTGTGTTGGGGGGTTGTTTGGTAGAATAATTCTTGGTGTCATTGGTGATTGTTTGTTGATTTTATATTATTTTACATGGTATTAGAGTTACGAATTTGATTACTAGTGGTTATTTTAGATGTTTATGATAACTTGTCAGAAAAGTTAGGGGTTTCGGGATTCAGTGATAAATCTGGTGATTTGTGGTGTTATTTCATCGATTATGGTGGAATTTTCTGTTTGGGTTAAAGATCCGGTGATTTTGTAGGCATATTTATTAGGGTTTTCAATTTTATTGAAACCCTAATTTTGGTAATTTGGGGCTTTTGAGTTCTGGTGGTTTATTGGTTCAATTAGGCTCTTTTCGACCATTATCACTCTTGACAAAGTGAATTACAAGTGGTTTTGTGCGGTTTATCTTTCGTACATTGTAACACATCCCGCACCTTTATTTTTGTTCTTTTAAAAATTGGTGGATATGTTAAGGGTTGATTAATCCTTGAGAAGTTTTGTGTTGATTGGTGGATTAATTGTGATAGTGGTAACACTGAACGACCCTCGTATCCCTAACTCTCGGTCGAAAACGAAGCTACCTTCAAACCCTAATCGTTTCTTCCTTTTTCGTATTTGTTAGGTTTTTTTAATAGCTTCTTAGGGTTTTTGTTCCAGGTTTCATTTAATCGTTGCTGCTATAACTGTTTTTATCTGTGCTTATTGATCTGGTTCCTTGATCATGGTTTAGTTTTTATGCTTATTTGTTATAAACCCTAGTTTTCATTCTCGGATTGATTCAAGTTAGACGCCATTATCTTCTAGGTCTCTTGTGTTAAGATATATGGGTTTATGGTTGATAAGATCATGAAATCTGTTTTTTTTTGGATTCTGGTGGGGGTGGAGAGAGTAAGAAAAAATTGACAATTCGTTAGCTCCTTCGTTGGTTGGTATTAAGTCGATCATTAGAGTCGAGCATACTTCTGAATGCATGAGGTTGTTCCTAACTTGCATTACACTACTAACGTGGCTAATGTGGATAAAGTGGTACCTAATGATAATTCGAATGTTGTTGGGGATTCTGGGTTCGAGTGATAAAGTGGTAACTAATGATACTACCAACATGCATGGTCGTGATGGTGGGCTTATGTTGAACCAATATTTTGGTAATAGTGATATGAATGTTGAACAAGAAAAATACTAGGTCCACATAATGAAGGTGCTATATCTATTTGTGTTGCTCTTAAGTCAAAAAGTTTGGTAGGAATCGACTATGAATTCGGTTACCAAAGTTGCGACGAGTTTCAAGAGGCACTTTGTGGTGTTTATGATGCTAATGCTTCTATACATTCAAATGGTAATGTGGATAAGGCACCGCTACTAATTCTAATGTGGATGCTCCCCGACTTATGCTTCTAAAATCACCTTCGCCTTCTAATAAAGCTAATTTTCAATTTAATGATGAGATGTTACGTAAGGATGCCGACTATAATGCGAGTTTACCCATTTGTTTGATTAAGGAGGATAATGAATGATGAAAATTCGCTTTATGGGCATTTTATTGGGAAAAGACTTGCTTTTCATGTGATTGAATGGTTCGTGCGTAATAACCGAGGTAAATATGGTATTGAGAAAATTACAATGAACGCGAATGGTTTTTATTCTTTAAGTTCACGCCTCTAAAGGATGCCGAGGCTATTCTTATGGATGGACCTTGGATGATTCGTGGAATTCTATCTTCTCAATAATCGGTCTCCATCGGTAAGTCTTCTTAAGGAAGATTTGTCCTTTGTTCTGATATGGGTGAAGTTCCACGATGTCACTATGTTTGTTTATACTTCAGGTGGGTTGAGTTTGATTACTTCTAAAACTGGTATTCCTATGATGCTTGATTCTTATACTAATACCATGTGTTTGGAGTCATGGGGACGTAGTAGTTATTCAAGAGCTATGATTGAAATCAATGCTTCCAAGGATTTCCATGACAATTTAGTTTTGGTTGTTCAAAAACTCGTAGGGGAATGGTACACTAAGGAAACTATTTACATTGAATACGAGCGGGAACCACCTCGGTGTGGTACATGTTTGCTTTATGGTCATTTGAATGATGATTGCCCTAAAGCCGCTCCTAAACGTGTGGTTAATGTGACGGGTAATAAAGGAAAATGTCTGGTTTCTGGAGCTACTAAGAAGGTGTCGAATGATGGGTTTACTATTGTCAAAAGAAATTGCCCCGCTTATAAGTGGGTTTTTGGGGTTTCTAAGACCAAGAGAGTGGAGTATTATCCGGTTGTTATTAAGAATACAGCTAGTGCACTTAGACAGGTAGTTGGTTTGTCCATTGGGATTGGGCATGGACGAGGCTTCTCCTCCTAAAGACTCTACTAAGGTGGTGTCTATGTCTAAACAACCAAGTAAGGATGCTGAAGTAGTTAAAATGCCTAATGTCTTTGATGTTCTTGGTAATTTGGATGAGGACCCTATTGCTAGTATAGATTCGATTTTGATAATAGATCCGGGAACTTGGATAAACAGAAAGTGCTACTATTGATTCATTTGGCGATCCGGTGCTACACATATTGTTGAAAAGATTAATAAGCTTGAAAGTCAATTAATTGAGGGAAGCTTATACTTGTGGGTGATGATGAGAAACCGCTTCCTATGCAAAAGGCTAATGTGAAAACTATGCAAGCATCCCAAGTTCGTCCAATGTGTCTCCTCCTTGTATCAAGAGCACTCATAACATGGTTATGGAAGGAAAAAGGTAGGTAATCGTTAATATAAATAATGTCTAAAAACATTATTTCTATTTTTCGACACCTTTACGCTTTGATAATAACAAAATGTAAAATCGCCTTACGTCAAAATTGCCGTAAACAAGTTTTTAGTCGTAATATTCTATTTTGACGTAAATCACTCGAGGTAAAACAAATAAATTAAAATTTTGACAAATGATAATAGGATTAATTTTTTATTCAAAGACTTCATATTTTAAGGTGACAAAATAATTTTTAAAATACATTTTACAAATTATTTTGAATTAAAAGAAACATTTACCACTAAACATCCCCAAATAAACATTTACCACTAAAACAAAAAGATGAGCGCTTTTGTCCGGGACGGTACCACTAAATAGGGACGGCACTGTTAAATTTAACGGTTCTGTGAGGATCATTATTTTATGTTGTTCATATGATTCGAGAGATCTAGGATTATGGAAGAACAAGTTAGCCATTTTAGAGAGAAAGAGTAAATAGGGTAGTTTCTTGGTGAGAAAACACTATATGTGTTTATTAAAATGAAATTCACCAACCCTTCCCTTAGAGGAAGGGGTATTTATCTGACCAACATAACGCCACCTACAGTGTGGATCGTGCACACGATGGGTAAAGACCCGTCCGTCCTCCACGGTATTACTAAACTAACTAAATAACTCAGAATAACGTAATGTCTACGAGCTAACATATGCTAGACTATAGTTGGGGTGACCGACACTTCAAAATGGATTTTCTAAATCCCAACAATCTCCCCAAGGAGGTCACCCCATGAATTACATTTTGTATCCTAGCATTCTATAGTAAACTTCATGCTCGAGCTCAGACTTTAATTCTTCAATATCCATAATCTTTGTGCTTTAGTAGTGATTCTTCAAAGTCCGAATACTTTGCACTTCCAGTGGAGGTCTTTAACTGATCCATGACTTGGTGATCTTTGAGCTTTCTTTGAGATCATCAGCCACAACAAATCTCTGAATCATCCTTTGTTGTATCGCCTTCATGTGATGTTGTGATTTTTGGACCCACATGCTCACACTTCCTGGATCATGACATCTTTTCATCAAAGTAGCGGAAGCATTGTTGTATGTCTTTGATTGTCATGATTTTCTTCAATTAAGAGTGCGCCGCGAGCATGCGGTTATGAATTGACTTCTCAATATCGATCACCGCAACTGCTAAATTTTCCCGCAAACAAAGCTATCAATAAAACACACGAAAGTGTCTTTGTTCACTTCGTTGAATAGGTTGCAAGAACCACGGTTCCCGCTGACAATATAAATCTTCGCATGTGATCGTGTAGAATTCTAAGAATCTCCTTGATGTGGTTTCGCAGCTTGATTTAGCCGTTCTCAAACCGGAGCGTCCCAAAGTAGAAAACACGGAGTGAGTGAACCAAATAATCGAGATTCATCGATTGATGAAAATTGATTTGAAAACAATCGCGTATTGCTTAAGAGAATGAGTTTTGCAATACGACGAAGGTTTTATGAGAAAGATCAATTTTCAATCATAAATAATTTTGTTTGAGAAAATAACGCTACCGATGTGCCATGAGAAAAGAATTGTAGAGCACATCAAAAGGTTTTTCAAAAGTATCCGCTAATTCATTTCTGGACCAAGGTTGATTCAGAGTGAATCGCCCCATTGTTTCTATCCGCTTGTCACAAGCTTGATCTTTTGAAAAGATCTCACATGTCACCCACCAAGAGCTTGTTTGATTTTGGCTCTAGATGGATTTCCATCTTCATCGTGAATACTTTACATATCACTCGGATGTTCTGGCAATACCACGAGGATAATGCGAAAGACTCTCAATTATATATTCTCACTTTCCACATTGTGTGAAACAGTAAGTCTTCATTAATTGTGTGTCCTAGTGAGATTTATTATGATGATCTCTTGGCTCTAGACTCAATTGTGCACTTTGGTTTCCTGAGCGGAGACTAGGGAGAGGGTCTCCTTCTTCAATATCAACCATCTCTAAGAGAAAGTCGATAGATTATGTAGGTTCCCGTGAGAATGAAACAAGTCCTTTTAAGAGAACTTGAGTGGCTTGGAAAGTTTAGTGTAGGCCAACGGGTCCATGACATCTTGTCCTCAATACCTGCGTTACCTTAGTAACCACCAATAACATATGTATTGAACCCGGTTTACGCCTAAGGTTGAATTATTCGAGGGCTATTTCTTTTACCCTTTCACTTTTCATTTCGCTTTCATTCTTCAACCCATTCGGCTTACCGAGACTTCATTACTAGACCCTTGTTGGGTTTATTCCACCCTAGCTCTATCTCGGTCAAGACTCTTCCATTATTCTCACTTTTCTTTTTTTTCATCATACCTAAGGACTTCTACACTATCTAGTGGATTGTCCTCGGTAGATCACTCCGCTCAAGGGATCGTGGAACTAATACCTAACCTTACCATCCTTATAACTCCAATACATAAAGTAAAATGGTCGGTCTTGTGGTATAGTTCTTTTCTCCTTGAAACTAATTAAAAATCATTTGGAAAATCAATCAAGGTACTTGTGAATATAATATCAAAGCATTTTGTACCTTAATTGTTTTGATCAATTTTATAAATGCTCCCCTCAACATGTTCTATGTGATTTTGAAATTGTTTAGCACATGGAAGAAAGAGTACTTTGAAATATTTCCTTGATCACAATTTCCATAGAAAAGCCTTTTGATATTTTGGTAAATGCTCCCTCAATATATGCGTTGTTTATTTGAAATCATTTAGCACATAGAGGAAGGAGGTCTTTGAAGTACTTCCACGATCACACTTGCCATAGAGAAACCATCTCAAAATCAATCAAGGTACTTAAGATATTGAATCCTTTGTACCTCGATAGTTTATTATCTTTGAATGCCCCTCAATATGTGCATCGCTTAATGAAAACGCTTAGCACATATGGGAGAGCGACTTGTACTTTGAGTCATAAAAGATCACCTTTATCGATTTCATATTAAATCACATTCTCTCCCCCGATCAAAAATATCAAACCCTTTGAGATTTTGGATCCCGAGTGATTTAAACAGGTTTAGAAAACATGGGAGAAAATGTGGCCTGATTTAAACGCTCTTCTGGTTTTTGGATAAATGCTCATCCTCAACATGTGCATCATGTATATGAAATCGTTTAGCACATGGAGGAAGGAGTGCTTGTTTGAGTTTAAACAATTACCATTTTATCAGATTTGAGATTTAAATCACAATCTCTCCCCAATCAAAAATTTTAAACCTTTGAGATTTGTGATTCCAATTGATTTAAATCATTTAGAAAATTTTGGGAAAGATGTGCCTTGATTTTGAAATTAACCGATAAGGAACAATTTTTATATTTAAGATAGTTAGTGTCGTATGATAATTTTAAGAGATCTTTAAGTAAAAGAAAATTTTCCATTTTGAAAGATCTTTGAGTCTAACGAAAAATCATACCGACACGTAACATCAAAACTTTAGATCACCACTTCATAATGTACAAATGGACTCTTTTGAAGAAATATCGTTTGAAAATATTTAATTTGAAATCACTCTCCCCTTAATCGATGACCGTAGTCGTTGATTGAGGACATATGTTTTAACAAAATGGAGTCCGGTTGATTTTCAAAATTTTGAGTCCAACTTATTCTCAAACAATATTTTTCACCATGAGAAATACAAACATGGTATCATCCACTACTTGTCTTGCACAAAGATACATTATGTGGTTGAAAACGGAAGTTGCTTCAGCTTGTTGCCGAAAGGATGGAAGAAACCATCTGCGATGCAATGAGACCTCTGAAGTTGTATATAACATGCAAAATATCTACAGAGATCCGATTAAGTTCCGCTTTCTTTTTTTTCGACCCAAGATATAGTTGCCCTTTCCAATTGACACCCAATCATCCACTTATGTAGGAGCCGGAGCGGGAACATTCTTATAGACCATGTTATCTGCATATGTTAGTCAACACAAATAGACATACATACAGATATATGGTGGTCGAGAACACCCAAACAATAATCGACTAATACAATTCAATCTAACATCGAAAATCATTCAATCAGATCATATAAAGGCATGGGAATTATGTGTGAATATCAAACTCGAATCATCTAATCCTAACAATCATATCCCAGGCTCCTATCCATTCAAAGTTGGCAAACACCTTTTCGCTTAACTATATAGGATGATTAAATAAGTCTGCTATATGATATAAATGTGAAAACATTCTCCTCCTCAATCAATGACTCATTTTATGAGAAGTATAAAAATCGAAGTCATTGATTGAGTTTCCAAATTTTATGAAAACTCCAATTCGATTGATTTTTCAAACAACTCATTTTCCACCATTTTGAAAAACAAATATTTTTCTCAAGAATTTTAGAAAGAAATACATTTGTGTAGAATGACCATCTTTTGTCGACGTGCTTTCCTTATTTTGTTTTGGGATAAGTGCATGGAATTTATAAAATCGATTAAGTGTAGCACTTTCCTTTTTGAAAACGGTTGCATATTTGAAATAATAGCAAACCATTGTTTTGAAGAACGGGTTACGCCTAAAATAAGCGCAAGGCATAAGTTTGAGACATGTTTTGAAAATATTTACACCTTCGCTTGAACTTCATTTAAAGTCCCGTGCCATTATTGAATGACATTTCTAAGACCGTAGATGTTATCGATACGTAAGACATGTCTTGAGAAAACAATATTTTTGGTATTTTCAAATTTTCTGATTTTTATGGTTTTTTGTTGATTTTATATTTTTCTATTTGCTTTTTTCTGGTTTTATAATTTTGTATTTTGGTTTTTGAATAATATTTACAAAGAAGATGATATAATTTAAGAAGATGATGATACGAATACCGAGATAAGGATATCGAACAACACGTTGTAGAAGATAGAAATCATCGTCTCTTAAACTTTCACCACCAAAGCTTTCGAGGCCCCTGAATAGTCGTCAGAACTTTAACCTTCTAAAAGTGAGACTTTGGTAGCTACCCCCAAAACCGCAAATCTTCTTGTTGAGCAGTGATTGTACAATATATTGCACTACCGAGATTTAATGGTGATCAAGGTATGAGGGTGTATGTTCCAACCAAGATTGTCTTTCACGTGAGAATAAAATTACGAAGACACTACGTAAAGTGATTACGCAGGGTTTGACCTGCGAACCACCTCCCGTGAGAGTAAGTATGAGTTATGGTTGTATATGTGTGTGTAAGTAAAGAGATGAGTGTTGAGTGAGCTTACCATAATCCTCGCCGTCCAACCTATTTATAGTGGAAGAAATAGGGTTGAGGGCACCTCTCAATAAATGTCGGAGAATATGGGGCGTCCCATGTTTGTGGGTAACCGCTATGGCTTAGTGACCCACGTTCTCAAACTTGGAGGGAAAGCCATGAAAGAGAGGGAGATCGTGGGTTTGACCAAGTCAGGAAGATCTCCTATCCGTTGCTCCTTCGTCAGCCATACCCCGAAGGGCTTAAGACTTCGAATGGCGAATTCCCCGTAGGTAACCTTCGTGTGCACGAATGGTTTGACGCCCACGAACATTCGGGAGACCTAACTTGGGCCTTCTTCCAGAAGGGCTTCGACACATCTCGAAGGGGGGTCCGTTGAGCTGTTCAGAGGGTACATCATCAAGCCCCCCAGTCGAAAGTGATGCATATGAACGAGGAGGCATTGCTTTTGACTTCATCCTGCGAATAAAATCAACCGTGCATTGCGAAGTTTATCATAAACAAGATGATCATGCTTTAGCTCGCGCATTTAATGCTACCTAAACCATTTATCTACCCGCTACAAGAAATCCTTATCCCCATTTACTCGGTTGACCAAAACAATTTTCAAAATTAAAAAGTCTTTTGAACTCCGGATAAGGTAAACCGAAATACACGTGTGCGGTTGAAACAAAGGTAGAAAGGGTATTTAAAGCGAGGTTGAGGTAACCTAAAACACTTTACCCTCTTCGCCTACCTTTTAGACACGATTGCTTGCTACCCATCAAGAGCTTCAACAAAAGGTAAAGTCTCCTCCTATCTTCTCGTAGCATAAAATAGTTATGGATACAAAATTTATAATTAAACAACAAAATGCACTTTGACCGCTAAGGAGTTACATGATCACCTTGTTGACACCCAATCTCCTGTGAGTTTAAAGTCATGTTACCCAAATCAAACTAAGGTATTTTGATGCCCTCAAGGCTTCAGTATGCTATATACCCACTCTTTTAGCCATTTAAATCTTAGGATACCTATCCACCCTCCGATCTTAGAGTTAATGCCAGACACGAAGTGCATATCTCTCGATTTAACCCCTTTGGTTTAGCTAAGCTTACCACATTCATTGTTATGTGTAAAGCTTATGGCTATGAACCAAATCTTAAGGGTTTAGCGTATTTTGAACCTTTACCCCGTGAAAATTGGTTAACTCTTGCAAAAGGCTCAAGGAGATGTGCCTAATCTTGTTACGAGGCCATACACAAACATAAGGGAATGGAAGGGTAGCGTCTTTTATGTTCGTGAGCACCATTGTACCATTCGACTATCCAAAGATTTTGAATAAGGAATTTATGTTTGATGCAAAACGCTTTAATGACCCCTACCTTATGAGGTCCGGAGGAATCCGTGTTATCGCAGTATGGCTAGGTATCCTGCAGATGTTCAAGCCTTCCCGAGCTAATTATGTATATGGTTGGGATTGCACACAATAGGGAAGGGTCTCCCAAAGCCCATGATCATTTATCATGGAAAAGTATGCTTCCACTTTTATTTAAGTAGGACCAATGTAGCAATCGATATTTATCTTTTCTTGTTCCTTTTTTTTTTGTAGAAATGGTGTTTAGGAACTTCATGCATCAAGACTTTGATGAAGACTTGAGCTTTATGCTGGAGAAAGTCAAGAGTCTTACGGTGTTGGTTCACCTTCACCTCCAATAACAACGATGTGGACACTCCCGAATAGAGTCATTGCCTCAACCCTCACAAGCATTCTTGGAGGGTCCCTCCCAATTGGTTGAGAGCATGGCGATTCGGACGATCCTTCTGGAGGAGGAAGTGTAAATCACCGGCTCTACAGCATAGGCAGCGGGTTAAATAGTAGGAAGGAAACAATGGTAAAGCCATCAACCGCTACCAAGAGAAAGACTCCTCTCCCAAAGATCCGGATCTAGAGTCGCATGCGACAAAAGATTGTCAAGGAAAGAAAGCTATGAAATCGCCTTTGCATTCACGGATGATTTGAGGAGATGCATGGTAAGCATTTGACTTTAAATTATATAAAATACTAATTGTCATGACTAACTTTGCCTCGATGTACTATATTGGTCGCAGTCTTCCCGACACGAAGGAGCTTCGAATGCCTTGGCTCGCCACCGAATTGTGGATCATGTCACCCTCCTCAAGAGAAAGGATTCACGGACAATATGTCCATCGAAGGGTTTGCGATCCGCACGATAAAAGTGTCACGAGGCGGTGTCTTTGGACAACCAGTTGAATTGCCGGACAAGGAATTGCTTCATGCGATGGACGAAGTCAAGGCAATAGATGGATGTTATGCCGAGAGGAGAAGCTACGAGACCAAGTATATGCCGAAATGGAGGTAAAGTGTGATGAAATTGAGAAAGATATTGAGAAGAATCCTCTCATCCAAGACATCCGAGATAAGATAGCGAGTTGACAGCAGAGTGTGGCAAACTCGGGTCGAGGAGGCTAAGGTGGTGAGTAGGGGTGAAACGAGCCGAGCCGAGCTCGAGCTCGCGAGCTCGAGCTCGGCTCGTTATATAAAATGCTCGAGCTCGAGCTCGTTTCGAGCCTCACATTTTGAGCTCGACATCGGCTCGTGAAACTTTTCACAAGCTCGAGCTCGGCTCGTTAACACAAAACTCGACTCGTTAACACAAGGCTCGAGCTCGTTAACACGGTTATACGATAGAAAATATATATACGTATATATTTTAGGGCTCGCTTAGGCTCATGAGCCTAAACGAGCTTTGTATAGAGCCGGGCTCGAGCTCGATTATTAAATGAGCCCAACATAGGCTCGAGCTCGGGCTCGAGCTCGCTTAGGCTCGGCTTGTTGAGCTTTCACCGATCCGATCCCGAGCTTTCACGAGCGGCTCGGCTGCTTCCACCCCTAGTGGTGACCCTCACCGCCAAAATGTTGTGTTAGAGGCTAAGTATGCTAGCTTGGAAGGTGAGAGGTTAGGCTTGAAGAACTAGAGGTGAAAATGAGAGGAGATTGATGGCCGCAGATGAGGTATAAAATGCTCCAAAAGGACCGTGTTGAGGTCGTATCAAAAGTGGTGCCATACATAGCCATGGAACTATATCATAGTGATGAGGTGGGGCCGTGATGTGGAAAGTGATCAAGGCAACTATCTTCTATAGACGGTGCTTGGCTTTGGAGGAGGTGGCTAAAACAGTAAGCTCGTAGACCTCTCCAGGTTGACTACTACCATCCCTCATCTAAGGCGAGAATATGAAGAGGCGGAAACGATTTGCAACCGCAGAGTACCCTTCTTGGTGAAGTTACCAAAGACCCCATGGCACCTCTTGAAGACCTCCTATCGAAGAAGCCGCAAGAAGATCAAGCCTCGCAACCCCAACAAAGAAGACATGCCTCTACCAAGCCTCGCCTCACTCTTCCATCCCAACTCCATCTCCTCGAAGCAAGAATGAAGGCGACTGTTGGCGATAATTTGGTTCAAGGGTATGTGACCTTTTAAAACAATTTAATGTTTCTTATGTCGTTGGTGCATTACTTTAAACAATTGATTGTTTGTGATGCATGGCTTCGCCAAAGACAATTTGAACGAGGCTTCACCTCAGATACAAGGATAAGTGCATAGGCCCTTCTTTTGAATGCTATGGGTGGGAAAATATTCCCGCACACTTAATTTAGGATATTGGATTTCACTTACATATCATAACATTAACACAATGAGCATATAGATGATTTTAGAGAGAGAAAGTGGGATATTCTAGTAAGAGAAACTTGTAGAATATTAGATTACCAAAGAACATCCAACCCTCTACCTTGCAAGGTAGAGGGTATTTATAGGTTACAAACTAAGCGACCTCTGACGGCTGTGGATCGGGGATACGGTGGGTAAAGACCGTCCTTCCTCCACGGTGTTGCACTAAACTAAACTATGCTACAAACTAACTAATAAACTCTAAATAACGAAACTAACGACAAATCTACGAGCTAACTTATGCTAGATAATAGTTGGGGTGACCGACTCTTCACTATGGAATTTTCTAATTCCTAACAATCTCCCCAAGGAGGTCACCCCATGTTTTACATTTCAAATCCTAGCATTCTATTCTTGACTTTGTTCTTGAGCTCGTAGACTTTAATACTTCAACCGCAATCTTTGTGCATAAGTAGTGCAACTTCAAAGTCGCATAGATTTGTACTTTAAAGTGGAGGTCTTTAATGATCCATGAGATAATAATTATGAGCCATCTTTTGAGATCATTAGCTATGAAAAATTCTACGAGACATCCATTGTGGTGTTGGTTTCTTGTGATGTTGTGACATTCGGACCGACATGCTCACATTTTGGATCATGATATCTTCTCATCGAGTAGCGGAAGCTTTAGTTGATTCATGATATTGGCGGCGTAGCGAAGCATGGAGTGAAAATATCGAGTCATTGATGCACTAATCATGATTTCTTTTGAGATGAATGTGTTAAGTGAGCATGCGGCTATGGATTGACCGCTTCATTACGATCATTTGCAAGCGTCGGGTGTACACGCATACAACGATTAGCAATAAATCGCGCGAAAGTGTCTTTGATCACTTCGTTGAATTGAGTACACGACCCACGGTTCCCGTTGATCGATACATGTCTTGCTGTGATCGGTATAATTCGAAGAATTTCCTTGACGGGGTTTCGCGGTTGCTCTAGCTGTTCTCAAACCGGAACATCTCAAAGAAGACAACACGGAGTGAGTGAACCGGTAATTTTAAGTCCAGCGATTGATGAAAAGAGATTTGAAAAACAATCGTGTATTGCTCAATAGAAATTGTTTTGCAATACAACGAAGGTTTTATTGAAAATCAATTATCAATCATAAAACACCTTTTGGTTTGAAAAATGAGTACACGGTCGATGTGCTAAAGAAAAGAGTTGTTAAGCACAAAGACCGGTTTTCAAAGGTATCCGTCAATCCATAACTGAACGAGGATTGATTCAAGAGATTGAATCGCCCCATTGTTTACATTCGGTTGTCACATGGTTGATCTATATAATAGATCTCACATGCCACCTACCGAGGAGCTTGTTTGATGTTGGCTCGAAGGTTTTCCATCTTCATTGTGAATATGTTCACATATCACTCGGATGTTACAGCAATACCACAAGGATAATCGTGGGACTCAAGATATAATCTCTCTTTCCACATTGTGTGAAGCAGAGAGTCTTCATTGAAAGTGTCCTAATGAGATTTATTGATGATCTCGTGGCTCTAGACTCAATTTGTGCATATTTGGATCTGTCTGGGAGACTAGGGAGAGGTCTCCTTCTTCAATATCAACAATCTCTAAGAAAGTCGATAGATAATGTCGGTTCCCGTGAGAATGAAACAAGTCCTTTTAAGAGGAACTTGAGTGGTTTGGAAAGTTGAAGTGCGGTCGTCCTTTGGGTCCATGACGTCTTGTCTTCAATACCGATGTTACCATCGGTAGCATATGAATTGAACCGGTTTACGCCTAAGGTTGAATAAATGGAGGCTATTTGTTTTCACCCTTTTCTCATTCAATTCTTTTAATTCTTCAACCCCTTGATTGCTTACGAGACTTCATAGCAAGAACCTTGTTGGGTTTGTTCGATACTTGCTCTATCTCGATCCGCACTCTTCCCATATCTCACTTTTCTCCTTTTATCATCATACCTAAGAACTCTACACTAACTAGTGGATAGTCCACTGGTAGATCCCTCGGTTACGGCGGATCATGGGAACCAATACCTAACCTTATCATCCTTATATCACCATACATAAAGTAAAGTTGGTCGGTCTTTTGGTATTGTTCATACGCCATATGGAACCAATTGAAAACCATTTGAAAATCAATTCGGATACTTGTGATATATTATCAAAGCATTTTGTACACGAAATTGTTTTGATATTTTTAGAACGAGAACTCCCCTCAACATGTGCATCAAGTATTTGAAAATGTTTTGCACACGGAGGCAAGAGAAAGAATTAACTTCTTTGATTACCATTTTCTAAAGATATCAACATCACTTCCCAAATCGAATCGGTAGATAGAGCATTTTAGGGGAAGGATGAGGTTTTCATGATTTTGCTCCCCTCGATATGTGCTTCTAGGTTTGAAAAGAGTTTTGCACATACTAGAGGAACCCTTTATATTGAAGTGCGGGCATGATCACCAAGCGATTAGAAGCCATTTAACATACAATCAAGGTACCTTAGAAAAGCGGAAAATTGTGTACCACGAAGTCTTGAATTTGTTAAAGAAAAATGCTCCCCTTAATATATGCTTGAGATTCGAAAATTGTTTAGCACATATTAGAGAGCGGTATGCACAAAAGCGGTCATCTTTTAATCATCTTTCATATTTATATCACATTTTCTCCCAGATCAAAATTTCAAATCCTTTGAGATTTTGGATCTCAAGTGATTAAATATGTATGAGACAAAAACATTTGTTGGAGAAAAATGTGTCGGTTTTATATGAAAAGAAGAAGACACCACTGAAGTTCCCTTTTTGAAATAAGAGGAATCCACGTACAAAACCTATCGCTATTACATGCATTCTGATGGTTCAAAGTTAGTACACCACATAATACAGATTTAATACATAAGAGATGGAGTCCCAAAGATGTCTTTATTCCGTTCTACGAAGAAGTTTGTAGTGACCATCCGAAGCCTTCCACCAACAAAACTTTCAAGGTGCGGAAGATCCTTCGTGTCTTGAGTCTTCGATACGATTGCGACAATGAAATGTTCACACCTCTTCAAGTCATCATCGGTCAAAAGTAGTCTTAACCCAAGATTTCATATCAATTTTGACTTCTTTCACTCACGGTGTCAAGTTCTTCTTGACCAATTTGAGCGTACCGTCACTAAACTTGTAGAGCTCACATAGTCTCATAAGCATCGAGTCCCATATCTGTCGATAAAGATGGCGGCTCTCGGGGTGTCGAGGACTTTGTATTCATGATGAAATTCATGCCTGTGGCACTCCATTGAGGACATGTAAGGTTTATCTGGTTTGGTAGCTTTCCATGCCGAGTTGGAAGTCCTCAACTCGTTTCGAATGACTAAGCCTCGAATCCAAAAGTAATGACGAGATAGGGCCTTTTCTCACGGACGGGCAAATGCTCAAGGTGTCCTTGAATATTCGGAAGGTAGAGATCTTGAAATCATTCGGAGAAGATGTTTGAAGTCGTTTTCTTCAATAGTATATTCTTTCAAATCGATCTCTTAAGGACAATCTTCATCAAATACTCATATCCATATATCGGGAAGATCTCTACGAACCACACTTAAGATACAGACTCGGATCTAACATTCTTGCGTCTTTTATCGACACTATGTCTTTCAATATAGAAGTTCTTCTTTTGTACCACCGGTGTGAAATACCATATGATGCGGCAATGTCATATTTAAGTTCTTCATTGACCCGAAGCGATCGGGAACCATCTGTTCAAGCCCACGATCGAGTAGGTAGCGACTTTCATCTTGGATATTGATAGTGCGGGTCTTCTTTCGTGAGTGACCACAAAGATAGTCAAGTCATGGTTGAAGAAGAATTGACTGAATGGTCATCGACCGGGTTCACCACCAAGAGGAAGAGATTTGTGAACATTGAGCGGCTAATTTGCTCACGACTTGGTCATTGAGCATCTTATGGCATTCTTCCATTTGGTATTGAAGTTGATTGGCATCGAATGGAAGACCTTAACAATTTCATAAGCGGGTCCTTCAAGATCTCTTGGAGTTAAGGATGAGATACTCTTACATTTACAAAACCATTTAATGAAGCTTCCCATATCACCGATAAAGTGAAGAAGAGAGTCTTGTTGGGTTCTTCATAATTCTTGGTGATAGTAGATACCAATTGTTGTCGGGTATCATTGAGTCGGACTCGAGGATGGACCATGTAGGTTACGGAGAAGGAGGTCTATCTTCAACGATACAACTTTGAATTGTGTCCCTTGCGGTGCAACTACGGATGTCTTTGGGCGTTTACACGCGGTAATCATCAAACCAATCTTCTTCGATGGCTTAGGAATATGCTTAGTTGATGCATCATCTTCATGATTCGACTCTGTCATGACATGCGACTCTTCGTGAACCATTTGAGCATCGGGAAAGGAGGTGGGTGTGGATGTGAACCTTGAATCAACCGTCGTCCAAGCGTGATTTCTTATGAGTGCCTTGTTTACTTGTAGGACTTGATTGATTGGAAGGTTTTGGCGGTGATGATGGTGGTTGTGGTGGAGGTGTGTTGGTTGTCATAGAAGGTTCACCGACTCGAAGTTCAGCGCCCCGTTGGTGGTGGAGGTGGAGGAGGATCTTCTGGTCTTTCTTCAATGTTTCCAACACAATAGCTCTCCTTTTCCTTTTAGCTTCCTTTTCCTTGATGTCAATCATATCTGCTCATAATTGTCGAACTTAATGGATTCTTCAAGTGCCTCATAGAGTTTCTTGTGAACCTCATGCTTGTCCTCTTGACTTCATACATCTTTTCACACAGGCTGCTCTCATATCGGTGATAGGTAGGTCCTTGAATCGTCTAAAGTGGGCCTCCATTGCCCATTCCACGGCATCCTTGACTTCCCCTTCAATGGCGGGCAACCCCTTCATTGAAGTTGAGGTGCTCGATCTATAGACACGATCCACAAGGAATCAGCATTTAGGAAGTTGCCTTTCAAGGGCTTCTATCCTTTTCTGACTTTGTCGATGGTTGATCGAGGTAAGGATGCGAGGTGGTGAAGGTGGTGGAGCATCCACATCGGCAAGCTGTAATAGCGAGTTCGGGGGTTGGTGACGATGTAGGTGGTGTTAAATGCAGTTGATTGAGCGGGTTTGGGAGGTGGAAGTTCGGTTGTGAGTGAAGATCTTGACATCGGAGGAATTGTTGATGTATCTTCTTGAATGTTGACCGTAACCATGGATTGTGCGGTATCTAAGGGTTTGTCATTTATGTATTGATCTCGAAAGTGAAATCATATCGAAGTCCTTGAGTGAAGATAGAGAGTTGGTAGGCGATTTGGTTCATCCATCGCAAGGTCTCATCGGATCTTGTCTCAAGATTCTCCTGCGAGCCTTTTTGCAGCAGGCGTCAACATTACGGCGATTGAGTCTCACTAAGTGTAAGGTTTTCTTTAAGCGTTTGGGCACTTTGTCCACTCCAGTTGTTCTTTAGCGAGGAGATGATTATGTTCTTCTCTTGACTCATATTGATTGGTGGTGCTTGATGGAGATGATGAGATTGTTAGAAGCATGTGGCGGCTTGTTCGGTTTCAACACTAGCAACCCTTTTCCTTTGTCTTTTATGGTTGAGGTGGATTGTCGAGGCACTTGATCGGGTTCTCTTAACACGATTCCACCTCTTGGGGCTTTCATATTCGACTCTCTAGGCTTTCTTTGGATCCCCAGTTGTAGAGCGACATCATCTTCATCAACTACCTTGGAGCTATTCCTTGCTACCTCGGTATTTTCACCAATTTCTTTTCCACTTTCTTTCTTTTCTTTATGCTTTTTGGATGCGGAGTCAATGTTGAGATCTTTCGCGTCTCTTTTTAGGAAGAGGCATAAGATGCTTTAGAGCGAGATGGTCTTGGGAGCATTGGGTTGTGAGGAGTGGGTGTGACATTAGAGATGATCGGTAGCAATTTTCATGTATTGTTTGAAGTAGTCCTTTTCTTGATATCATCCGTGAGTAGAATATCGAGAATTGGCAATCAAATATTTCTTTATCCATACCTCTAGGAACATATTTGGGTTTCCTAAAACAAATTCATCTTACGCTTTGTGTATAGTTGATTCGGTCCTAGGATTGAAGTTGTGATTTTGTTGCAAGAAGCTGGATAACAAGCTTTGAAAATCGGATCTTTGGGAATCACAAGCTTGTTACATTTCTTTCGACCTTGAGCTTTGTTACGAAAATTTGTTCTATCGAGATATGAATGTGTTCATTGATAAGGAAAATTCTTCCCAAATACGATCGAGACATTCACATCAACCCTATTGACAATGCCCATAGAATTTGCAAGATGGGAATTCTCACTTTATCGAATCGATGTTTTGCGGATAAGCACAAGTTGAGAATAGTTGTAATAGCTCTCGGGGTTGATACATGTGTCCGGTGATGATGTCGGATGCTCTTAAAATCTTGTTACGATAATGACCCAATTAGAAAGACAATCGGATCGTCGGCACGGTGGAGATTCAGAACGAAGGTTAGGGTTACATGGGGTGATTCCAAGAGCCTTGCTCAGAATAGCAGAATCAATCGTGAACTCCCTGTCATCCAGTTTGCAAGAGTATTGAGCTGTGATTTTGTCCCATTGAATGGTGTTCCAGAATTGTTGAATGTAAATGGTGGGAATTGAGCATTGCTTGGTAATAGCACCGAAGAAGTTTGTGTTCTTGAGGATGTCAATAGACACTTTGAGTATCGGATTTTGTTGTAGCTTTTGTAGGTCCACATAACAGTTACTTTTTCCAATATCAGCCCATTGACTCACAGGAAGGATTTCTTCGTCGAGAGAACTTTGGATGATGCCGAAGGGTAGCGCTCTTTTCGGGGTTTGAACTTGCCATTGATGATCGAGTAAACATACAATCAACGATAATGATTGGGAGCGAGTTAGATAATAAATGATAAGTGAGACAACATTGAGAGCACCCTTATGACATAGACACATAGAAATAGTAACTCGGAAGAGTCCCCAAAACACATATAGAGAATGATTGAGTGGCATAAGTGAGATATTTCAATGAAGTAGAATCCTTTAGATAAATTTTCACTCGACGAGTTGATAAGGGATTAAAAGGTTAAAGAGTGCATTGCAAAGGGATCATGTCATAAGCCAAGATACAAATGTAGAAGTGATATAACAAATATGCATGAGGCAAAAGTAACATTTGGTTGTCGTGAGAGAAACCAAGTACCGTTTGCCTAAGCGAAATGTCATAGCAGATTACATAGAGTATGTTGACTCAACAAGTTGAATCGGGAGATCCTAAGTATTGTGAGAATGAGATCAACTTTAGCAATTAACCTTTAAACATTTTAATAACCCTAGACCCTAAAAATCCACCAAACATGTCTAAAGTTATAGATAGACAAATTTGTTAAGCAGGACTAATTAGCAACATGAAAGTGAACAATGTTGCTAACTTGTAAAGACAAGTCGCCATCACTAGTACCACAGACAAGTCGCTAATAGTTTAGCTCTTTAAGTCGCTATATATGCTAATTAAGCTAACTTGTAAGGACAAGTCGCCATGAGCGATAACAAAACCAAGTCGCTACAAATCATTAACTAAGTCGCTAATGTTACTAATTAGCTAACTTGTAAAGACAAGTCGCCATGAGCGATAACAAAACCAAGTCGCTACAAATTTGTTAACTAAGTCGCTAATGTTACTAATTAGCTAACTTGTAAAGACAAGTCACGACAACTAAGTCGCTACCCAGTCGCCAAAATATAATAAACTAATTAGCCACGACAACTTAGTCGCTAAGTTGAGTGCTAACTTCGCCACGATGAACATTCAAGCTAAGTCGCTACCAAGAACAACGTTAAGTCGCCATCAAGAACACTCATAATAAAAAAAGCAGACGACCCAAACCACTAATCATTCACCACGGTTCATGAAAACAAATTAACGAGCAATCAAGATAAGATATACCAAACAATTTGTACACTTTCAACATCATAATAACAACAAAACACGATTTCATGATAAATCGAACCTAGGTGGGAATCAAGCGGTCACAAATCACGAGCTCGAAGGGATGCGGTTAAAAGACAAGTTAGAAACTAGACACAAACGCATAAGAGAGAACAAATAAGGAGAAATTCAAGACGTACCACTTTAAGTCGCTAGAATGAACAAATTAACTTGACGAGAAAAGAAGAAAAAAAAACGAGAGAGAAGAAAAAAAAACTTATTTGAGAAAATATAGTAAGTCGCTAGGGGTATAGGAAGGATCTTTGGCAATTTGACACATTCGGTCCCTGTGGTTTTAAAATGAAGTGTGGTAAGTCGCTAGTGTAAAACTATTTTGGCTATTTGACACATTCGATCCACATGGTTTAGAGGCAAGAGTGGTAAGTTGCTAACAAGGATTTTAGACTAAGACTCTAGCATAGATAATCACAATGATAACCATGAATCAAATAAACATTTAATCAAATAAGCATTTAATGCAAGGCACTCAATCATGGGTACACAAGGATAATCACATGAGCAAGATCGACCACAACCTATAAGCGAGAGAAACACCATAACGAGATAGTTACAAAAGCATAACAGTTAGTCACAAAAGCAAGACCGACCACAACTTACAAATGAGCAAACATCATAACCGACCTGAAGCCAATGGCATAATAAAGAAAAACTAATACAAAATCTCCCCTCAATCAATGTCATCAAAGACCATTGATTGACATTAACAATCCGTTATAAAACAAGAATATATCATTTGTTCGAACTTCATCTATGATCCGTGCCATTATTGAATGACATTTCTAGGACCGTAGATGTTATCGATAACAAGGAATGTATTCTTTATTAGATTGAGGAAAATGATAAAATTGTGAATTTAAAAAATGACATATATAAAAATTTTTTTTTTTTTTTTTTTTTTTAAACTTGATTTATATATATATAAAAAGCGAGTCTGATTCAAGATGAATAGGAGTCAAAGTAAAGGTACATCAACTACGGCAAGCTATAGCTCTGAATGAGCTATGTTCATTTCGAAGGAACCAAGTCATGAAGTTCTGATTGAGTTGAGCATTGTACGAAAAAGGCGAGAGCACATTGTCTTTGGAAGCACATGTAGAATTACACATAGAAGGGTTAGTGACATGTTTAATCTCACATTTGGATGCATCACGATATAACACAGACGTATCATTAATGGGGATCCTATTAGGTTCTACATTCTTGAAGAGTTTTCTGTGGGAATCCACTTGAGGCATGATCTAGGAATGTAAGTTCGTTTAAGTCTGTAAACTTAAAAATGCGCGGTGGGAATCCATTTGAAACCCATTAGTTGAACTAAATGAGTGCCTGACCTTGTTTTGACTATTTGTTCTTTTGTGATTAGAGTATTTCTTAGGGATTGATCGATCAAATGTTAAATCTTTGTTTTGTATGAGAGCTAGTGTACTTATTGCATTTACGATCGAGAGTATTGAACAAAAGTCGAGGTTTGGGATTCATCATATCGAACTAGGCAATGAAGTGGTGGTTTTGACAAAACAGATATATTATCAACTTGGGAGGAAAGCTTAGATTTCGATGGTTTAACTCTTTCGGACCTAAAGGCATTAGGTTGTTTAATAAGCTGTTCGTTTGAGTGGTTACGAGCAGTTGACTTTCCTAAAGTTGAAGGTTTTGCAAACTTAGTGTTCATCCTATTTCCAATAGACTTCCTAAGCTCATTTTTAGGGCAACAATATTGAAGCTCTTATCACGAATTTGGGCTTTGAGGTCATCAATGTCTTTCATCAAGAGGTTAGATTGATTGACTAACTTAGAATTTGTTTCCTCAAGGTTCATTCTTAAATGCTCATTTTCTCTTAGTAGGTTGGACACACAAAGAGCAAGTTACGAATTTCTAGATTCTAGTGTATCACTCATCTCATGTGAGTCATATTTACGGACTTACGAAGAAGTAATTTGATTGCCAATGGTGAATCTTTGTCACGAATCGGGATTTTAAGCGATTAATTTCAAAAATTCTCGAAATGCGGAAGTTCTGATTAGTACATGGTTTTTGCATAAAACATTTCATCCTTTTGTTGTATTTCAATTTGCAATGAGATACAATGTTTTCAAGAATTGAAAATTTGTTTGAAAGCTCATCATATACCCTTTTTCAATCATGTTATTTGCATTAGATTCGGGTAAAACAAAGATTGATTCCACGATGTTATGTTCGAGTAAGAGTCGGTACCTTTTCATGAGAATTTATGTGATCGATTAAGTGTACCTTATCGATTGATACCTTTTCGACTACGAGAATTTGAGATCGATCTTGTTCTCTTCATCCTTTTCATTACAAGCGAGATTACGCAATCGGTGTCATTATTTGGTTCATTGGAATGTTGCATGACATGTCACAATTGCTCCATGGTGTCTCTTGGCACTCATTCAATTCATTCGACTTGTTATTCTCTTTTGCGACTTCCTTGATGTATGTTTCCATATTACTCATAAGTTGAATAAATGAGTTTACGAACTCATGAATTTCCATTCCGTGTGTTTCTTGAAAGATATTCCGGTCATGATATCATCAAAATCGAGGAGTATTCTTCCGGATAAGTGGTGAAATTGATTGAAGATAGTTTGAAGAAGCGGCATGAGACTCATCGGTTGAGAACTTTTCTTTGGTAATTTGAATCCTCGATCGTTCTAAGTTAAGTAAAGCAGTTCTTGTCAAAGTGGGAAAATCTGACGAAGGATGGCACAACTTATTCGATCCATGGTTGTAGATAAGAGTAGTTTGAGAAGGTGGTGAGATGTTGAAAGGGCTCCTTGGTGCATTCCATATTCTTAGCATCATTTGCAAACATTAAGAGTGACTTATTTGAGTTGTTACGATTAATCGATCTTTGAATCATTAAATGTATGGCATTCGGTAAGCATTACATTTCACTATTACGTCTTTGTGTCATAGAGAGCAAGTACTTTGGTGATTAAAGGATCCGTGATGGTGACATTGTGTTATTTTGAATTACTCCCAAGTTATTGGAAATCGGTAGCAAAATACCAAGTATACAAGATGTTAGTATCAAATTACGAACCCCCAGTCGCTAGAGATTTTGAACCAACTCGCTAGCAACTAAATAGCAATAATCCCAGTCGCTAAATCAACATCCAAGTCGCTAAGTACAAGTCGCTAATCCTCTAGTCGCTAACACCAAGTCGCCAACACCTAATTAGCTATACCACCAAGTCGCTAAACAATTGCAAGTCGCTAAGTAGTAACTCGCTAAGCCTTAAGTCGCTAGCAAAATTTTGGCGACAATTAAGCTAATCAAGTCGCTAAAGATTCAAGTCGCTAAAGAGCAACTCGCTCTGAGACCAAGTCGCTACCACCAAGTCGCTACCCGTGGTGGAAAGTCCACTACTTGTCTTTGATAGTCGCTGGGTCTAAGTCGCTAGCTCCAAAGCGTAACTCGCTACAAAATTGCAAAGCAAGTCGCTCTGAAGAATGAAGTCCGTATGTCAAGTCGCTAGCAAGAAAAACCACATAAACATCACTTTTCAATCCAAAACAACCCAACCAAGATGATTCAAGCTTACCAAATGAAACCCTAAACACTTGTGATGATTCTAAACATAAAAGTACTAACAAAATCCAAACTTTAACACAAGAAATCAACCAAATGATGCACAAACCACTAAACTTTTCAAACTCAAAACCACCTAAAACCACTAGAAATCCAAAGATGTGCAAGATATGATCTAACCATGGCTCTTGATACCAATTGTAGGATATTGGATTTCACTTACATATCATAACATTAACACAATGAGCATATAGATGATTTTAGAGAGAGAAAGTGGGATATTCTAGTAAGAGAAACTTGTAGAATATTAGATTACCAAAGAACATCAACCCTCTACCTTGCAAGGTAGAGGGTATTTATAAATTACAAACTAAGCGACCTCTGACGGCTGTGGATCGGGGATACGGTGGGTAAAGACCGTCCTTCCTCCACGGTGTTGCACTAAACTAAACTATGCTACAAACTAACTAATAAACTCTAAATAACGAAACTAACGACAAATCTACGAGCTAACTTATGCTAGATAATAGTTGGGGTGACCGACTCTTCACTATGGAATTTTCTAATTCCTAACATGCTTTCTGAATAATGGACCTTTCGGCGAACTTAAACTAGTACTTCTTTGGTGAGATGGGTGAAGGCCATAGAGGCCGGCTTGCTCGATGCATCCGCCTTCTTGTTACGATTCCTACGAATGTGTTGGATGGTGTAGGAATCGAAACTATCCAGCATCTCCCTTGTTTTGTCCAAGTATTGCTTGATGACTGGCTGCCTTGCTTCATAGGAGCTTGTCACTTGGTTTGCCACCAACTGAGAATCTACAAAGATGGCAAGAGCTTTGACCTCCATATCTTTGGCTAGTCGAAGGCACGCTGTCTGACCCAGATACGCTTCATTGTTGGTGGCTTGAACTCAAACCGAAGGGCATATGTATACTCCTTCCGGGGTGACCGACCAAAGTAGACCGCCCGAACCGTCGAGCTTGATGCTCAAAATCGTATAAAGCTTTCAATCATCTTGTACTTCGATGAGTTTAGCCTTAGGTTCTTCCTTTTATGTTCTCGGTTCAGAAGGTATTTCTGCCAAGAAGTCTGCGAGAATTTTCCCTTTAATAGAGTTTTGACCTTTGAACTCTATTTCATGCTCCCCAAGCTTGATAGCCCATTTTGCCACCCTTTCAGACTTTTCAGGCTTCGACAAGATCTGCTTGAGTGGTTTGTCGGTTAAGACTGTGATTGGGTGGGCCTGGAAATATCGTCGGAGCCTTCTTGCTGCTTAGATTAGAGCCAATATCAGATTCTCCAACGTGGGGTAGTTAACCTCTACTCCTTACAAAACCCTGCTAACAAAGTAAATGAGGATTTTCCTTTTGTCCCTTTCTGCCATTAAGACCGCGCTGATGCTCTCCATTGAGGATGCCAGATACATAAATAACAATTCGCCTTTGATTGGGGCGGTAAGTGTTGAAAGTAACTCTATGAACTCCTTCATCTTTTGGAAGGCGGCTTCCGCCTCTTGACTCCATTTGAATGTTTTCTTGTCGACTCAAACTTTAAGCTCCCTTCGACAAGAATCGACTCAATATGACCGACTTCCCATTCAAGCTTTGTACATCCTTTAAACATTTCGACTTGGAGATCCGTAATTGCCTTGACCTTAGAAGGGTTAGCTTTTATCCTCGCTTTGTAATCAAATGCCCGAGAATTGCCCTTCTTGACACCAAAGAGCCTTTTTTAGGGTTTAGTTTATGTTGATCGCCCGAAGCTGGTCGAAGGTCTCTTGGACATCAAGGAGTAGGTCCTCCTCTATTTTGCTCTTAATAACCATGTCATCAACGTAGGCCTTGAGATTTCTGCCTATCTGCTTGTTGAAGGCTTTATCTACGAGCCTTTGGTATGTTGCCCCTGCGTTCTTCAATCTGAAGGGTATTTTTCTGTAACAGTAGACACCTTTGCTTGTATAGAAGGCTGTCTTTTCATCATTCTCCTTTGCCATCTGGATTTGATGATACCCTTTATAGGCATCTAGGAAACTTGATCGAAGCACGCTAAGGACTCTACCTTCCAATCGATTTACGCGGGGTAGCGATCCTTGGGCATGCTTGTTGATGTCGATAAAGTCAACACATCGCCACCCTCATCACATGCTACGCAAGGGTAGCGATCCTTTTATGGCATGTGTTTTGGCATCCTTCGAGGATGGCCTAGCTTGCCTTCACGGCATGGATGATAGCTTGCCTTTTTGGCATGGTTGTTTAGCTTGCCTTTGCGGAATGGTTGTTAGCTTGCCTTCATGGCATGGTTGTTTAGCTTACCTTCGCGACATGGTTGTTAGCTTGCCTTCATGGCATGGTTGTTTAGCTTGCCTTTGCGGCATGGTTGTTAGCTTGCCTTCGCGGCATGGATGATAGCTTGCCTTTTATGGCATGTTGTTTAGCTTGCCTTTATGGCATGGATGAAAGTTAGAGAGATTTGATCCAAGGCTAGAAAAGATGAAAAGCATAGTAAGTATGATTATTGTGTCGGAAGTGCATAAGTAGGATGATTTATGATCTCTTTACTTAAATGGATTGGGACGCCTTTTCATCTAAATAATGAAGTTGTAAATCCCCGAACCATAAGTTTATAATTCCTTACTTACATAGATTGGGACGCCTTTTTATGTAAATAAAGAATTGTAAATGAGTGGACTTATGTGTAGCCGATATGACATGAGTACGGGTAAAGCAATGAGAAAGTGAAAATTAAAACATGTTAGACATCATATGAAATGAGATTAGATGTGAAGGAAAATTTATAGCAGCGTTTCAAGGTTATATGTGAAACCTTAAAATAGACGCCTAGAATGAGTTTTGCATTAAGTAGAATGCGAAGTTGAACAGTTTATGACTTAAGGTCATGTTAGTGCATTAATGAATGACGTGGAAATAGTGTTGAAGCTTGACCTATATAAAGTCAAATAGTAGATGTTTCCGGATGACAAGTCGTCATTGTGGGAAATTTTAGATAAGCTTGTGATGTGAAGTGTTGTTTATAGTGGATTATGAGTAATGATTGTGTTATAGTAAGGTTTGAATTGCAAGATCATCTAGATTGTTGCAATAAAATGACTAAGGTTTTGAAGTATGAGAACAGGGGTATGTTGTGAATGAGTTTTGGATAGTAATAGACGAGAGGTTTCGAGGACGAAATCTAAATAAGGGGGTAGAATTGTTAGACCCTTTCCCGGGTGCTGGGACCCCACCCTAGATGAAAATGGACCAAAGGCCTTATGTGATTGGTCAGTCAATGAATTTTATACTGTAGTCAAACTAATAGTCAACAAATGTTGTCTAATAGTTATGGAAAATAGAGGGGCCTAAGTTGTTAAGTTATAAAGTGTTATAAAGTTTAATGTGGCCAAAATGGAAGCAATGGGACTTGAGGGACCATTTATGTCATTTGAGCAAAGTTGACCTCTACATATTTCTAGATAACTCTATCAACTTATTTCATTTTCCGTAAATAAAATGTGTAAGTGTGTGTCGAATAAGAGAAATGGAGGAAAAATATGGGTTGGTCTTGTAGGCGATTGGTGATGAATGAAGGGTGTTTACCTAATGTGAAGTCATAGAGAGGATCATTGCAAGGTGAGTAATCCTTAATTGTGTTTAATTGTAAATTTGAGAGTTAGGGTTCTTGTACCCAAATTGAGGGTTTTGGGTAATTATGGTTTTAAGATCAAATTGAAGTGTTATAGTGCTATTGGGTGAAGACCCTTTAACTGAATTGAAGGTAATGGGTAATTTTGGGATGTGATCATTATATGATCATGTAAATAATTAAAGAGTTATAGTAATGATGGGATGACCTTATTATGGGTTAAAGTTGAGTAATTTATGGGTTGAATCATCATATAATCAAAATATGATTATATGATGATTAGAGGTTGTTTATGTGATATTGTTATAGAAATTCGATTATGTACTAAGTGCATATTATAATTATGTGGTTAAGATGTTAGCCATGGAAAGTAAGGAAGATGGTGAAGGATGATGATGATAGCTTAGCTTGGAGCTAAGGTAAGTAAACCGGTTATAAGCTAGCATTATGTGGATTTCATGTGTTATGTGTTATGTGCTTATAATTGTTAAGCTTATTGTATGATTGATGTGTAAGTGTTATATGTAAGTGTTGGGCCTAGCTAGCGAGAAAGATAGACTAGCTCATGAGTGGGCTAGTAACGAGTAATTGGCGTTAAGAGGCCTAAGGTATGCGTTAGTGGTTCCTAATGCGAAGATTTGATAGTTATGTTGTGTATGATACTTGAATGATATATCATGATAAATTATACCCGCTTTACTTACTAAGCGAAAGCTTATGGTTTAGTTGTTTAACCATTTTGTAGGTTCAATTGTGAAGAAGGCAAAGCGATTGGAAAAAGGCTTAAGGATTGGAAGAGTGTATGTTAGAAGGTTTGTATGCAAATAGGAGCTTAGGTAGAATACCGAGCTCGAAGTCAAAGTTTTTGTGTTATCGGGCATGGGGCGTAACACCAAGGGTACTTTTGAGTCTACCCTCTGCGAGCGTATCGATGGTTTGAGCTTTAGGAAGCAGTGCTCATAGATGATTTCGTAGGAGCTTCCACAATCCATGTATGCTCGGTTTACCTCCCTGTTGGAGACCCATATGGGGTCGAGTTGAAGGTGTCCGCCCGAATGGGCAGAATGTTATCTCTACACTTCCGACTCTCCATCCTTCTTTTCGTTTAAGGTTGGATCGTGCTGTGAACCATCGATGCTCGAGCTTCAGCGGTAGCTTCATTTTGTTCCCTTTCATTCACCCAACCGAGTGTCGAGAATTTGTCCTTCCCTTCTTGATGCCTTTAACGGATGTGCCAATTGGCGGGCGTATTGCCTCTTGATCGCTTCTTGACTCTCTGCATTTGTTAGTGTCGTGCCCATGGTCTTCGTAAAAGTGGCGGATTTGACATGTCCACAGCTTTGTTTCGTCTTGACATCCGGTGGTGGGTCAAAGGACTTTCGGCTTTCTTGGTAGCAAGGATCTCCCTAAGAGATTTGACCAGGTTTGCTAAGAGTCCATGATTTGAACCTTGGTTATAGGGAGTGAAGCGGTCTCTGTTCTTCTTTCTATTCTTGGATCCTTCCCAGGAGGACCCTCTAGAGAATTTGTTGGAGGCCTCTCTTTGCTCGATCGGAGCTTCATTAGCTGCTACTTCCTTGGACTCGATCCAAGTGTAAGTATTTTCCATGAGTGCCTTGTAAGTGGTGGGAAGGTCGGTGGACGAATTCCACCAAGCTTGAGTTCGTGGCCGTGTCTGACGGCCGAAATCCTTTGCTTTTCGCAACCCCGAATTTGCAAAGTTTCATCGGTGTACCTTGTGGCGAAGGCCCTTGTGCTTTATTGTCCCTTTGCTTGATGGTATGCACGGCTAGATGAGTCTTGGTATACTTCTTACATTGGGTCAAGTGTGATGGAACTTAGCCTTGAGATCATCCGGACTTACAATGCTTCCCACCTTTTGCCCATTCCACCATATTCGTGCAGATTCTCGGAGAGTGTATGTGAACATGTGGCATGCTACAGGTATAACCTACTTCTGCATCTTGATAGCGCCTTTGAACAAATGTAACAAGTTGTGGGTATCGCCTTTCCCGTCGTAGGTGCCTATGTGAGTAGGCATCTTCACACCATCAGGTAGAGGGTAGTCTTCGATCCACTTCACAAAAGGTGTGCAATCTCCAGAAGCTTCAGCATAGAAAGGGTTGTACGAAGGTGGATAAACAGGTGTAGGGTTATATGGATTAGGAAGTGGTTGTGAGAATGCAGCATAGGCTGCAGGAGGTTGGTACGAAGGGTTCCCCCCATCGATTGTGTAGGGTGTACAGGAAGGTGTCCGTATGGCACTTGCTGGTAACTCTGGTTGTGGAGAGACCCGTTAGAGGATAGGTATTATAGGACTGAGCAGGTAGGTAGGGATTCATGCCTTGAGGGGTATCTGGTTCATCCCAAAGTATGGAGGAGGACCTCCGACACTCGAGACGTATGATGGAGGTATCGAAGCCCCCATCCCTTCTCTTCCTAAGTGGGCTTCCAGGAGAGGTGGTAGGTTTACTCCTCCGTTTCCTACTGGGTTGCTTCCTCTGTTGGAGTTCTCACTCCTTCTTTCAAGTGAAGACGTCAAGTTATAAAAGAGTAGGCTGTCGCAACTCAGACGGCCTAGATGCAATCCAGACGGCGTCGGTCAAGAGGAAGGGCGTTACAAGCATAAGGTGGCCGCCGTCGCAAGTCTAACGTGGCCAAGGCGAAACCCTAATAGCGGCGACACGACGGCGTCACAAAACATAAGGTGGCCGTCGCATGTGTAATCTTATATATAAAATCCGAATTTTTCGGTATTTGTGTGTAGTCTTTTGGAGTAAAACCTAAACCGAACCAAGGTTGTCTTATACAAGATTTTAGGGTTCCAAACCCTATCTTACACCAAGATAAGTGTTTTACTTCATTAATACAATTATGTCTTTGATTATTTGTGTGTATGCTTGCATGTTCTCCATGTCGGCTAATTTACTTGTGTGTTTGCTTAGGAATATGAAACTTAATTATTGAATATTGATTGGTTGGCTCTTATCTTAGTTGATTAATGATCTAGTAATGCGATAGGTCATTCGTTGTGTACTTAATGCTTGATTAAATCTTTGTGAACCTTAGAATATAACTCCTTGAGTAGTTGTAAGCTAAACCATCCAAGAGTGCCTTAAAGTAAGAGTTTATTATCCTAGTGGATTTTGCGAGGCGAGACCCTTTGGTAAGTTCAATGAGTTAGGAGAAAAGCATACCCTACAACTTTAGACACACAACGCAACTAAGAATAAGGACGTGACAATTCAACCACCAATAGGAGATAATTAAAGAGTAGTAAAACCTAAGTAAACACATCTTTAAACTATCATACAAGCACACAATAATTAGACATAGACTACATACACCTTAGATTAGATAATTAGATAAGTAGAGTAATCGGTAGCAATACCAACCCCAAATCTAAACCCGAGATTCGTACATTTTCTTTCCTTAAAAATATAAAAAGATAAAAATAATCTTCCTCAACCCCAACCTTAGCGTAGTAACTTCTTACTAGCATTCCTATTCCCTAGAGAGCGATATCAATACCGTGGCTTACCCTAATACTACACTACAACGATTAGGTTCCTTGCTGGGGTGTTGAAAACTTGCTCGACAAAAGGAAGTTCCTTTGACCCCGAGCGACGCGTGTGGCGTTATCAAGTTTTGGCGCGGCGTCGGGAATAGAATAGCTAGTTAGTAGTCCACCTCATTTAGGTTTCCTTTGCTTGATTCCTATCAAGTAAAATTTTCTCATTTTTTTAGCTTTCTCGTAGTCTATCCCCCTTCTTCGTGTTTGTGTTCGTAAAACCCTTTTGATTTGTCGCTATGGCAAGTGAAATTGCATTTGAACCATTAACAAATGAGGAACAATTGAATTTCGCCGATTGGATTGGTTGTTATTGTTCTAATGAATTTGTGAGTGAACTTAGAGATATCCAAAAGGAGAAGGGTGTAAGGTTGGATGGGTTTGATAAATTTATGCTTGTGTGGCTTCTATTAAACGATCATTGTTAGAATCAACTCCTTCTAGTGAGACCCTCTGGAAAAATTTTAAGAAAAGCGTCCTAAGTATAAACCGTCAGTTGTTACAACTTGAGGAAATGGATAAGGAGGATTTATCTAACCTTAGGCATCATGATCAAAAAGACCTAGTTTTTAAGAACATGGAACCTAAACCCGAACAAGATTGTGAGATGGTTGAAGCTAAAATACTTAGTTGCATGTGTGGGATAGATTTCAAAACATATGACACACGCGAGGAATCCTTTAGGCAAATAAAACATAGTAGTCAAGTTTTGAGAACAATTCTTATGAATCGGACCAAGAATTTGAAATGGCCAAAGAAGGATTTGAGATGCTTAGGAGTGTATTTGGGTCGATCATACTAAACATTCAGGAGATCTAGATATAATGGAAAAGGAGGTGGAAACTCTAAGCCCACAAGCCCTACCATCACTTCAGGAACACACATCGCCTATAACTTACCCGGAATAAGTAGAAGAGACTATAGGAACCCGATTTATATAGAACCTTTGGGCCAAACGCCACTAGAGAATGTAGGTTTAGATGCTTGTTGTCGTGACTCTCTCTTATTCTAGGAAGTTCTAATTTTGATGAGCGAGCCTCGACTAAAACCTTACCCAATTTTCCGTCTTTAGATGTGAATCTTGGAATTGAATTAGGCCCCAATCCACCCATCAAAATAGATAGTCCGGGTAGTTGCTTGATAAAGGTGGTAGATTCTAGGCCATGTAGAGTGGAAGCTAATATAGGAGTAACCCATGACCTTACACACTTATATCACCCATTCATGGTTGATAACAAGAAACATTATGGGTTTAAACCGGGTTTATTAGGTCAAGATGGATCCTTAACTAAGAATCTTTTGAAGTTGATAGAAGATGATCCATTTTAGGTGAGAGATTTGATTCACCGCTACACCAATTGAATTAGGTAAGGTTATAATGAATGGAGCACACTCCTTTAAGCATATAAATCACCCATCACCCTCTCCTCACATAGCAAATTTCCACCCTAAGGGTGTGTATCGCTACTATCACCCGCACTTAAACCTAAGTGTAGGAAAACCTTCCTTTATCCATTAAATAAGGGTAGAGTCGGGCTCGTGACTCGAACACAAACAAGCGCTTCGTGGGAGGCAACCCATGCTTAATTGTTTGCTTTTTAGTGTCATATGTCTTTTATTGATTGTTTTTCCCATGTTTAAATTTGTAAAATGCTTTATTTTGTTTTTAACCTCGTCTTAATTGCATATAAAGGTATTTTACATAAGGGATAAGTGTAGGGAGGATTACACGTTTTCAAAAGAAGCGTAAACATGAGAATAACAATTAACTAAAAGATATATATGTGTGTTTGTTCGAGTCAAATGCTTGTATCGAGTCATAATGGATGTTTTGAAATTTTCCGATTCTAAAGATGTAAATTTTCGAATTTTTCGGAAAATCGCGAGACCGGTTTTGTCGGGATAACTTGGCGTCGGGATCGCAACTGACGGCGTCGGGAAGGAGTAAAACAACAGTTACTTTTTCTCATTTTCTAAGCTACTTATAAATTTTGGAATTTTCCGGTGTTAATTTTCGTAAAGTGCAGCAAACATCCATTCACAAGCATTATATCCTAGTTTAAATCGAGTCTTATATATATTATTACACCGATTTTACGCGAAGGTTTCGTTTGTTTTCTTCAAGTGTGCGGGTTTAATTTATCAAGAAGAAGTTACATAAGATTGGAAGGAGCTTTTCACGCATAAATTCTTCTTGGAAAGGGTTTAACCACTACTTCACTACGGATCCTACCGAGCTAATCGGGGAGTACTAGTTTCTTCGTTTTAATTACCTTCCATTATCATAACTTTGATACTTCGGGAACATTGGGGACAATGTTCGGTTTAAATGTAGGGAGGAAAATAAAGCGGGAACTTTGAAACTATGCTTATCCTTGAATATTTGCTTTGTCAATTGTATTTGTGTAATAAACCATGAGAATATATCGGTTAGGGTAATTTTGGCACCAAATTTAAAATTTTCATGACATATAGGGTGGGCCATTAGTTTTAACAAAAGCGTCTCACGGATAGGAAGTTGCATGACTAGCACAAAAACCCTTTACCACCTAATATCCACCCAAATGTGAGGATCGCCTTAGATTAGTAGGAATTAAAAGAATTCATCTTTAATGCTTAGAGTGTGAACCGGTAGTATAATAGATTCTAGAACTTGTTTTGTGATGCATCCGAGATCGCTAGTAAGACTACACTTGTGTAGTTAGGAATAACTAAATGATAAGAGGCATTAGGATAACCTTGCTTAATACAGTAATATAATTACTTCTTCCACATCGGTTGAGTAATTCCCCACACCTTTGCGTTGTACTCATCTTTAGTACACGATACCCTAGTTAACCCCTCGAGCCTATCCTTTTCGCGGTTCTCGTGATGTTTGGTTTTCGGAATATCAATGAAGAGCATTGTTTACACCCACCCTTGAATATACACCCAAATCGCCTTAGCATACCTTGTATGCACTCACTTTAGTGCATTATTGTTATCACCCTAAACCCTTAGTTCAATTATCGGTTGCTTGCATGAGTTGCTAAGTCAAGTCATATCCTTTGTATCTGATTTTGGGATGATTGGGATTCATGGGAAAAGTTAAAGTTTATGAAATGACGGGAGGGGGCGTTAAATTCAAATTCCTTTGTTTGCATAATAATGTACCCCAAGTGTTTGATCTTTTCAATTCGGGTCAAATTAGTGTTAGAGTAATAAAACTCAAGTGTAGGGATGTGCCTATAAATCCCTATCATTTTGATGTTCTTGTAGAGGATGGTAGAATAAAAGTGTATGAATGAAAAAAAAAAATCGAAAAAAAAGAGAAAAGAGAAAAGAAAAAATAGTGTGAAAAAAAATAAAAAAAAAAAAAAAAACATACGGGCTACCATCCTACATCTATCATTTTAATTTATGTTTGTTTATTTCGGTTAGCTAGAGTCTAGAGTGTCGAGTCTTGGCTTAGCAGCGCCATTCTTTGTATGCATTTAACATATAGATTTTGACTTGCCACCACTATATAGCCTATCCTCCAAACCCTTTGTTTCCCTACCGTAAGCCTAACGTTACAACCCTTTAAAGACCTCTTTGATAGTCTTTCCTAGGTGCTTACGCCAAAGCGATGGAGGTTTGATCTATTCTCAAGCCTATGGTAATCTATGTACTAGGACCGGTTAATGAGTGTTTATCTTCCATTTCAATTTTTATATTTCATATACCCGAGAGAGATATGAGTATCCAAACACCCATGTGATGTGCTAGTATGTAATTTCCGTGCTTGTTATGACTTTTCGGGGCTTATATGTGTTGTGGACTGTTTTAAACCAATGCTTCATGACCACAACTTATATATTAATTGGCTAAAAGCACATTTGTGAGGACAAGCAAATACCAAGTGTAGGGATATTTGATAAGGTTTTAAAAGGTACCTTTTTGAGGGTCGTTTAAGCCCTTATTTGATCACTTTTGTATCCGTTATTGCTTAATATCGTTCCTTTTCACTTTTAGGTCTCTTGAAGGCAAAATCTTTGGAATGACACTTATTTGGACGAAAAGACGCGAATATCTGAAGAAAATGGCCAAAGTCGAATCGAGACACTCAAAGTCTTGAAAACATAAGGTGGCGGCGCGACTTATCTGTGACGCCGTCGGAGGATTTTGTGACGGAAAGAAGCCAAAACTCCTATTTTCAAGTGGCGGCGTCAAGTTATAAAAGAGTAGGCCGTCATGACTCGGGCGGCCTAGATGCAATCGAGACGGCGTCGAAGTGAAGAGGATGCGTCACAAGCATAAGGTGATGCCGTCGCAAGTCTAACGTGGCCAAGGCGAAACCCTAATGGCGGCGACACGGCGTCACAAAACATAAGGTGCGCCGTCGCATGTGTAATCTTATATATAGAATCGAAGTTTTCGGTATTTGTGTGTAGTCTTTTGGAGTAAAACCTAAACCAGACCAAGGTCGTCTTGTACAGTATTTTAGGGTTCAAACCCTATCTTACACCAAGATAAGTGTTTTACTTCATTAATACAATTATGTCTTTGATTATTTGTGTGTATGCTTGCATGTTCTCCATGTCAAGCTAATTTACTTGTGTGTTTGCTTAGGAATATGAAACTTAATTATTGAATATTGATTGGTTGTCTCTTATCCGAGTTGATTAATGATCTAGTAATGCGATAGGTCATTCGTTGTGTACTTAATGCTTGATTAAATCTTTGTGAACCTTAGAATATAACTCCTTGAGTAGTTGTAAGCTAAACCATCCAAAGAGTGCCTTAGAGTAAGAGTTTATTATCCCTAGTGGGTTTTGTAGACGAGACCCTTTGGTAAGTTCAAAGAGTTAGGGAGAAACGCATACCCTACAACTTTAGACACACAACGCAACTAAGAATAAGGACGTAACAATTCAACCACCAATAGAAGATAATTAAGGAGTAGTAAAACCTAAGTAAACACATCTTTAAACTATCATACGAGCACACAATAATTAGACATAGACTACATACACCTTAGATTAGATAATTATATAAGTAGAGTAATCGGTAGCAATACCAACCCCAATCCAAACCCGAGATTCGTACCTTTCCTTTCCTTAAAAATATAAAAGATAAAAATAATCTTCCTCGACCCCAACCTTAGCGTAGTAACTTCTCACTAGCATTCCTATTCCCAGAGAATGATATCAATACCCGTGGCTTACCCTAATACTACACTACAACGATTAGGTTCCTTTGCCTAGGGTGTTGAAAAACTTGCTCAAGAAAAGGAAGTTCCTTTGACCCGAACACGCGTATAGCGTTATCAAACGCCCCGCTAATTGGTGAGGCCTTTCATCTACCTCGATCTCTTCGTCATATTCCTCACCTGGAATACTCCAATTCCTTCGCATCTCGGTGTTGCGAACTTGCCTCTTGTGAGCCCTTAGCAAGGACTCTAATGCTTGAAGTTTGCCTCAGCGAAGGCAAGGCTAATTTCTGGAACAAGGTTAGCGGAAGTTAAGGCATGATGTATGGGAGTAGTTTCCAAGCGAGATTGTGTGGTGAAGGTGGAGGCAGTTATGGGTGCGAGATTATCGGTGTTAGTTGTGGTGAGAGGTACCAGGGTAGAAAAACCTGGTGGAGGTGTATCTTCTCTTACTGGTTCCATGCCGGAAAATTAGCGTAATCAGTTAGGGTATCAAGACTTGGTGATTACGGGACTAATAGTAGCGTGTCCCATGGATGGAGCCACTGATTTTACAATATATTGCACTACCAGGCTTCAATGGTGATCGAAGGTATGAGGGGTGTATGTTCCAGCCAAGATTGTCTTTCACCTGAGAATAAGAAATACGAAGACACTACGTTAAGTGATTATGGGGGTTGGACCTGCGAACCACCTCCGTGAGAGTAAGTATGAGTTATGGTTGTATATGTGTGTGTAAGTAAAGAGATGAGTGTTGAGTGAGCTTACCATAACCTCTGCCCGTCCAACCTATTTATAGTGGAAGAAATAGGGTTGAGGGCACCTCTGCATAAATTCGGAGAACATGGGGCATCCATGTTTATGGGTAACGACTAGGGCTTAGTGACCCACGTTCTCAAACATGGAGGAAAGCCGGGAAGAGAGGAGATCGTGGGTTTGACCAGTCGGGAAGATCTCCTATCCGTTGCTCCTTCGTCGGCCATACCAGAAGGGCTTAAGGCTTCAAATGGCGAATTCCCGTAGGTAACAACCGTGTGCACGAATGGTTTGGCCTTGCGAACATTCGAGAAGACCTAACTTGGGCCTTCGTTCAGAAGGGCTTCGACACATCTCGAAGGAGCGTCCGTTGAGCTGTTCGGAGGGTACATCATCAAGCAGTTTGAAAGCTCTTTCAAGCTTGCCTTAGCCAGGTGCACAACGAAGCACACCATATCATAAATCTTGCTGCTCCTTTTAAAAATGATCATCGTGATTCTCCGTTCGGGGTTTCATCAAATAGAATAGCAAATGTATCATGTCATGCTTGAATAACTCTTATCATATTTCTTTCCACCGAAGTCTGAAGCGATGCATACCAAAAATGTCAGGTGACCACTTCCCCCAAGTAGTTGAAGTGATGCAGTCAGTCTCATTGTATAAAGCTCAAGAACCCGAATACACATATATCGAAAGAAAAAATAGCCGCTAACATCGAAGTAGCAGATTGAATCGCTGATCATCTCTGCGGATATCAACTCCGGAATACATGATTAAGTCCGATCACGTGAATCTGATGTACGTCCCCGATGTACACATTTCTCTCCCCTGATGATAGTGTATGAAGCTCAAGAACCCGAAGTACACGAATACCCAAAGAAAGAATAACCGATAACATTGAAGTAGCAGGTTGAATCACTGATTATCTCTGCGAATATCAACTCTGGAATAAGTGATTAAGCTCGATCACGTGAACCTGCTGTGCGTCCCCAATGTACACATTTATCTCCCCTGATGATTGCGGTCAGATCGAAATCATCACATAATTGTGTACCTCTTTTATTATCAGAAACTGTCTCTTAAATCTCTTCCCCCACGTAGTTGGAGTAAAAACACTAAAAGCCACGATTTAAACACTGGGCTTTTAGATGTATGTCTCCTTCCCCCTTGCTGGTTTTGATACTTCAAAATCAACAACACATTGTAAACCCATATACTTGAAATCTTTGGAGAAGATGTAACACCCCGATTTTGGGATCTGGTGAATTCAAGCTGGGTGTTACTTCATGGCTATGATCATAACAATAAGCGTACTCTAATGGAGTCGTTTTAAAGATTATCATTCGATTTATATAAATATCGAGTTTACAAAAATGAGGTCCCAGATGGTTCCAAGTTTACAAAATACATTAAATTGGTTTCGAATGATAATAAAATTTATAGCCTTCTTGATCTAGTCCTTGCTCTTCCGTGCCGACTTGACATTATGGACTGAAATACATGCTTAAAGCTGTCAACACAAAGGTTGAGTGAATTCATAGAGTTTAGGAAATCAGTTGAACACATAATGTTTGTAGTGTGAGTTATAAATTCACACCAATGGTTTGAAAACAAAACAGTTTTTATTAGGCTAAGCATCATGCAATCAAGGCGTTAACGTGTTCTAAAATTAGTTGGAGAAAATGTCGGTGCGTGCCCTTTCAGGTAAAAATTGCCGTTTTTACCAATGTTACTCAAATATAGTGCGTTTGTTTGCCTACCGGTCAACACAAGCGGGATTAAATCAATCGATAGATCTATTCACAATATTGGCGCCTCTCACTAGTGATTAATGATTCATGATTAAGGGACTTTAGTTTGGCAAATCACGGTAACTTAGTGCTAATAAAACAATCGAGATAAGCATCGGTTTGAAAGCAATGTGTTCGGTTTAAAATAAAGCATGTATCTCCCCAGGGTTTGTAAAACAATTAAGTAATAGAAAGTGGGGCTATGAACTCACCTCGAGTAAATGATATCAAATGTATAATGAGAATGATGGATATGCCGTCGAACTTCTATGAGCAACCTAGAATAGGATGATGCGACTTAGGTTTGAAATAATGATCACGAAAGAAATAACAAATCTATATCGTCTCTATGTTGATCATGATGTAGTACATGGTTTTTGTGTATATCGTTTATAGAAATGGTCGAGTTGTGAAAGCGTGTATAGTTTATATATATCGTACTACCGTTAGGGCCATCACAATTCGAGGTCATGTAGTAAATGTTAAGAGCTAGGACACTTTAAATCGTAAATTCGTGACTCGTCGATACGTTTTACTCAAATGAAACCCCTCACATGAAGCTCCCTAGATACAACATATGTTTTGAGTGAAGATTGTTATATCATAAAGTTTATCATGTTTCTAGTAAATATCTAGTTTTTACAAGTTCTCATTGTTTACTAGTGATTACAACTTATAAACATGTTCAAGAATGAAGTTTTGGTAAAAATCTTCGGAATAGGTAAAATGGTCATTTTTCCGTTACTTGTGAAAATACTATTTCAAAGATTAAATGAAGTTTTGTTAAGTTAATATGTAACTAACTATGAAAATAACTTGGTTTTGCTTTTAGTTGTGACAAAAGTATAGTCGTGAAACTATATATAGGGCAGTTTCAGTTTTTGAAAGAATATGGCCTATTTAAGCGCTTTCAAGGTCCGAGCTTCTTTGAAATCGAAGGCAAACGTCGTTCCGGAAAACTTTCTTGTTTTAACTTTTTGAAGATTCGAACTAGAAGTACCACTTTTAAAGCAGACGAGACCTAAGCGACTTCGGTTAGCGGTTTTGGCGTTTTGGTTTCGCTAACTTCTTTTGGCCATAACTTTTGACTCGTTTGTCCGTTTCGGGTGATTCAAATTGCTATGTTTACCTTTTCATCTTGGCTACCATAATATGTAAGTTAAAAATCCCATATGTGAGAGGTTTTAATGGTTTCAAACGTGTAGAATATCACAAGTTTACTAGTTTGTTACTTTTACGACAATATATGAATTAAAACATGTGATTGAGCATATGTACATCATGAATCAACATAGTAACTATATATATAGCATGAAATTGTTAAGATTATGAATAAGAAAGATGGGATGATGGTGGTGATTAGTTGCTTACAACTTTTGGCTTTCAATTAAGAAAGGAGTAACAAGTAAGGATAGGACTTTGATTGATCACTTAAGACTTCAGATTGAGCTAGCTTCCTACACCTTGGCACCCTTGCAATCTTGAAGAGTTGGTGATGAAGTACTAAGTGACTTGAGTGGATTTAAACTCAAGAAGATCACTTAAACTTGCTAGAGATTTGATGTAGTAGCTTGCTACTTGAAATTTCTTTGCATAAACTTGGAGTTTAAGAACAATTATGGAAGATATGATGGTTTGATGATATGAACGACCCAATTCATTGTTTGAGGGTGTTTAGGTTGTATTTCACTTGCTATATATAGGAGGGTAAGTTTGGTTAACCATATATTGGGTTAAATGTTAACCATGGTTAAGTTAGGACACATGTAATGATCTAAATGAACCATGGTTAGGATTATGCCACCAAAATGATGACTCCCCCCCATAGGTCGGCCATAACATGCATAGGTGGCTTAGATGATAAGTCTTGGTCTTATCTTGAGTTTAGAGCAAGATTTGGTTCCGTTAAATGCCAACCGTAAATTGTTAAGCCATAAAACGTAAAACCGGGTATCGTAAAAATACGAAACTTGTAGGAATGATAAAAATCATCATTATATTCCATATAAAAATATTAAATGGGTTATAAGTCTCATTGGGTGCAAAAACGCTGCTTAAAGCTGGAAACACGGGTCAAAAACGAGTAATTCACAATTTATCAGAAAAGAACGAGATTACAGGGAAATGACCGTAAATTTATTTAGAGTAGACTAAAATTAGTCTAAAAGTGATATGAGATGTCAAAATTTAGTTTTTGTCATTCATGGGATAACCTTGATTATCGTGAAGTCTAAAAATTCTGTGATTTAAGAAAAATGTAGAACGTACAAGGTTAATTTCTTGATAAGGTTTTAAAGGTACCTTTTGAGGGTCGTTTAAGCCCTTATTTGATCACTTTTGTATCCGTTATTGCTTAATATCGTTCCTTTTCACTTTTAGGTCTCTTGAAGGCAAAATCTTTGGAATGGCACTTATTTGGACGAAAAGGCGCGAATATCTGAAGAAAATGGCCAAAGTCGAATCGAGACACTCAAAGCTGCTGAAAACATAAGGTGGCGTCACGGACTTATCTGTGACGCCGTCGGAGGATTTTGTGACGGGACGAAGCCAAAACTCCTATTTTCAAGTGGCGGCGTCAAGTTATAAAAGAGTAGGCCGTCATGACTCGGGCGGCCTAGATGCAATCGAGACGGCGTCGAAGGCGAGAAGGCGGCGTCACAAGCATAAGGTGGCGCCGTCGCAAGTCTAACGTGGCCAAGGCGAAACCCTAATGGCGGCGACACGGCGGCGTCACAAAACATAAGGTGGCCGTCGCATGTGTAATCTTATATATAGAATCCGAATTTTTCGGTATTTGTGTGTAGTCTTTTGGGTAAAACCTAAACCGAACCAAGGTTGTCTTATACGGTATTTTAGGGTTCCAAACCTATCTTACACCAAGATAAGTGTTTTACTTCATTAATACAATTATGTCTTTGATTATTTGTGTGTATGCTTGCATGTTCTCCATGTCAAGCTAATTTACTTGTGTGTTTGCTTAGGGAATATGAAACTTAATTATTGAATATTGATTGGTTGTCTCTTATCTTAGTTGATTAATGATCTAGTAATGCGATAGGTCATTCGTTGTGTATAATGCTTGATTAAATCTTTGTGAACCTTAGAATATAACTCCTTGAGTAGTTGTAAGCTAAACCATCCAAAGAGTGCCTTAGAGTAAGAGTTTATTATCCTAGTGGGTTTTGTAGGCGAGACCCTTTGGTAAGTTCAAAGAGTTAGGGAGAAAGCATACCTACAACCTTAGACACACAACGCAACTAAGAATAAGGGCGTGACAATTCAACCACCAATAGGAGATAATTAAGGAGTAGTAAAACCTAAGTAAACACATCTTTAAACTATCATACGAGCACACAATAATTAGACATAGACTACATACACCTTAGATTAGATAATTAGATAAGTAGAGTAATCGGTAGCAATACCAACCCCAAATCAAACCCGAGATTCGTACCTTTCCTTTCCTTAAAAATATAAAAGATAAAAATAATCTTCCTCAACCCCAACCTTAGCGTAGTAACTTCTCACTAGCATTCCTATTCCCAGAGAGCGATATCAATACCGTGGCTTACCCTAATACTACACTACAGCGATTAGGTTCCTTTGCCTAGGGTGTTGAAAAACTTGCTCGACGAAAGGAAGTTCCTTTGACCCCGAGCAGCGCGTGTAGCGTTATCAAGTTTTGGCGCGCTGCGGGAATAGAATAGCTAGTTAGTAGTCCACCTCGTTTAGGTTTCTTTACTTGATTCCTATCAAGTAAATTTTTCTCATTTTAGCTTTCTCTTAGTCTATCCCCTTCTTCGTGACCTTTGTTCGTAATCCCATCACTTTTCATCATGGAAGGTGATAACCAACCACCACTCATCAACCCACCACCAAATGACCGCCAAGAGCCCGTACTCTTGGTGAATACTCGAGACCAAGCCACTTAGGCTATAGGAACACCATTGAGCTTCCGACCAAGCCCAAACTACGGCCTGCGATCCGGCACCATCCGGTTGGTGCAAAGCGGATGTGCATTCCATGGACTTCGTTAGAAGATCCAAATCGACATCTTAGGGATTTCCTTAAAATTGTCGATTCCATCGACCTTGATGCTACTACTCGGGAGACCACGCGCTGCGTCTCTTCCAATTCTCTCTACGGGACCAAGCTAGTAATTGGCTTGGCGACTTCCGCCGGCTCCATCTCAAGTTGGGATGATCTTACCTCTCGCTTCCTTGCTCAATTTTTCCCACGGGAGAACCACTAAACTTAGGCGAGACATCTTGGCGTTTCAACAACTCAAGGTGAGTCTCTACAAAGCATGGACTCGATTTAAGGACCTACTCCGTAGACTTCCCCATCATGGCATTGATCTTTGGCTTCAAATCCAAATCTTCTATGACCATACCGATTTCATCACTCGACGATCCATTGATCGAGCCGCGGTGGAAGGCTCGGCGACTTTAATGAGAGAAATCTTGGGATATTATAGAGGAGCTTTGCGATCAAAGCTACGAAGATTGGAATGAATCTCACGAAACTCCGGTTAACGTAGTTAATGCCATATCAACTCCTTTTGAATCTTGAGCACCTCGAGGAGCAAATGAGTGCCATTGAGAGAGGATTGATTATCTTATGGAAAGGCAAAGAAGAGTCCCGTACAAATTCCTCGAAGAAGTCAAATCCGCCAATTCCACCAACCACCCCCACCTTTTGAGTCCCAGTCGTGAGCAAAACCCAATTCGAAAGGCGCTTCGTTCTACTTCCCCAATACCACTTTCACCGAGCTTCAAGGAACAAATGAGGAGTACATGGCAGCTCATACGGAGAGATTAGCCAAATTTGAAGAGGAGGTTTATAGGCGAGAGAGAGAAATGCAAGCGAAAATAGCGGAAATGATGAATTTGGTAATAGAATATACCAAAACAAAAGTTCGAAAAGGTACTAGTAAACAACGATTGTCCTCCACTTCGTTTGTTAACGCCGTTTCCATTATGCAGGGATGCAAGGGTTGAGATGAGGAAAAGCGAGGAAAGCAAGAAGGAGGAGTGCATGCCTAATGATGAGCACGAGACCATTGAGTACTACCTTAAGCACGAAATTAACAAAAAACCATTGCAAACCAAGTAAACAACTTTAGGTACAATGAAGTTCTTAGGAAGCCCTTGAAGGAAAAATAGCGGAAGAAGAGTATGACGCCTTACCTATGGGACCCCTGTATGAGTTGGTCATAAAAACCATTAACAAAAAGCGAGACACCACGAGAATTTCGTGATACCATGTAGCATAGGTGATATTGATAATATAAATGCCTTAGCCGATCGGGGGTGATGTGAACATAATGCCATTATCAATCTATAATAAGTTAACTAAGGAGAAACCGGCCAAGACCGATCTTAGACTTTCCTTAGCTAATCACACCTATGTCCACCCATAGGAATCGCGGTGGATGTTCTAATTGAGGTGGCTAATATCGTTTATCCGGTGGATTTCGTGATCATTGATGTTGAGGAAGATAAAAGCGTGCCCTCATTCTTGGGACACCATTTACGGCCACCGCCAAGGCAACCATCAAATGCGGAGAGGGCATCATGATACTCAGCGGGAAGAGTGCGCTAGGATACCCATCATCCCAAGGTATCCTCTTAAGATCATGGAAATGATTACGGGTGGAAATCAAAAGCCCCTAGCAATAGTGTTAAGAAGAAGATGAATGGCGGGAAAAAGGGCTTAGGGACTTTATGGTTCAAGGATTGTATGCAACGTTGTGGAAACCCGATAAGAAGTTAGGAAATAATCCCACCGATACCAAAGGCACAAAGGAACCTAAGGAATTTCTAAAAGGAGAAAAAGTACTTTTATACAAATCACGGATAAGGGCATTACGAGGTAGAAACAAACCAAGATGGTTTGGACCTTTCCTGATGAAGGAAACCAATTTAAAAGATAAAACCGTCACCATAATAGACAACGTTGGCAAGGAATCCACGGTAAGCATACAACGTCTACACCCTTTCGACGAGGAAAGCGAAGGAAGAAGGTGGCGGTAATGAAGTCACGTGAGGCACGACTACGAGTCTAGCTACAAGACTCTTAAATAAAGAAAAGCGCTTCGTGGGAGGCAACCCATGCTTAATTGTTTGCTTGTTAGTGTCATATGTCTTTTATTGATTGTTTATTCTCATGTTTAAATTTGTAAAATGCTTTATTTTGTTTTAACCTCGTCTTAATTGCATATAAAGGTATTTTACATAAGGGATAAGTGTAGGGAGGATTACACGTTTTCAAAAGCGTAAACATGAGAATAACAATTAACTAAAAGATATATATGTGTGTTTGTTCGAGTCAAATGCTTGTATCGAGTCATAATGGATGTTTTGCGAAATTTTCCAGATTCTAAAGATGTAAATTTTCGAATTTTTCGGAAAATCGAGACCGGTTTTGTCGGGATAACTGGCGTCGAGATCGCAACTGGCGTCGGGAAGGAGTAAAACAACATTACTTTTTCTCGTTTTCGAGCTACTTATAAATTTTGGAATTTTCGGTCTTAATTTTCGAAGTGTAAACATCCATTCCACAAGCATTATATCCTAGTTTAAATCGAGTCTTATATATATTATTACCGCCGATTTTATGCGAAGGTTTCGTTTGTTTTCTTCAAGTGTGCAGGTTTAATTTATCAAGAAGAAGTTACATAAGATTGGAAGGAGCTTTTCACGCATAAATTCTTCTTGGAAAGGATTTAACCACTACTTCACACACGGATCCTACCGAGCTAATCAGGGGAGTACTAGTTTCTTTCGTTTTTAATTACCTTCCATTATCATAACTTTGATACTTTCGGGAACATTGGGGACAATGTTCGGTTTAAGTGTAGGGAGGAAAATAAAGCAGGAACTTTGAAACTATGCTTATCCTTGAATATTTGCTTTGTCAATTGTATTTGTGTAATAAACCATGAGAAAATGTCGGTTAGGGTAATTTTGGCACCAAATTTAAAATTTTCATGACATATAGGAGTGGGCCATTAGTCTTAACAAAAGCGTCTCACGGATAGGAAGTTGCATGACTAGCACAAAACCCTTTACCACCTAAATTCCACCCAAAATGTGAGGATCGCCCTTAGATTAGTAGGAATTAAAGCATTCATCTTTAATGCTTAGAGTGTGAACCGGTAGTATATTAGATTCTAGAACTTGTTTTGTGATGCATTCCGAGATCGCTAGTAAGACTACACTTGTGTAGTTAGGAATAACTAAATGATAAGAGGCATTAGGATAACCCTTGTTTGATACCGTAATATAATTACTTCTTCCACCTCGGTTGAGTAATTCCCCCACCCTTTGCGTTGTACTCATCTTTAGTACGATACCCTAGTTAACCCCTCGAGCCTATCCTTTTCGCGGTTCTCGTGATGTTTCGGGTTTTCGGAATATCAATGAAGAGCATTGTTTACACCACCCTTTGAATATACACCCAAATCGCCTTAGCCTACCCTATATGCACTCACTTTTAGTGCATTATTGTTATCACCCTAAACCCTTAGTTCAATTATCTAGTTGCTTGCATGAGTTGCTAAGTCGAGTCATATCCTTTGTATCTGATTTTGGGACGATTGGGATTCATGGGAAAAGTTAAAGTTTATGAAATGACGGAAGGAGCGTTAAATTCAAATTCCCTTTGTTTGCATAATAATGTACCCCAAGTGTTTTGATCTTTTCAATTCGGGTCAAATTAGTGTTAGAGTAATAAAAACTCAAGTGTAGGGATGTGCCTATAAATCCCTATCATTTTGATGTTACCGTAGAGGATGGTAGAGTAAAAGTGTATGAAAAAAAAAAAAAAAAAAAAAAGAAAAAAAAAAAAAAAAAAATAAAAAAAAAAAAAAAAAAAAAAAAAAACATACGGGCTACCATCCTACATCTATCCTTTAAATTTATGTTTGTTTATTTCAGTTAGCTAGAGTCTAGAGTGTCGAGTCTTGGCTTTAGCGCCATTCTTCGTATGCATTTAACATAGAGATTTTGACTTGCCACCACTAAATAGCCTATCCCACCAAACCCTTTGTTTCCCTACCAGTAAGCCTAACGTTACAACCCTTTAAAGACCTCTTTGATAGTCTTTCCTAGGTGCTTACGTAAGCGATGGAGGTTTGATCTATTCTCAAGCCTATGGTAATCTATGTACTAGGACGGTTAATGAGTGTTTATCTTCCATTTCCAATTTGTTATATTTCATATACACCGAGAGAGATGTGAGTATCCAAACACCCCATGTGAGGTGCTAGTATGTAATTCCGTGCTTGTTATGACTTTTTGGGGCTTATATGTGTTGTGGACTGTTTTAAACCAATGCTTCATGACCCCAACTTATAAATTAATTGGCTAAAAGCACATTTGCTTGAGGACAAGCAAATACCAAGTGTAGGGATATTTGATAAGGTTTTAAAGGTACCTTTTTGAGGGTCGTTTAAGCCCTTATTTGATCACTTTTGTATCCGTTATTGCTTAATATCGTTCCTTTTCACTTTTAGGTCTCTTGAAGGCAAAATCTTTGGAATGGCACTTATTTGGACGAAAAGCGCGAATATCTGAAGAAAATGGCCAAAGTCGAATCGAGACACTCAAAGCTGCTTGAAAACATAAGGTGGCGTCACAACTTATCTGTGACGCCGTCGGAGGATTTTGTGACGGGACGAAGCCAAAACTCCTATTTTCAAGTGGCGGCGTCAAGTTATAAAAGAGTAGGCCGTCATGACTCGGGCGGCCTAGATGCAATCGACGGCGTCGGAAGGTGAAGAGGACGGCGTCACAAGCATAAGGTGGCGCCGTCGCAAGTCTAACGTGGCCAAGGCGAAACCCTAATGGCGGCGACACGGCGTCACAAAACATAAGGTGGCCGTCGCGGATGTAATCTTATATATAGAATCCGAATTTTTCGGTATTTGTGTGTAGTCTTTTGGGTAAAAACCTAAACCGAACCAAGGCTGTCTTATACAGTATTTTAGGGTTCCAAACCCTATCTTACACCAAGATAAGTGTTTTACTTCATTAATACAATTATGTCTTTGATTATTTGTGTGTATGCTTGCATGTTCTCCATGTCCAAGCTAATTTACTTGTGTGTTTGCTTAGGAATATGAAACTTAATTATTGAATATTGATTGGTTGTCTCTTATCTTAGTTGATTAATGATCTAGTAATGCGATAGGTCATTCGTTGTGTATAATGCTTGATTAAATCTTTGTGAACCTTAGAATATAACTCCTTGAGTAGTTGTAAGCTAAACCATCCAAAGAGTGCCTTAGAGTAAGAGTTTATTATCCTAGTGGGTTTTGTAGGCGAGACCCTTTGGTAAGTTCAAAGAGTTAGGGAGAAAGCATACCCTACAACCTTAGACACACAGCGCAACTAAGAATAAGGGCGTGACAATTCAACCACCAATAGGAGATAATTAAGGAGTAGTAAAACCTAAGTAAACACATCTTTAAACTATCATACGAGCACACAATAATTAGACATAGACTACATACACCTTAGATTAGATAATTAGATAAGTAGAGTAATCGGTAGCAATACCAACCCCAAATCAAACCCGAGATTCGTACCTTTCCTTTTCTTAAAAATATAAAAGATAAAAATAATCTTCCTCAACCCCAACCTTAGCGTAGTAACTTCTCACTAGCATTCCTATTCCCTAGAGAGCGATATCAATACCGTGGCTTACCCTAATACTACACTACAGCGATTAGGTTCCTTTGCCTAGGGTGTTGAAAAACTTGCTCGACGAAAGGAAGTTCCTTTGACCCCGAGCGGCGTGTGGCGTTATAGTTGATTTATAATGGGGTTCGATAATGATGTGATATGTTGATGATTTAGAAGAGTGTAGCGTATGTTTACCATTATTCTTAGGTAAAGATGTCAAGTTTGCTTTAAAATCAAAAGTGAATTTTAAAGGAATATGGCGGAATGATATCCTTGAAACCTAAGCAGGCTATTACTTCTAAGAAATGACGAGAAGATTTGATGACTATCCCAAGATAGTAGTTCGGATTA